>CM060947.1:74090444-74275444 GCA_030765055.1 Mantis religiosa | reverse complement strand
AGTTACCTGGATAAGGGTTTTCCGGGGTTTTCCCTTATCCTGATAGACGAATTTCAGGTAACTCTAAGCTCCATGGACCCTGGACACATTTGAGCATCGTTTCACCCATTTAATTCACGGTCCGATATGACTTAACGTTGGAAGACGTAAAATTAAAAAAAAATCATTTGTGGTTATAACATTTAACAAATATGCTGATGATGGGAGAGATGCACACTCCCGAAACGTCGATTTCTAATTGTCTTTTCACCTGGCTTGCTTCCCGATAACAATTTGAGTATATTCGTCGCCAGGAAATCTTAAGGTCTTATTTTAAGATATTCTTTGTAATGAATTTTAACTTTCAAATACTTATACATTTTTCAGACTAGTACCTGTACTTTTATGGCCATGCAAAGAGCATAGAATTTACAAACTGCAATTAATAATTTGTATTTTTAAAATCTAACTGTCGGTTTAGCCTGCTGTATTAACTTTCCAGGTAAATTAAGGATTTATATAAGTTATTATGAAAGAAAAAATAAACCTTATTAAGGCTATTGGCAGAGAGAGCAGAGAAATGCTGTGAACGCAGCGCATCAGAGTTTTATATATTAATTGAAATGCTCCGGATTAATAATAATGTATCGAATCTATTCCTATGCTTATAAGAAATATACTTGGAATAACACACTCTATATGAAATGAAAGGTATATGAAGGAAACGTATTTAAAAACCTTTTATATTGCTAATAATTATGTAGTTTGAAATAACACTGCAAACAATAATTTTGCTAAATCTGAGCTTTAAGACAACTGTGCACATATGCCTGCACAGTGCTGCTCTCTAGTAAAAAACTCTCAACTAAAAAGGGGGAAAATAACATGGTCAGAGCTGCCACCTTCTGAATAACGAGCTCTCAGGTCAGCTGACTGGAGGAACGTCTGCTACTCCACGTTTATTCACTAAATAAAACGAGGTTAAAACAGGAAGGCAGATACTTCAGTATGGAAAAATTAAAATAAAGATATGAAGATCTGGGGCAGTGTTGCTAAGGTATAGAAGCCTAACTTGATAAACGAAAGCAATGAAATGTTGGTTTTATTGGCTGTCTAGTATATCTCTCTAAACTAATTTAAATCATAGTACATATTCAAACAAAGAGAGTGTAGGATTATATCCTTATATACACACTATTTATTTTTAATTTGTAGAGCGGACAACTCTAAGGTAACTCATACAAACTTATAACTTATGCGAATCATTTGGACTCATTTCAATTAATATTTGAAAATAGTTAAAATTAAGATTTAATATTACCTGACAAAGACATGAACAAATTGAATTATAGACTAAAGGAAATATATTAAATATCGCCAAGTAATTCACAGGAATATTAGAATTATGGCTCATACTGGTATAATTGTATGAAACTCATTTTTAATGAAGTTATCTAATGTCGACTCCATATAACATAAGACATAAATTCTTGTATGCTTTAGAATTTACTAGCTTGGAATAATATTTAGAAACTTAGCGAAATAATAATTTTCCTATACAATTGTAACTAAAAGTACCTGCTTGCCTCGGTAGCGTAAATGATCTGCCTCACGTTCAAGAGGTCCCGAGTTCGAATCTCGGTCAGGATGAGTTACCTGCATAGGCCTTTTTCGGGGTTTTCCCTTATCCTAAAAGACGAATGTTGCATAACTCTAAGCTCCATGGCCCCTGGGCTTATTTGAGTATCATTTCACTCATTCCATTCATCGTCCGATATGACTTAAAAAGTTAAAAGGACGTAAATTAAAAAAAAACCTAATGCACTGGATTTACATGGCTTTCTGTACTCACTAACCTTTAATTTTATACTTCTGCAACTTATTCTTATGAAAGTTTATTTTTATGTTGTACTTAATTTTAATCGAAATGAATTTTGAAAATACAGTTACACTGCAGAAACTTAGTTATATAATTACGACATAACTGGACGCTATAACTAGAATATAACATTTAATATTCTTTCTATGCAAGGAACAACTGCTTAAAGGCAGGACTTTTAAAATGACGTAAATAATGAACAATTCAAAATAATAATAACAGAGATATCTTGGAAATGGGTAATGCCACAGAAAAAATAACTCAAATCAATTATTTTTGTTAAAGAGATACACATTTTTGAAGCACCATTTTGCCCGCCACATAACATTTATCAGTTATATAAAATCATAAATAATTTGTTCCGAATTAGAGTGTACTACACATTATTTGCAGAATTGTACTCCATCTCTCATTTGTCATATCAGTATCATTAGTAAATCAATATATGATGTTAATCAAAATATTCAAAACAATTTTTAATAAGTAAAACATTTCAAAACATGTAAACCAGAAGAAGATTGGCAGAACTTACTGAAAATCTGTGTCTCCAATCTTTAGAAGAAAATAGACATAAGAATCAAGTTTGGCATTTATCTGACATTTCGTTTTTGCGTATGCCGTACACAAACACACATACACACAAGAGTGAGATAGATAGATAGATAGAGAGATAGATAGAGAGAGAGATAGATAGATAGAGAGAGAGAGAGAGAGAGAGAGAGAGAGAGAGAGAGAGAGAGAGAGAGAGAGAGAGAGAGAGAGAGAGAGAGAGAGAGAGAGAGAGAGAGAGAGAGAGAGAGAGAGAGAGAGAGAGAGAGAGAGAGAGAGAGAGAGAGAGAGAGAGAGAGAGAGAGAGAGAGAGAGAGAGAGAGAGAGAGAGAGAGAGAGAGAGCTACAGATCTTTTCTAAAAGTTAAAGTTGATTCTGTGGCCTTAAGGTCTGAAATTTTGGTAAAATTTTGGCATCCAATTTTTAAATGCTGTGTAATAACTTCTCTATTGTTCATGTGGTATAAAAATTAGAAAGTAGGTGAAAGTATGATAAAATTACTTAAAACACGGAATGGATTGGAGGTAAATATACATAACATGGTAAGAAATGTTGAAAAAGCAATAAACGGCTGGAATTGATGAGTGGAATATGAACTACTTCTTAGGTAAATAATTTTCCAAGATAGTCTTTAATAGAAGACGATTTTCCTATGTTTTATTCTAAGAGAGAGGTATAGTTTCAGGAATTCTGAATCCAAAAAGGAATTTTTAGAAGCATTAATATATCCGAACTAAATAAAGCTGAGAAGTTGATTAAATACTAAACTCAGAATTTTACTGTGTCAATTTAAAGGATAGGTCAGGAATTTATTAAGAAGGTCCTTTAGCCCAAACTGACCCGTACATGTGCGTTTTTTTCGGAAAATTTTGAATTTCTAAAAATGAGTATAAATATTTTTTTTATTAAACTAACATAATTTAAGGTAGTTTTATAACAAATAAATAAGCTTTCTACTTTTGGAGTAGTTTCTTCATTTTCATCTCAATAGCGTTCGCAAAGATAGTAAAACGAAAGAGATGGACCAAATATTACTGTACAAAAATGTAGATATTGTTAAAGCATACAATATTACTATTTCTTCAAATATTCCTAGTTACGGGTTTGCATTTTCAAATATCTGTTTATATTACGTAGAAAATGAAGCTATTTACAGTGAAGCAATAAATATTACACGAATAAAAATATTTGCCCTAAGGCTTCACTTATCTTAAGAAATTGGTATTGATACTTCTTTTCAAATGAAAATTGATTTCGCAAACAAATCGATTTCGATTTGAAAAGAAGTATCAGCACCAATTTCTTAAGATAAGTGAAGCCTTAGTGACAAATATTTTTATTTGTGTAAAATCCATTTATATGTTTCTCAAATTGGAAGTCATCTGTTTATTTTTATTTTGTTATGCCTTGGTGATGCAAAGAGACTGAAATGTCAACTCTTAAAGAATCTGATGTATCACTTAGGCCTAATGTATTCCGACATGTCCATATTATCCATAAGGAAATATATAATAAAATGTTTCTACCAAGGTTTATCTACATAATCTCGAAGTAGATACAATAATAGTTACTGTGTAGAATAATTTGCACAATTAATGTAGAAAGTCATGCGAATAAACACAAAATATTTATTTTTATTTTTGCAATGTGAAGAGAATGAAACTTTAAATTCTTGATTTAGCGACACGCTCTTAAAAATCCTCAATTTCGCTTTAGATAGTCTATTCCTTTATTCCCGCGTACCTTTAAGGAAATAAGAATGTAATAAAGACATTTCTGGAAATATTTACTTCATTTAATATGAAGTAATGAAGGAATAATGTGTAAGAATAATAATTAGTTGAAAAATTTGTTTGTGAATATAAGTTGCGTGAATGCAGTATATATGGAATATTTTCTTCTGACGTTTGCGATGGAGGAGAAAATGTTGCTCTGTGTATGAGACAGAGGGAAAGGGGGTAAGGGAGAGGGGGAAAGAGAGAGGGAGAAAGGAAGAAGAGATTCTGTGTAGGTATCTCTTATCCGAATTGATTAGAAATGGAAGGTCAGGCCACTTCTAAGGATACCTGGAGTAACGAAGTTGAAGAAACACTTATATAATCTTCAAATGTGAAGCTTTGGGCAGGAAAAGTTTTGAATTACTGCGGGCTTAATAAACACAAAAGTTGATCTTCTTAAAATTAATTTAGTTAATAACATACTGTCCTCATCATAGGTACAGTGCTATTTAACTAAAACTAAAATGAGAAGATAATACAACAAACCTTTTTATTTGAATGTCAAGGTCATAGAACTCGGCTCTTCCTTTATAATAGGTTAAGTCAAGTGAAGTGAAGTCAAGGATACCTGGAAAAGGCGTTAAAACAACCCTATACATGTACATACGCTGTAGGTTTACTAGCAGTAAGGGAAACTATATTTATGATACATGTGAAATTCACGGAGTAAAATATACTTTTTGAATTTTCTGAAAATCACCTGTGAAGTTCTCTTCAATTTCAGTAAATGTTTTGAAGTCGGAAGACCTAAGTGACATAACAGTTTTTCTTTTTGTTTTTGTAATTTTACGTCCTCCAACATTACGCCATATCCGATGATGAATGGAATGGGTGAAATGACGCTCAAATGAGCCCAGGGTCCATAGAGCTTAGAGTTACCCGACATTCGTCTTTCAGGATAAGAGAAAACCCTGGAAAACCTTACCCAGGTAACTCACCCTGACCGAGATTCGAACTCGGGGCCTTTTGAACGTGAGGCAGACTCGCTACCACCACGCAACCGAGGTGGTCTAAAGTGACATACCAGTTACCTATGAAAGAACTGTTTTGGCATGAGAAATCTACGAAATATTCGGAATTGTTAGAGTTCTGCCACGTTTCGGATGGTATAGGTTTGCATAAGCTTTTTCATTCTTTCGTCTTGAATATATTTATGAAAAGAATGTATACGTAATATGGTGTTTTTAAAAGTCAACTTTCGGGTCTAACTTCTTTAGTTGCCCGCCTCGGTGGCGTAGATGGTAGCATTTCTGCCTCACGTTCAAGAGGTCCCGAGTTCGAATCTCGGTCAGGGTGAGTTACCTGGATAAGGTTTTTCCGTGGGTTTCCCTTATCTTGAAAGACGGATGTCGGGTAACTCTAAGCTCCATGGACCTCGGACTCATTTGAGCACCATTTCACCCATTCCATTCATCGTCCGATATGACTTGACGTTGGAGGACGTAAAATTAAAAAAAAGAAAGAAATCTTTAGTTTCTGCGTAAACAAGCTTAATGAAAAGTGGCTAGGAAATATTTATTTTTATAATAATTATGAGTTACATAGTTACGAGAAAGGTAGAATGGAATGTGGTTAATACTGTTAAGTTACATTTGAAATAAAATTGTTATAGGGCCACACTGCAGTATATTTTGGAAAATATACATTAGACTTTATATCATGTTTAAAATAATAAAACCTTATATAAAATTAATATTGCCGCATTTGGTTGTTTTGTTGTTTGCTTGACTTTTAATTTGTACTTTAAACTGTTATTCTGTGGGGACCTTCATTTGCAGATATAGACTGTAGGTTCAACAAGGGCCCTTCAAATAAATGAGTATGTGAATTATTCCCTTGGGAAGATTGTTTCTACAGGTCAGGGTTAAACTTGTGAGAAAGAAACTTTTCATGGTTCTGCGATTCACGCATACTTTCTTTACAAGGTTGAGCACAAAACAAAAAATGCCATTAACACGTGTTGCTTAAAGAGAATGACGTCTGAACAAAGCAAACGTAATCTTTACTAATGGTTTAATTATTAGGATGACGTGAGTGAGTGTAGCCAGCAGCAGCGGATAGGTAGCTGCCAAGGAGTGGGAGTAGAAGAACGGCGGGAGTAATAAAATAATTCGTCGAGCCGCTTCTGCATGGCGTGCAAGAGCTCACCAGGGGCCACTTGAGACAAGGTTCACTTACATCAAGTTTAAAAATTAACACTGAGACAAGGGAGATGAACTGACTGCCTAACTTGTAGTTTCTCTTACCTCGCCATCGTAGTCGCTCCTGTACTCTACTACACAAGTTTCAATTGCTTTTTCCTAATTCACTGGTTGTCAATGAGTTCCTTGGTTTCCTCAGCTGAGAGCCCTTAACTTCCTGGTAATTGTATAAGAAGTTGGACGGTCTTTTGTTACATGCAAAAATAAATAAGGCTGTGTTTCATTAGGATGGTACAGGCCTTATTTTATTGTTAAAGTGAATGTTTCCTTTCATATTTCATATTTGAAGCTTTAAGTTTACTACATAGGTGGAATTCTAAATCTTATAAGCCCTATTGAAATGTTTTCCAAATTTTATCCCATATACTATGCGATAGGGATGCTTTAAACTTCAAGCAGATTATATTTAATTATTTTTCAAGACAAATCTTTTTTGTTCTTTTACTTTTATTGTATTAATGAGCATTGCACACGATAAAATGGTAATTTAGAAACTATAAAAATGTTACCGATATTATGTAAGTGCTAACACTGGGCAGAGCCTTTCAGGGCTAAGGTATACAGCTTAATCGCTGCGTTCCCCACCTCTGCCCACTATAGGCCTCATGAGTAGGGTGTAGTAGTGGAGGGTGGGTCATGGTCAACACTCTGGTCTCTCTGGACGATATGTGCGGTCTTCGCAACTACGGACCACAACTTCTCAATGAAGTACCTCCTCAATTGATCTCAAGAAAACCACGAAGAGTGGCTGACCCTACGGGAAGCGAATTCAGGAAATCCATAATATGTCGCCCGCCTCGGTAACGTGGTGGTAGCGAGTCTGCCTCATGTTCAAGAGGTCCCAAGTTCGAATCTCGATCAGGGCGAGCTACCTGGATAAGGTTTTTTCAGGGTTTTTTCTCTTATCTTGTAAGACGAATGTCGGGTAACTCTAAGCTCTAAGGACCCTGAGCTCATTTTAGCGTCATTTCACCCATTTCATCCATCCTCCGATATGACTTAAAGTTGTCAGTGTACACATCTTTCTCGGTTTGCCTATAAACCGAGTTATATATACTTCATGTTCTGGCCCGCCTCCGTAGCGTAGATGGTAGCATGTCTGCCTCACGTTCAAGGGGTCCCGAGTTCGAGTCTCCGTCAGGGTGAGTTACCTGGGTAAGGTTTTTCCGGGGTTTCCCTTATCCTGAAAGACGAATGTCGGGTAACTCTAAGCTCCATGGAGCCTGGACTCAATTGAGCATCAATTCACCCATTTCATTCATCGTCCGATATGACTAAAAACTTTCATGTTCTGGTTAAAATCTCTCGACTTTATGCATTTCTTGTGACATAAAAATGCGATTTATTGAACATGGGGAATATATTATTGTTAAAGCATGGATTTAGGAAACTGAAAATATCTGCACATTCCTCTCTTAAAACACCAAAAACATGGTTATATTTGACATTTAGACACTTCTTTTATCTATAAAATTAGAGTTCAAAGTATAGTTTTCCCAAAGTTTTGGGATACTCCCACGATATTTTACAGTATCTAATATAGTTTATATACTTTTATATTTTATAAATTGACGTCCTCCAATCTAAGTCATATCGGACGAGAAAAGAAAGGTGAAATGATGCTCTAATGAGCCAAAAACCATGAGCCAAATGACCCAGAAAACACCTAATCCATATATCTCATTTTGACCGAGATTCGAACTCAGAACTTCTTAAATATGAGGTAGACATGCCTCCAGCTTGCTACAGACGTGGGTAAGGCACTACCTGCTAGCTTAGGTAGTGTGAGACTTGCAGAAAGCATTCGAAGTTCCGATATTCGTTACTGCGAGACCTGCCCATCCTGCATTGCGCCATCTCCTGTAAGTACTAGAAGGAAAATAAACACGTATGGCTTCTGTGTGCCACGCCTACTTAGAGGTACTAACCAACTTAAAATATAGTACTTACTCTTATTAATTAAAATTATTGGTCTATATATGAAGTAAAAAGGAAAAACCTGATTTGTGACACTCACACGAAATTTTTCCCCAATTGTACAAGCTGCCATTACGAATATCTGCATCGTATTAACCGATGCAGATATATTACAGACACAATTTTTCAGAGATTATCGTATTGGCAACTTCCTTGTAGATCAAAGGGGAACAGTTGGCTTAAAGCGATGTTCAAATCTTTTAAAGCTAATAGCTATATAATGCTTTTGAAATTCCTTTGCATGACAAGAAATAATAAAAATGCATTACGGTTTCCCCTTTAAGAAACGTGTAAGCATTGGAACATTTAGATAAATCAGCAATATCTGCTAAATGGTTCACTCCATTTTCTTTTTTCTTTCTGAAAAGAAAACTTATATTTGATACGTATTAACGTATTCTGTACAATTTTCTGCACAACGATTTCGCCTATCTCTTACAGTTTACAGTTATGCAAAATTCATTTAGAATAAAGAGTTCCTCGGAGGATATTCCTAGAAAATTCAAGATGTAGGTTTCCTTTATCACGAAATCATCTTAAATATATGGTGTATGAATAAATATTTTGAGCCACGTTTGAGAAATTCAAAATGTTTGGAAAGTATTGCACTTAAAGGACAAATTTTCAGACAGTTTCATCTGTAGCCAGCATTCGGGAGGCCCGGGTTCATTTCCGTGGTGACCCATGGCTTTCTTCAGAGGCTTTTCCAGGTCGCCAGGTGTAAGCTGGGTGGGTTAATTGCATCTCTCCGAATTTCCTCTCGCTCCATTTCATCTCCATTATCATTTCACATCATCTCTCATCTGGTAATCTCTTAAAAGGTAGAAGTGTCGGGGATGTCTCGGCGGTGCATGGCAGGATGATATGCTCTGTGTAAACACTTTCTCCACCGGTAGGATGGTCTCCAAGCCCGACATGGTGGGCCGTATCCGGACCGCAGTCGGGTGAGCTGACAGTTGTGCTGATCTACCTGGGAGTTTCCAACTGGTAAAGTGTAGGGACCATGCCCTCTGCACAATGCTGACTCATTGAAACGGCCGTCCTCTGTCTCATCTCGGCTTACCCTTCCTCTCCTAGATACCGCATTTAGGGCATAAGTGTAATGGATCAAGACTAGTCGCAGTGCCGAATCCCTTCCGTAGTAATCCAATTAAATCAAATACAAAGGACAATTTGGGGTGGAAAGGTTTTCTTGTAAATCTTCATATCGCAACCTTGAAAGATGCTAAACATAAATCCAAGTTTAGTGTCTAGCCGACTTTCCCTTTTTAAGTTTTACTATTCACAAGCCCCGGACAAAAATATAAGAACACATACATAAACAGTTAAGATTTTTTTTCAGATTAAGCGTATCTAAAAAGATGAATTTTCCCTAACATCTCGATATCGAACTTCTTGGTGAAATGCAATACTTCCCCTACTTCACCATCACCTACACCATCACCGTCACCATTACCATCATCTCCATAGGCAGCAGCAGCAGCAGCAGCAGCAGCAGCAGCAGCAGCAGCAGCAGCAGCAGCAGCAGCAGCAGCAGCAGCATCACCACCATCATCAACATTTGCCCACCCCGGATGGTATCGTGTCTGCCTCACGTCTAAGAGGTCCCGAGTTCGAATCGCGGTCAGGGCGAGTTACCTGGATAAGGGTTTTACGGGGTTTTCCCTTATCCTGAAAGACGAATATCGTGTACCTCTAAGCTCTATGGACCATGGGCTCATTTGAGCATCATTTCACCCATTTCATTCATCGTCCGATATAACATAGCTTTGGAAGACATAAATTAAAAAAAAAAAAAATCCTGACCATCCTCATCATAAATTTTACAAAGAAAAACTGTAAAAATAATTTGCTGATTGAAAAGAGCATTTTATTTGAAGCTCGAAAGAGGAGTGGGAAAAGAATGAACTGTTTATCCTCCTTTACCAACAAGAATTGCTTATGCAGGGGCTGCAGTAGATTTTAACAAATGTTTCTCTACACTTAGCAGGAATATCATTATCGTCATCATAGACTCATTATCATACAAACAAGGATTAAACCATGAATGATCTGTTTCGACTCCAAACTAAAATTGTTCTATCCATTTTCTACCACGTCTTCTTCGACTTCGTTGTTCTTTTGGAATGTAACTTAGTGCTCTTTGTGGAATCCTATTTATTTTCCATTCTGCATACATGGTTGTACTGTTTTTCCCTGCACTCTGCTATTTTTATACTAGTTTAAATAAAATTTATAAAAAACATAGAATTAATTAATGTATTTCCAATTGCATTCAAGAAGAATTTTACGTCTTTTAAATGAATGCAGGAGGCCAGGACTCATACTGATAACTGAAAAGATGCTCTTATAATTCCAATATTCAACAGAGAGAATAAAACTGTCTGTGAGAATTACAGAGGCATTAGTTTATTAAATACGGGTTATAAGTGTTGTGCAAAGATTTTAGTAAATAGAATAAAAATTATAAATGAAGCAATATTCTTGCAAACTCAACATGGTTTCAGAAAGGATAAATCCTGCTTAGTTTGCATTTTTACATTAGCAAAACTGCTTTAAAACGGAAAGAGTATAATCTTCCCTTTATATAGACTTCATAGATTTTGCCAAGTAAATATAAATAAAGCGTGGGAAATAATGAAGGATATAGGTTTTTCTAACCATCTAATACGTGAAATACAAAGTCTGTATTTGGGAACAAAGATAAGAGTAAAAACTGGAAGTAAACTCTCAGAAGAGACATCGAAATAGATGAAGGTGTACGTATAAGGTTGTTCAGTTTCACCCGCATTATTTAATATTTATTTAGACGATGTCATTCGTAAACAGCAAACTACTTAAATGAATAATATAAAAATGGATACTTTAGCTTTTGCAGACGATCAAGCAGTTATAGCATCTACAGAAGACAGTCAAAAGCTATTTGTAATTTAAGTAGAGTGGCTAATGAAATTAATTTGGAAATTTCAGCTGAAGAAACAAAAATAATAGCATTTTATGGAAAATATCCTATCAGAGCTAAAATTGTGATTGATAATGTACCTATACTACAAGTTATTGGTTTTAAGAAGTTAGGAGTTTTCATTCGTGACGATAAAACAAGACATGAATGGAAAACTTAATTTGTTTCAACACATACGTAAAATAATTGGAAGAAATTTATTAAATAAAGTGCCCAAAGAAAGCCTACTGAAATTTCATAAAGTTTAGCAGTTTCAGCTCCACTGTACGGATCTGAGTGTTGGACTCTAAAAAAAGCTACTTTAAGACATTTTGAAGTTGTGGAAATAAAATTACTAAGGTTTGTTGCAGGTTATATTTTTATGGACAAACAAAAGAATGTAGTAGATACTTCCCCTATATGTAATGAGAAAGCAATACACTTTTGTCAGAACGGCTTGTATACCCGCTTATAAACAACATAGGGCAGAGAAGGTAATGTGAATGCCAAACTTAAGAATTTTGAACATCGTTTATGCTATGAAACATACGTTTATTAATTCGAGCATTTGTAATTCCAGACACTGACATGGATAGCAAGCGATTCTGTTTACCCCAGCCGGGAATCTAATGAAGGATATCTTTGTTGATAAGCTAGAACGCTTGACAACTACAGCACAGAATCTTAAGCACTGCGCACGTAAGAATGAGCTGCAGCGGAACACAACAATAAGTACATGTTATCCTACCGCCCTGAACCGGAAGGAGGTTGGTATTTTAGTTTACTGGGCTTATTACTCAAGCTTTTGGCACTGATTCCTTCTGTTCTACAGCGTATGACGAATGAGAGTAAAACAGGAAAAGCAGATGTTGTTTTCGCGATGACTACCTCTAAACGTCCTCTTCCTGTAAAAGGAGACAATAAAATCCGGTATTTCTGGAACTGATGGAAGTATTTGTGCCAGCGGCATTAGTCCAAGCCTCTCAGGTCAGAGTCTAAAATTAATTTTGGGAAGAATGTAAAGAAACTGGGAAGCTTTGGAAAAGTTATACCTCTCATTTCCGGTGACGTATTTGGTAGCACAGGCATTAATTTTTATACTGCCTTCATATTTAATCTTTATAGTTTTACTAATTACTTTTAGTTTTGTTTCTCAGGGATTTTATGGCTCAAAACTTTTTGACAAAATGAATTTGAGTTTTACCTTTTATTGTAAATATAATATCAAAGTTTATCGATGGTAATTGTTTTATTTCCTCTATTCATAATAAGCTAGGAGGAGTAATTGCTCTAGTTATATCAATTACAATTTTGGCTTTTTGACCTAATAACACCTGATAATTAAAAACCTTTTATAATTTTAAAATTAAACCAATGACTTAAAATTTATTTAAATGTAAAATATTTCAAAAAGTAAAATTCCTGATTAAAGGAACTCATTAATACATTAAGAAAGGAGGCATATGTTTTTCATTGTAAAATACCTTTAGGCTATAACTATAGGCTATAACATTTGAACCAATAACAGGACACACGTGTAACTTTGGAAAAATATAATACACAATTGGGAAATTACGTTACAATATTTGCATCTCAGAGAAAATGTTGAAAGTGTCTTCCATCAGCATCTATACATGTCTGCACTCGTCTCACCATGTTCTCTGAAGATATACAGAGAGTATCCTCGCCAATCTTACGAGGGCTGTTCAATAAAGAATGATCACAATTTCTTTTTCGACAACGTACCTTTACTCATCCTCATAATTATGATGCTCCTTCTCAAAATACTCTCCCCTGAATGCGATGCACTTCTCCCAGCGTTTCTGCCAGTCTTCAAAGACATGCTGGAAACAGTTTTTGAGAGATCCTTCAAAATTGCCTCCGCAGCCTTCACCACTGCTTCTGATGATGGATAATGCCTCCCACGAAGGCGTTTCTTCAAGTTAGTAATAGAAGAAAGTCACCTGGGGGCAAACTCAACTATAGGGAGGGTGAGGGATGCACTTCACGTTGATTTTTGCAAGATATTTAGCAACAACATTGGCAATATGCAGCCACGCATTTTCGTGCTGCAGCATCCAGCCTGCTTCATGGAAATGTGGTCTTTTGCGCCTGATATGGACTTGCAATGTTTTCAGGACATCCCTGTAGTATTGTCCAGTTACTGATGTGTGTGCAGGTACAGCATGCTGATAAACCATTCCAGGAATATCAAAGAATGGCATGATCATAATTTTCTCAGCAGAAGCAACCACTTTTGATATTTTAGGGGTTGCTGATGAAGGAGATTTCCACACTGAGCTCTGCTGTTTGCTCTCAGCATCAAAATGATGTAGCCAAGTTTCATCAGCAGTGATTACGTTTGAAAGAAAGTCCGGATCTTTCTCTAACATCAACTTTAACTGTGTGTTACCTCCATTGCAGCGGTAGGCGATACTGAATATGTCTGAATTTGCCTGGTTATCACCGGCGGGAACCAGGAACAGCAACAATGAAACTACTACGGCGTGTTTGTTTCACATTAAGCTAACGGAATATAATAAGATTGAGTTTTAGTGCGAAAAATTATGTCCATAAAAATTATGATCATTCTATATTGAACATCTCTCGTACTTATGTTGGTTTGAATGATTTTCTTGAGAACATCAATTGTCCGTAGCCTTTTCTTGTACACTCTATATTTTAGATCCCCCACAAGAAAAAACCGGTGAGGTTACGTGCGGGGATCTGGGGGACCACAGAACATTTAAGATTGTTCGATTATCAATCAAACTGGTTACAAGTTCCATGGTGTCATTAGATGTATGGCACGTTGCTCCATCTTGCTGGAAATAACCTTCTCTCAATTCGATATCATCCAGTTGTTCCACAAAGATACGCATATAAACTGCAGAGTTTACAGACGTATCATGTATAGATGCTGAAATGTAAATAGTGTAATCTTATCTCTCAATTGTGTATTATATTCTCCCAAAGTTGCACGTGTGTCTTATTATTGATTCAAAAGTTATGGTCTATTGAAATGGTACAGGTTTATATGGATCGCGCTGTAAATCATTGAATAAATCTTTGCCATTTAGACTAAAGCACAAATCTAACGTTTTAGCGCTAATATATTGCATTTTTAAGATGTTTTGTAAAATATTCGTGATTTTAATTCGTAATTTTTATAAACAGTTTAATTGAGCTTCAATTTTTTCAAATGATCACTTTGTTACAAATTTGCATTTATGGATTTAGGAGATTTTTATTTTGAGAGAAAATTTTATTGCTATGCAGTCTACTTTAGAGTAGTCCACAAGTAGCCATTGCCAGTACTGTCTGCCCACCCCAAGAAGACAAGGCAGAGGAATGTGTATAGTCACGCTGCTCGAACCATTAACATGGCCTTAACTTTGTTAACAGAAACCTCTCAGATAAAACACTGATTATTCTTGTAAGAGTGAGAGGGGAACTGCTGCGCTGCGGAACTCTGTGCTAAGCACAAATGAACGCATCACTTCAGCCAATGGAATTCGCAGGAATCATAAGTGACAGATATAAGTTCACTCCACGTGGAGTAATCAGTGCGTTATCTGAGAGGTATCTATTACCAAAGATAAATCCATGGTAACCGTTCGAACAGCACGACAATACCATATTCACCTTTACTGTCCGCATTATGTTTATGCTCGCCACCTGGGTGTGATAATGATCTAGGTTCAAGTAAAATACACAGTGTTGTCACATAACTCACACATGCATAATATCTATCACTGCAGTTCCTGAAACGAGAATTAGATCTGGCAGAATAGGTCGGATATGTACTCTCATATACACATTTCTTAGTAAACAGATCCACTATCAGAGTAGATAAACAGTTGAACCCCTCACCTTCTTCATGCTCCACTTGCCTTCATGTGGTGGGCAGACAGTACTCTAGGGCTGACCTCTGTAAAGACAATAACAACCCCACGCTCATAAAAGGATGTTGTTGTTTATTCTGCTGTTGTATCACTATTATAATCATGTGTATCTGAAGGAAATATATTTTCCGGTTTTATAATTTTCTACAGTAAGGAGCAGCCATATGTATCAAATAATAGAATTATAAGATAAAAAAGAAATACTTCGGTAAAAGAGAAATTAAATATGACATACATGAATTAGGCGTATAGTTGGTTTTTGACAGTGAAAGTTCCTCTTACGACTATATGTTAATAATACATAAGAAACTATAACACCACTGCTACTCAATAGTTGAACAGCTTTATTATTGGAAATTAATTGTTCTTTCACACTGGCCGTATGTAGGCTAAGGTATGGAAAGATAGAGTCAGGCTGAAAAATTCAATGCCTTAGCCGGGGTTTGAACCACGGATCTTCTGGTTGCCGTCCAGCTGCTCTAACCCTTGAGCTACTATGACCAACGTGCCGACATGACCTTTCTACCTTTCCCTACTTTAGCTACACACGGTCAGTGTGAAAGAACAATTAAATTCCATTAATTGACCTAATAATGGTTAACTATAAAGCCCGGGGCTTAAAGTACTTACATGTTGTAAGTCCCCATTAAGGTAGTTGTCTCATGTGTTTATGAGAACTCCTAAGTGGTTTACCGGAAAAAATAGGAGCCAGTTGGAGAATTTAATGTCATGTTGGCACGTTGGCCATAGTAGCTCAAGGGTTAGAGCAACTGGACGGCAACCAGAAGATCCGTGGTTCAAATCCCGGCTATGGCATTGAATTTTTCAGTCTGACTCTATCTTTCCAAGCTTTATTATTCGTTGCATTTTTTAAAATAAGTTTTTCATGTTTTGTGCTTGCTGAATGTATTCGAACATGTTTAGAGTACACATCTAATAGTCAACTGATATCGTCGGGCTTGCGTATTTTCATCACTGAGAATGAACACCGAGCGGCTCAGGCAGTTTCGTCCCTCTGGGTTCGATTCCCATAGCCGGCATACCTGACCCATGGATTTTTTCAGGGGTTTTCCCAGTTTTCACGGGAATGCTGGATAGATTAATTGCATACCCTGAATTTCCTGTCCATCCATTTCAACTGCATTAATATTTCACATCATATTTCACCTGGTGGTCTCTTTCAGCGTAGAAGTGTCGGCGAGTACCTCGACATTGCATGACAGGATGATATGCTCCTGGTAAACAGTTGGGACGACTCCGGTCTCCGAGCCTGCTTGGTGGGCCGTTCTCAGGGTGGATGGCTGGATTGCCGGTTGTACTGGCCTGACGGCTAGTTTTCCAACGGGTCAATTGTAGGGAGCATGCCCCCTACACTGTCTTGGCTCATCTTTCTCATCTTTTCTCCCTGGCATATGTACAATAGACCAAGTTTGGGCCTCTGTGCCGAATCCCTTCGAAGCATAGTCTAGTTCCAGTTTATTCCTTCACTGAGAAGTAGCATGCACTATGTTAATTGAAGGTACCTTCTAGTACAACCTGCAGGTATGCAGTGCGCTAGAGTACTTTGGACTGTGATGTCACACACCTTTCAGCAATGCAATGTGCCCTGTGCACGCCTAATCTCACTACTAGTTCCCCAGCTACTACACTTCCCTGGAATGCTGCATCTCGTATTATGTGCATAGAAACAATGTTTCAAAGAGTCATATTTGACACTTGTATATCTTTTTATTATTTATTCAATAATTAAAATAATTATTCCTCGATAGTATCTAGAATAAATAAAAGGTAAATATATAGTATATATGTCATTATATTCCCTACACGATTTTGGTATTCCACAATACCTTTGGGACAGGAATTTGTTTATCTGTAGTTAAATTATCTCCGTCTTCATCAGCCACACGTTCGGGCGCAATTTGGGACAGGATCTCTATGTTCGACGCACAATTCTTTCTCTTCTCGTGTGAGTTTTTGCAGCTATCTATTTCCTCTGGTCACCAATTGTATCATCTTATTCTAAATAAGAGTCATGAGACATCTGCTTTTCAGGCGTGGTTCGGAATAAAGTTTCGGAGAAGTCAAATTCTGTAACTATTTAATTGTATTATTTAGATTACATTTTGCTTGAACTTCCTTTCCCAGTCACTTCCAACATGTAGATAAATTCCTACTTTGTTATATTTATACAGATTCAAACTATTACTTAAATGTTCTTGATCTTGCACCACTATTGATCACACTCACCATTAAAACAAATCTCTCTATCCCAAGATTATTCATTTATCGTAACTATCGTTACTCCTATCTTAATTTTGTGATTGGCCGATTTAATACCACGTCACAACATTACGTCATATTACGTCATACAGTTATTACTTCGGCCAATCACACAATGACATACATTTTTACATATTTAAATTATTAAATATATTTACATAATAATTTTTTTTAGAAATTTATAAACTTTTCATACTTCAAACTTAACCCAAAAGTACTGTTACACCTTTTCTATTTTCGGTTTATTGTGTAGTGGAGTAAATCCTTTCTTCCTCTCTTCCTTAGTTTATTTAGAATACCACTTTAATCTTCTGTAAAAATATACAAAATTCACTTCTATTAATATCAAATGGAGCTTGTAAAGCCCTCTGGACCATGGCTACAAATAGTTTCATATTAAATTCTGTCCCTCTAGCAAATTGAAAACATGGACCTAAATAAAGGGCAATATTCTTTTATAAAAACGACTAAGAATATAATTAATAGTGGGTTCTCTCTGCACATAAACCACCCATGAAGTAGTATGGAAGTGTGTGATGTACAGTTAAATTTGGCATTCACGATTCTTCCCTGGAAGATTACGGTATATAAAATGTAGAATATTCCATTTAGCATTTACAATTAATTATATTATGATCAGATATATTAATTTTATGGTCGATTCCTTAGCGTGGTTGGTTACCAAACGGAAAATCAGTGTCGATTCCCACTACCGACACAGGAATTTTCTCCCGCTGGAAGACCAGGTACATGGGCCACACATTCTCGTTAGGTCCCTAAGCAACAAATCGGCTACTTGATTAAGGAGTAGAGATCCCTGGTTATGAATACCGTACATATCGGCTAGGAAGGACGTGGTGTCCTGACCAAAGTGCAAAATTGAAGGCGTTAAACGTTTTTAGTTGCTAGCTGTTTAAAACTGAGTGGAATGGCTCAGGTGGTGTCATGCGTGACACGCATTCGGAAAGCTCGGGGTTAGATTCCCGTGGCCAACCTACTTGATCCATGGTATTTTTCGGGATTTTCCTGTGGTCGCCAGGCGAATGCTGGATTAATTGCATCCCCCGATATTCCTGTACCTCCATTTCATTTCTATTACCATTTCAAATCAATTCTCATCTGGTGATCTATTTCAGGGTGTTTCGCCATTGCATGGCGGGATGATATGCTCTTGGTAAAACTTCCTTCTCTCTAGAAGGCCGCCAGTCTTCGAACCCGGTCTGGTGGGGACGTTTCCGGATCACAGTAGGAAGGGATGCCGGTTGTTCTGGCCCGCCGGGGAGTTTACAGCTAGTAAAGTATAGAGATACGCCTTCAGTACGGTCGTGACTCCGTGAGACGTTCGCCTTCTCTCTCTCTCCTCTCACCTCATCCGTCCTCTCGGAGGTACCTCACTTGGGGGTAAAAGTAGTTTGTACCTCCGCGGAGAATCCCCTCCGCAGCGTAGTCCAGTCTAGCTGGTTAAATGTAAACAGCTTCACTTACTGTCTCTGACAGAAATTATGGATAAATTAAGCTCCAATATCTAGTTTAATATAATGATTAAATTTTGTCATAAATTTGTAAGTCCTCCTTCAATTATACAAAATTAGTAATGTTGAGAGTTAATAGCATTTATTTTAATATTAGTACGAGGGTTGTTCAATAAAGAATGATCACAATTCTTTTTCGACAGCGTACCTTTACTAATCTTCATAATTTTGATTGTCCTTCTCAAAATAGTCTCCCCTGAATGCAATGCACTTGTCCCAGCGTTTCTGCCAGTCTTCAAAGTCATGCTGGAAACCACATTTTTGAGAAATCCTTCAAAATCACCTCTGCAGCCTTCACCACTGTTTCTGATGATAGATAATGCCTCCCACCAAGCCGTTTCTACAAGATAGGGTATAGAAAAAAGTGACACGGGGATAAATCCGGAATATAGGGGGGGGGGTGAGGGATGCACTTCATGTTGATTTTTGCAAGATATTCAGCAACAACAATGGTAATATGCAACCACGCATTATCTTGGTGCAGCATACAGCCTGCTTCATGGAAATGTGATATTTTGCGCCTGATATGGACCTGCAATGCTTTCAAGACATCCCTGTAGCATTGTCCAGTTACTGATGTGTGTGCAGGTACAACATTCTGATAAACCATTTCATGAATATCAAAGAATGAGATGACCATAACTTTCCCAGCAGAAGCAACTACTTTTGCTTTTTTGGGGGTTGGTGATGAAGGAGATTTCCACACTGAGCTTTGCTGTTTGCTCTCAGGATCAAAATGATGTAGCAAAGTTTCATCAGCAGTGATTATATTTGAAATAAGCTCCGTATCTTCCTATAACACCAACTTTAGCTGCATGTTATCTCCATTGCAGCGGTAGGCGATACTGAACATGTCTGAATTTACCTGGTTCTCACAGGCGGGAACTAGGAGTACCAACAATGAAACTACTACGGCGTGTTTGTTTCACATTAAGCTAACAGAATATAATGAGATTGAATTTTAGTGCGAAAAATTATGACCGTAAAAAATTATGATCATTCTTTATTGAACAGTACTCGCACCATATTATTTTCCCTGAAATTAACAGGTTGACTTTTTGGGTTTCATTGCCCAAGTTCTTAAAAGTAATTTATTAAAATTTACTTCTAAAGCCAACAGGAAAGAAACTTGGGAGAAAAAACTGATTTCGTATACTGTATCCGTAAGTTCAATTATTTCATATCCCTCCTGTGTAAGATACATGGTCAATAAAATGCTGATCTTAATGTTTTATGTAGACAGCTAAAGAAATGTGGTTTATTCTGATTAGATTGTTTCAAGTTTATGGGTTTTATCTAATGGAACATACTTAAAATTTTGCTTATTTTTTGTGTTACTTTGCAATGATATTGACCATGACTTTGTAACAGTTGTTTTTGTTTGGTACCATAATGAGTTTTGTTTATTTACTTGGTAGTGTTATTTGTTGCTATGGAGAGAGGAAATAAATAATCTTCCTGGTGGAAAATGGACGCGTATAAGATGAAAGTTTTGTAGTGATGGGTGAACGTGCGGGGCAGTGATCTAAAAGAAAAGATATTGTGCAATAATGTATATTCAGTGTTCTGAAGTAAAAATAAATAATCTTGCTGAAGAAGCTTGGACAGAAATCATCTTTCGATCAACATACTCAGGAGTGAGCAGACGTTTTTCTTTAATCCATAATTTTTTAAAGATTTAAGTTATATTTGAGATTAGTAGTGGTTAAAGGATTCCTACTGTATTGTGAAGTATCATTTTATTAAAAATGGTGTAAACCAAAAATAATTCTTACTTTTAAAACTTCAAAGGAAAGAAATTCTTATCGGAAAATTCATTTAGATTAAATTTGGAAACATCGAAGTTGTGGAAAATAAACTTAAATTATATATTACGAAATTTAACTTATTTTAATTTTATATCTCACTCGTAAAAACCCTTGATAAGAAGAGATCTTATGACTCCTATTTAAGGAGATACAATAGAAGAATTAACAATTAATTGTGGGATAGTCGATGATATCCTGTACGGCTGATAGACGACGATCGAACAGCAAATGAGGCGAGAGACCATTTGTCATGCTACATATGGCTTTCCAACTTTCGAAAAATCTATACAACGAAGAAATCCTATTACAACTTTCACCCATTTTTCCCATGCATCCCAATCTTGACTACAAGTAATTAAAATTTTCTATACCAAAATGTTTCGGAAATAAGGCGATGTGGATAGTGGAGTAGGTAGATATATATTGAATGCAGTAATGCTTAAAATAGTCGTACTAATTTAGGGATGAACAAAGTTACGTGACTATAATTTTTTCTTTTCGAATTTACGGAGTAAATCAAGACACTTGTTTCTTACTTCGCCCAGAAGAGGGTAAAAGTGTTCCGTCTAATTAAATTGGCAATACTCCGACATACACACTTTTCAAGGTAGTTATATATTAGTGCTGCAATATCTGAGTTAATGAGGACTTTACTAATTATTTTGTACTTGACCGAGATGAAGTACGTTGAGCACAAAGTCACATTCCTATATTATTTCCGTTTCTCAGGTCTCCTGCTCCAATTATCCTGTCTGCGAAGTCTAATAAAAGTGGAAACAAAAGCTTTTTATTGATGTCATCCGGACCGAGGAATCATAGCTTTGCCTGAGGTGACGTCATGGTTATTGCTCCAATGTGTGTAAGACACTATAATTCCGTGTCCAATTTATTGCACCGCCGGTGTGATTACATCTGATTTAATGGCTGATTTATGGGCAAGCGTCTTGGACTGGATCCTGACCGCGCGGGGGGAGAACGCTCACTGGCTGGGGTTGATGGGCTCATACACGGATCCTCACCCTAATGACTGGTTCATAAGCCATTAAATCCTGGGGAGAGTTAGCAAATTAATGCATATATAACTTTCTCTACCACTTACATATGGTAGGTGCAGAAAGTATTCCGTTTCACCCAAAAATTCCATTTAGCAGTGTCGTAAATAGAAAAATAAAACACGAAAATTTGGATGTCACCCCAACAAATTACGCCCTTTTTTAAACATTTTAGATTTTTGTAAACCTTAAAATTACAAGGACTGTGATGAAAAGATCATGTGGTTGATAAATTGGGATGAATATATACACGAGGGCTGTTCAATAAAGAATGATCACAATTTTTTTCGACAGCGTACCTTTACTAATCTTCATAATTTTGATTGTCCTTCTCAAAATAGTCTCCCCTGAGTGCAATGCACTTGTCCCACTGTTTCTGCCAGTCTTCAAAGATATACTGGAAACCATTTTTTGAGTGATTCTTCAAAATCGCCTCCGCAGCATCACCACTGCTTCTGATGATGGATAATGCCTCCTACGAAGGCGTTTCTTCAAGTTAGGGAATAGAAAAAAGTGCCATGGGGCTAAATCCGGACTATAGGAAGGGTGAGGGATGCACTTCACGTTGATTTTTGCAAGATATTCAGCAACAACTTTGGCAATATGCAGCCGAGTACTATCGTTGTGCAGCATCCGGCCTGCTTCACGGAAATGTGGTCTTTTACACCTGATGTGGACTTGCAATGTTTTCAGGATATCCCTGTAGTATTGTACAGTTACTGATGTGAGTGCAGGTACAAAATGCTGATAAACTATTCCATGAATATCAAAGAATGAAATGACCATAACTTTCCCAGCAGAAGCAACTACTTTTGCTTTTTTGGGGGTTGATGATGAAGGAGATTTCCACACTGAGCTTTGCTGTTTGCTCTCACGATCAAAATGATGTAGCCCAGTTTCATCAGCAGTGATTGCATTTGATAGAAACTCCGGATGTTCTTCTAACATCAACTTTAACTTCATGTTACCTCCATTGCAGCGGTAGGCGATACTGAACGTGTCTGATTTTGCCTGGTTCTCATAGGTGGGAACCAGGAGTACCACCAATGAAACTACTACGCCGTGTTTGTTTCACATTAAGCTAACAGAACAGTTACAGTAAGATTGACTTTTAGTGCGCAAAATTATGTCCGTAAAAAATTATAATCATTCTTTAATGAACAGCCCTCGCATATATACACACACGCACGCACACACACACACACACACACACATATATATATATATATATATATATATATATATATATATATATATATACATATGTTAAACCATTCCTGATAGACTTACTTAAAACATGGCATTTCTTAAAATATAACATTTTTTTCGGTGAGTTAGTCTTTTGCGAAATATCTCCTGTAGTTGCTTGAAAATTTCGAGAATTTCATACAATAGGCGTTTCTGAAATGGCATCCCTAATGAGCATTCTCTTGTTTCTCTTTGTGCACGGAGTATTGAAAGCATAGGCCAGCTTATAGGATGTAGCAAAAACGGTATGCCAAAATTTTGGGAAAAAATTTCTTGCATGTAGATTGTGGAACCTATAGAACATAGATGTTATAGAACATAGGTCCGGAAATGGTTGACTTTTATGGTAGAGGGGCTTTTCTGCAAATATGGTTACACGATGAGATGTGTAATACGTAGCTGTCATGTGACCACAACCCCACAACAGAACAGTGGTTTAACTGTACAGTAGTAAACATTGGCCTTTACTTCGGATTCAATTAGGTGGAGGTGATGTATTTCACCGTTGTTTTCATTGTACTACAGTATAGTACGTAGTCCACTTGTTAGGCACCGTACACAGTTCATGCATGATGGAGTTCTCGCTCATTTCAGGCTATCGATTTCTGAATAGCATGTTTACTGGTAGAGAAATAGGAAGAAGTGTACCAATTCTGTAGCTTCCACGCTTGCCTGACCTAAACCAACTGGATTTTATTTGTGGAGACATTTTAACTCTCTTGCTTATGTAACTTCAGTTGCAGATGCAGGAACTTTTCGTGCCCGTATTGTGCAAGTCTGTCAGATAATATGACATTCTCCAATCATAATTAAGCGCATTAGGGAATCCATGAGGGTTGACGGACACATTTGAGTTAATGGAGACCACTTTGAACATTTGCTGTGATATACACTTCACCCATCGTTGACATTAAATGTTGTATGGTGTTCAGCTATAGAAAAAGTAATCAAATAAACAATTTCTGGAATTATGCTCATATAACAATTTTTATCCTCTATCTGCAAGAAATGTTTTCCCAATTTTTGACATACCTTTTGGTTACATACTGTATATCGCGAGCTTGTTATTGAACTGTTGGCTATATCGACTAGTGTCCGCTTACTATTATTTGTCTGCAACATTAATTTGTTATAAATAACATTTTATGAATAATTTTCAGAATAAATTTAAAAGTAAATTATAATGGATAGTGAAATTTGATGAATGTAAAACAGACTGTTCCAAAATTACAACACTTATTTTCTTTTTAAATTTCTAGATGTTTTATAAATTCCTGTGTTAAGTATAATACGTTCTTTGTTGGAAGAGAGGACTTCAGTTACTTGCAGAATTAATAAAGTAGTCATTGACATTTTAAGTTATTTTTATGGATAACCAGAGTCCTTTATCATGTTCTAAACTCCTCAGAAAATAAAACAGAAAAATAAAAATATAATTTACTGTAATATATTTTCTGCAAACTTGTATTAACTCACCGTTTTCTTTATTAATGCAATTACTTTATTGGTTTCTACATTACACACGTGTAAACATTAGATTAATATTTCCTTTTTCTGTTGTACTTTCTAAAGATGATCACAATGATCACTTCAATGATGTATTAATAACTAAAGTCTCTCTACAAACGAAGATGGAGTATATATCCACATATTTAAAAAATGTGGTTATTTACTTGCCTGATTTAGGAGCTCAAATTACGACTGTAAAGTTTCCACATGGATATGTCATGAGTAACATGAATTTGTGAGTGACTCTGGCTTTAGGAATCTGCAAGTGTGATCCAAACCAGATAAGAAATTATCAATTTGGAGGGAGAAATATTTGTTTTTATTGTATAAAGACTCCAATGGGTCGGTTATTGCTTTTGATGTAGCGGTATCAATTGTTCTGTTTTGAGGATATTTGATGCCATTGGATAAACCAGTACCCCTTGAGTTATAAAATGATAATTTTACTTGTTATGCATCTTAAATATCAGGTATTTCAATCAATTTCGATGTAGTTCATTTTTGAGACAGTAAAGATTATGAATCATTTTATGTACACCTAAAAGCTCGTTTGGGGTAGGTGTATTTTTGAAAATCTTTGTGTTATAATATCGGAAGTATAATTAATTTTTCAGTTATTATGTTCACGTACACACACACACACATGTAAGGACCTTTTTCTAAAGGTTTTTCTGTTTACGTTTAGAGAACTCAAGTAGGGTAAAGGGAGATATTTTCGTGACATAGGCAATTTCGTGATACTTTTTGCAAGTGATGTCACAGAGAAACCAGTTGTTGTTAACTTGTCTTTCACTGTTGGTGGTTGATATATTTGTTCCTAGCGCTCAAGAGCTATCGACAGGCGCGTTAACACCAACTGGTTTCTTTGTGACATCCTTTCGAAAAAGTATCACGAAATTGCCTAAGTCACGAAAATACCTCCCTTTACCCTATGTATTTTGCTGTAAAATATTCGTATAGAGTTTTATAGTGGAATAAAATACTGTGAACTATAATAAAGAAAAAAAAATAGTTAAAATTTACTTGTGTAGATATTTCATCAGCAACATAGGTAACGCAAACAAATTTTTCTTTAAAGTGTATCAAAAATTTTAACTTCGTCAAACTGAATACCTAATGGAAATCTGTCTAAAATGCAGCACTCTATTTTCATATCAGAACTTTTTCCTCACAAAAACTGTATTTATAAAATACGATTTTGTCTAAATATAGAATCTTCTCTTTCGTAATTTTGGAGAAACCAAAGCTATCGAAGTAAAACATAAAAATTCCGAACAAATGTGACATATTTTCACAAGTTTCCCTAACCACTTACAACAATACACATAAATTTTACTTTTTGTGTAAGATATAAGCTAGGTAGAGGCAACCGTTTCGTTAGAGGTTCAAAAACTGGGCAACTATTCATAGGCTGGCCTAGAAGTATTATATGCTTTCCATGACATCACGAAAAACAACTGAGTAGCAACAGCTTCTTTATGAAAACACCAAAATAAGTAACAGTGAATATCTAGGAATTACTGATACTTAAAAAGAAGTTATTTTGAGACTGCGTAGTATGTTTTTGTCTACATCTTATTTTCTGCCAGTTATATAAAATTATATTCAAATCTTTCCTTACAAAAAGGGTTCGCAGGTTATTCCCAGGAAATTCAATGTCTTTACATGTAAATTTTATTTGCAAGTGATACTTTGAACTTAAAGTAATTTAATAATTAGGGTCATTTTTGACCAATTCAGATACTTTGAAAAATTCATTCAAATTGCACCGAGGGGTGATTTTCTTGAAAATGTTAATGTCACATCTTGGAAGATGCTGGATCTGAGGATCTAAACACCAGATTTGGTATTTCTTGGAGATACACGTAAACACACGCATACCTAAAAGGTATGTTTTCTACTTTTTTCAGGGCACTTCAAAAACATGTGAAGTCTCAATATTGAATTTTGGGTGTAATGTAATACTTGCCCATACTTGCTAGGGGAAAGTAAAACTGTGTGAAATACATGGCTCTGCAGGTCCTCAGAGATGAATGCTCTAACACCATAAGCTTTAATGACTCGAGGGATCCTCTGTGTAGGTTTTGCGAGAGTCTTCGCTGAAAATAACGTCCTTTGTGGCAGTTGTTGAACCCTGGGCAGCTGCACACAGCCTCGCCCTGCGAGAAATCGGCAGGTGGAGTCTGAGACATCTCTCCATAGCGTGCCGCTAACGTGGAATTTATTGCTCTCGAGATCCTCTGTGTGTGATGGCTGTACTGTCCGTCCGTTAACAAGCCATTAAAACATAATCTGAAGAAGATAATGGAACGGGTTCGGAACATGGCTTTCATAAACGATACTTTGTGTGTATGTGTGTGCAATATCTTTGCTTGCTCGTGCTGCCCAAAATTCAAAGAAAAGGTGTACGTGCAGTGGGTGTACTTGGTGCTGTTTTCCACCCCTGACTTCGGTCATCCTCTTGCCATATCGCAAGCAGTTCATCGTCTACACACGGCAGAATCGTGACCAGCACGCACTCAAGATGTTTGAGAAGATATATATTTTCTTAGGCTTCAAGACTGTCCTTGGATGCAATATCTTCACATGCTATTGTTTCTTGGAAAGGATAAACACCGTCATACTGCCAATACCATCAAGCCTTCGACCAAAAATTCAGCTACAGAATCCTGGGTTATTTTCTTTGCAGCTACCACTAAACAGTAGCATAGTCGTGCTTACTATTTTAAAATCGTGTATCCTCTACTAGGACCTTCGCTTCCCTCCTCCTCCTCCTCCTCCTCCTCCTCCTCCTCCTCCTCCTCCTCCTCCTCCTCCTCCTCCTCCTCCTCCTCCTCCTCCTCCTCCTCCTCCTCCTCCTCCTCCTCCTCCTCCTCCTCCTCCTCCTCCTCCTCCTCCTCCTCCTCCTCCTCCTCCTCCTCCTCCTCCTCCTCCTCCTCCTCCTCCTCCTCCTCCTCCTCCTCCTCCTCCTCCTCCTCCTCCTCCTCCTCCTCCTCCTCCTCCTCCTCCTCCTCCTCCTCCTCCTCCTCCTCCTCCTCCTCCTCCTCCTCCTCCTCCTCCTCCTCCTCCTCCTCCTCCTCCTCCTCCTCCTCCTCCTCCTCCTCCTCCTCCTCCTCCTCCTCCTCCTCCTCCTCCTCCTCCTCCTCCTCCTCCTCCTCCTCCTCCTCCTCCTCCTCCTCCTCCTCCTCCTCCTCCTCCTCCTCCTCCTCCTCCTCCTCCTCCTCCTCCTCCTCCTCCTCCTCCTCCTCCTCCTCCTCCTCCTCCTCCTCCTCCTCCTCCTCCTCCTCCTCCTCCTCCTCCTCCTCCTCCTCCTCCTCCTCCTCCTCCTCCTCCTCCTCCTCCTCCTCCTCCTCCTCCTCCTCCTCCTTCTCCTCCTCTCTCTCCAAAATAGCGCAGTGCTTGTAAATATTTCAGAAAGGCAATAGAAAGGTCTTTCAAGCTGAAAATCTGAAATACAAGTAACATGAAACCAATCGCCAATGATTTCCCATATCAACTCAAACCTGGCTCCCCAATTACAAAAATTTACTCACCTATACAAACTTCAACTTTGAGAATACCTCTACGAACATTACAATCGGAATATAGCTATTAATAGATTCTTAAATTATCATAAGTATTTATCAACCAGTTTTCCAAAATGAACCTCTGAAAGTTAAAGTAAATCCAATATCTCTTCTGACTCCTTTGACATTTTTGCCATATACTCAGCACATAAAAATGAAATATTAACAAAATGTTAACCAATTTGTTAAGATATTAATTATGTACTTATAATTAATCACTTTCTGATATGATAACTTGAAGTATCCCTTGGACTGGTTTGCCACACCACATTATAATTGTTGATTTTAGTATGGAAATAAGGACAAAAAAACCTAGGAAGATCGAGGAAAAGATGGAAGGAGTAAAGCTTTGGAGCCGGAACACGCTAAATGGCCTGAACTGTGTTGAAGAAGAAGTATGCAAATATAAAGAAATTTCTATGCAGTCATTTTTATAATTTGAATTAAGATAAAAGTTGTTTGCTGTCATTTTAATAAAATTTTCAGTTTTATAAATTGAGCTATGAAAAATATTTTTTTTCAGCTGACCCATTTCATATATTTTAACAAGTGCAAACATAATATTGCATCCATAATTTCCAAGGATCTCTTGAAAATTTAAAGCTAATAAGCTATAAATTGCTGTTCAAGGGGCATTTTGAAAAGTAAAATATGCTAAGAAGTTGAAAAATTGGGGATTAAAAGCGCTACTTTGGTTAAATAGCCAAGTGTGGCTCTAAATCAGTTGACATTAAAAACCAACTATCTGGCATCCGAGCACACGTCATTAAGTTTCAATATTGGTCAGGGTTAAGGTATTATCCGAGGGTTTCCTTATTCTGAAAGTTGAATCTCGGTCTCTTTTGAGTATCATTTCACTCATTTTCATTCATCGTCCGATGTGACACGCTGGAGAACGTTAACAAAAGCCTGATAAGTCAAAGCCCAGTAAACTGAACGGATGTATTTCTTTAAAGTCGCTACACATACTTATATTAATTAGCTTGTTTATGGTGTGCACCGAAAAGCTATTTGTGTTCACAGCAATGTCAGGGAAAATAGGTCCTTTGGCAAATCCTTCTGCCACTACAGAAAATAGAAAAAGGACATAACTAAGATATTTACATCTTACTCTATTTTCCGAAAATAGAAAGAGATATAAATTTCGACGACTGGGGGTACCGAATTGATCTTGGCAGTTGTCAGCGTCAATGACAAAGGAAATAATTTAATTTATGAAGATCCCTTACAAGAAACCAAAGTATGAAATTTTATTTGCGCTTAGACACACACACAACTACACGTAAATTTATGGAATACAGTTTGTCTAGTTTATGGTTGTTAAATTAAAATTTCAGTACTTTGTGAAAGTCCTTAGTTGCACAAAAAGAGCTAAAGATTACAAAGGACACCCAAACTAAAGCAACCAGAAGAATGGCTTTCCTTGCACCAAAATGCTATTAGTGATACTGAGAATGACGATGGAACTGATGATCATGAAACGATTTAGTCATCCGCTATCACAAGGAAAGCTAGTTTAGATTTAATCACACGAGGTAATAATAATTAAGTTATTTGATAGTAATTGCTGCACATGTAGCATGTTAATTATTTTATATTTCAGGAACGTAGAATGTTTCTAGAGCGGAGGATATAAAATATTATTATTTTAATCCAGGAGATTATGATTACTATTTGGAAAGTTTTACAGCCTGAATTTTAAATCTTAATATACATTTGTTTACATTGAAATCAGTTGACTGGCTGGCCTATGGCATATGAATAAGAAGTGGAAATGGATATATTGTTGCCATTGTTATATATGCTGCCTTCCACTGGATGTTTTATTTAATTATTTTATGTTTATGTCATGAGATTTATTTTCATATCTGTTTGACATTATGTTCTATGTTTCAGATATGAAATTTATCCAACTTTTCTGAGTTGCGTTGTTTACAGGTATTACACAATTGTACACATACATACAGAGGTCATTTTCTAAAACTGTTTTATTTTTTACCAATGGAATTTAGGTGTCAATTTTGAACGTAGTTCAGGTAAATAGTGTAGAAATTAAGTAGTATAATAACTTCAAAAGTTCACTAAATGCTGCAAAGAAGTATACAGAAAGTACTAAACGCGAAATTAGTCCATAATAAGGTTCCAAAATACGTAGAAGCTCCATACTTGCAGTAAGAAATAAGAAAATAATGAAAGAGATTTTGAAATGACTCCCTATTTCTCTCTGTGACATTCGAATCAACAGTTATCTCTTATTTCAATTAAGTATGTTAGAAACTTAATTCTTATTTTGTGAATACTGTTAATTGTTTTAATTGGTATATAAAAAGTTGAATAATATTTCTGGAAATATTAAATTCATATGAAACTTTAATCCGAATTCTGCTACTGTAATTCTTAAACCTGCTACAATCTAACACTACTGTGTCCCTATGTTCATTAATGCCTTCATAGTGAATAATAATTAAGCTTGAATGTAACAGGAGGAACTGGCCATCAGCTTTAGAATATCCAACTGTCATTGATATTTAAAATCACATATTAGAATGAAAACTATTCTTATATTTCAATCCGTATACTCCAATTCGTATTAATTCTACCTTCCTTAATATTGTAATATGAGCGAAATCTATAACGCGTGAGGCTGATGTCCATGGTTCGATGCCCGTAAGCCGCCCATTGTGACCTTGAGTTTATATAAATTTTCTGATGGGAAATTGGATTCTGGAGTGGCTTCTCATTCTGTGACTTTCATTTTCATCATTTGCCTTACATTCGGTTTTCTTATCACCTTTCTGGTTTCGTGGTAAATAACGGTGCCGGACAGATGGTGCGGATTACCAACTGCCCATGGACACGTGAGCTGCTTGGTCGGACGATAGTTTTAACTGCATGCCCATTACATGGTAATATTACATGCATTACAATACATAATTTCGTTTTTAATTTACATATTCAATTTTAATTTTATAAGCTTAACAGTCTTGTTCCTAATTTATTTTTGATATATACACCTTTGAGCTTCTTCTAACCTATATCTTGGTAGTTCCTTTCTCTAGTTTACTAACCAATTCTTGCATTGCATTGTGTTATAGTAACCTTGTAGTCTTATCACTAATTCAGTTAGTATGTTTATAAATGTATTGAATTTAAAGTTAACTACTTTTTATAAGTTAATTGAATGAATGTATTTGCAGAATGGTTTCAGGTATTGTGCGATAAGTTCCTGGTTGGTTGTGGGCCATTTTCCTCCTTGTTTGTGCACTTCTGCTACCAATAGAGATATATGCTGTTGTGTGTCTTTACATTCAAAGATTAAATGGTTAACTGTTTGTCGGAGGTTACTGCATGCACATTTTGGATCATCAATAATCTGGAGCCTGTATAGGTAGTCTTTAGTTTTTCCATGACCTGAGATTATATCAGTAAGTTCTGGTGTAATGGGAAGTTTTCTCTTTAACCTATCTTTGATTGTTGGGAGGAAAGTTTTACAGAGAGCCCCTTTGTTTGTGCTGTTCCACCTATGTTGCCATTGTTCATGTCCTCTTTCTTTTGTGCCTGCTTTGATCATCAACCTGGGAACCTTATTGTAAATGATTGGTAGACCTTCATCTTGATCAGAACCTTGGCCAATTTATCAGCCATCTTGTTGTCAGCTATTCCTACATGGGCTTTCACCCATTTGAAGTGTATTCTCCAATTAGCTTGTTGCAGGGATGTGAGAGTTGCTGCATTGTCCTCCACAACTGAGTTGTGCTTGATGTTGTTTATCAGTGCGTTCAGCGTTACCTTGCTATCTGAGTAAATTGATACTGTCTTTTTTTCAAGTGCTAAGTCTACATTGTTTTGAAGCTCTTGTAGCACTTTCAATATAGCTATTTGTTCTGCTTGGTTATTTGAACACTTGCCATCCAATCTGTCGGACGAGAGGTGCATCGCTCTTTCTAGACAGTCCATGCAGTGCAACGGGTCTTCAAGCCTTGACATGTATGGACTTCTCGCGTTTCTGTGGCCCATCTGGATGCGGTCTGGTGGCCTCCTGTGGTTCCTTTACTTCATCCCTTCCACCTGGTGTGGTAGAGGTATCTAGGCCGTAGTATGCTATGGGTTCCCGCACATACAGCGTATACATACAAACTATAATACTATAACAACAGTGAGGATGAGACAGTAGGTTCCTAAATATGTATGCACTGAGTACTTAGCTCGAATTCAATGAACGGACAAGCAACAATTAGACAGAATATAAGGCTTACAGTTTTAATAACAACAATGAGTATAGTGCAAGTTTGCCAAATGAAAATATAGAACTCCTAAAATGAATAGCGCAAAGAGATGTCTTACAGAAGCCAAGGGCGGTGCCCGACAGGTAAGTACCTACCGCAGCACCTGTTACGGATGCAGAAGTGAAACACAAACGTAGAGGAGTAAGCATTAGGAGAACAATCAGCAGCCAAGAGACAAGAGGGCTATTTTTGCGATGGGTCGTAATTTATAAGACCATAAGCGCCACACCCGAAGTGCACGCGAGTCATGCTCAGCGCCCACCTAGATAATAATGTGACCTATCACTGTCGCCCACACAGCTGAAGCATTCAGCAGGACACATTTTCGTTACAGCCAATTCAAATGTATTGTAGAATTCATTTAATTAACAATACAGAATATGTTGAATATAACTGTTGATTTTTAGCTTCTGTATTAGGTAGATAGAAGAAGCATTGTCGTTTACAGAGAACCCGATGCGGAATTTTCACCTTAAATACATGTTCTGGGGCCTCGGAGACCCCCATCTTCCACTTTCGCTACTGCGAGTAACTTCGTAGGGAAGGTGTTGCATTCCACCCAAAATTCTATACCAAAGTGTTATGAAAATACTCGCTTTCAGTTCTACTGCATTGTGTGTAAGTGACCCTGAAAGCTAACTCAAAGACAGAGTCGCTTAAAACAGATTTTTTAAAAACGATTTTCAAGAAAATCCTACCAAGTAAAACTGGTCCTCACTTTTCAAAGATTTTCGTTTCCTAAACAATGGCTATAAAGATTTTGATTAAAACACGCACATATTTAGGGTATTTTCACGACAAATATATAATAATTCTCGAATTTTTAGAAACAGCCTCCGAAGTCTACCTCACTAAGTATGAATGCAACTGACAAACAGTAAGAGGGAGACAAAATCTTACTGAACAAAGAATGTAAAAACGGTTTTGGCAATGCATCAAAATACATATTTTTACGTAGTTAACGAATTTCGAGATATTTTTTGAGATTAATATTCAATTAGCTTTCTAAAAGGAGAAGTAGTTATTCCTATTTCTTCTCCTGGGAATGCAAAGAGAATGGGCATTCCAAAGGTCACACATAGCAACCACCTCTTAAAAGATTTGATTATCTCTTAGGCTTATGTACTTCCCCTATTCCCAGTATACCTACAAGAAGACATGTATAATAACACCATTCTTATAAATTATTATTTTGATTAAAATTATGTAGACAAAGGAAAAGCGTGTGTAACAAATTATGCTTGAAGAATGAGTAGAGAAAATGAGTGACTGTAATACACTACATTCTTAGAAAACGGTCCGTTTGAATATATTTCTGGTGTGAGAACATATTACAAGGATGATGATTTGGTTAAATGCAAAATTGGGGGTTTAGGTTGAGCACTTTCCAAGGACGCAAACGATGAATTGGAAAACATCGCTCATTTACTTGGAAAATTGTCATTTCTTATTTTCTTAAATGTGGCCTAATAGTTTTTGTTTAATTTATGTTTATGGTTTCTTCATGCCAATTAAAATGCATATCTGGAATTTTCTAGGACTAATCTCACGTAAGGTCCTGCGCCGTGACGTAGCGGGCTAAGGCAGCATGCTTTGGTCCCTGGCCACGGAAAGCGACCGGGGTTCGATCCCACCCATGGGGTGCGGATTTTAAGTTCTGGGTATAGGACCGGTGCCCACTTAGTACCGTGAGGAAACTGAAGAGCTAGGTAAGCGGCCCTGATCACGAAAACCAACGTTCCGGCTGGGGGATGCCGAGATGCTGACCACATTTCCTCCCCGTATCGGTTGGATGATCGTCCACCTCTGCCGTGCAGAAGTGGGCGTGAGGCCGGCAGTCGGGTTGGTAGGCCTTAGCCCTCTAAGGGCTGTCGCATCAGGGACATAAAGTTTAGTTTTCGTCGAAGCAAGAATACGATTTTGTAGCTTTAACCAATCTCTGAGATATTATATATAAAGTTTCGAAATTGTGGACATTTTATGCTACGCTAAGCTCTAAGTCGATATTACTCTGTCTTTTCTTTTTCTGTCATATTCATGCAAAGCAATTATGAGCAGCTTTAAAAACCTTTTTCAAATTTTTGATCTACTCAACACTGCCTCTAGATTTTGATTAAAGTGCCACATGCTTTAATTGTTTGCACGCGAAAGAAACATAAATAAAATGTCTGGAGGTTTCTGACAATAGCCGGTGATTTCTGCTTAACTTGCAAACCGTAAGAGATAGGCAAAAATATACAAAAATAGATTAAAATGCAGAACTTATTTCAAACACTTTTGTGAGGACTAGCTGTTACCCAGGTACGTTATTATTGGTTTGAATATAGCAATACTTTTTTTTAATCTTTATCGTAATGTCACGAGGTATCGAATTTAAGAGCCAGCATATATGTAGCTTTTAAACATTTCTATATCGTCTCCGTTATACCTGGAATGAAATGCGCAATGAAATTATTTTGCAACAGTTTAACTTGATCTGAAGCATCCAGAGGTACAATAAGCTTTTGTTGGTTTAGAATGTAGAATCTATATGAAAATAAACGACAGAAGATAAAGTAGTATATTCCTATGTAATAAAATTGGTACATACAAAGGATAAAGTACATAATAAATAGAAGGATACACCTGAGAGCCTTTTGTGTTTTTATGTGACACTTAGGAGGGAAGGCTATGAGGGCTGGACTCGACTAGACTAGACTATGCTAAGGAGGGTATTCGGCACGGAGGTCTAAACTTGGTCTATTGTATCTATGCTCCAAGTAGGGCACCCCCGGGAGGAAGGATGAGGTGAGAAAAGCAGAGGGCGGCCGTCCCAAGGAGCCACAAAAATGCAGAAGGCAGGGTCCCTACACATTATCAGCTGGAAACTCCCCTGCAGGCCGAACAACTGGCATCTCCTATACGACCCCACCAGACTGGGTTTGGAGACCGGATACCGTACTATCTGAGGAGGAAGTTTTACTCAGAGCATATCGTCCTACCATGCAATGCCCAAACACACGCCGACATTTATACCCTGAAAGAGACCACCCAGATGAGAGATGATGTGAAACAATAACGAAGATGAAATAAATGAAGGGACAAGAACGAGTAATCGCCTGGCGACACACAAAACCCCCGAAGAAAGTTATGGCTCAGATAGGTCGGCCAGGACACGAACCGGACCCACGGAATACGGGCCACAGTCGAAACCACCTGATCCGTCTCGCTCGGTAAGGATGAGGGGGGAGACACTAACGGGTACTACATTTGGATGTGGTTGGGATCCCTAAACATTCCAGATAGAACGGCTTCCTTCTGTGGAGGTTTTAACCTCCAGCGGACCCCTCCCGGGTTCGACTCGACGGATATTAGTGCATCCAGATAGTACATTGCAGCAAAATTAGGATTGAAACCTTTAAAAAGCGCAAGCCAACGCCCACATACAAGCGCCGCCCACCGTCGCTGGGTTCTTTAAACCTGAGATGTTTACAAAGGGAATGAGAAATGTTGAACAGGAAAGTAGTTGTCAAATCAGAGTGAGCGGTCGGTGGGGAATAAACCTGAGGCCTCCCGAATGTAAGGCACATGCACTACCGCTTGCGCCATCTCACTTCATAACTACGGTTGGATCTTAATGTGTAAAAATATTATTTTTATTACAGTAAAATAATATGTGATTAATATAAAATATGCTAAATTATCAAACTTTTCAACTTTTTAAAGTTCATATCTTATATTCAATAAAGGGTGTTATTGATGTAGAATTTTAGTTACTGTGATCTTCCAAATTTTATGTGGTAAACGACTGATCATATAGGCTTTAGGAGGCATGACTGTATGTAATTTTTGGGGAAAGAAATGAAGTAAATTAAATCAATAAATTATTATATTTTACTTCGTTGTTTTGTAATTTACCTCCTCCAACGTCAAGTCATATCGGACGATGAATGGAATGGGTAAAATAATCTTCAAATGGGCCCAGGGTCCGTAGAGCTTAGAGTAACCCAACATTCGTCTTTGAGTTACCTTATCCAGGTAACTCACCCTGACCGAGATTCGAACTCGGGATCTCTTGAACGTGAGGCAGACACGCTACCATCTACGCTACCGAGGTGGGTGTTTTACTTCGTATAGGAAATACTTTCTCTCATTGTATTCCTTGTTAATTACCACAACTCTCACCCAATCCAGTGTGTAACAGCAACGTTTGGTAGGTCGGCTTCAGTATTTGGACATGATGAACTAGCGGCCCCGTGGCTCAGTCGCTAGAGATTCCCAAAGATCCGGGTTCGTTTCCCGACTGAAGGGTTGACTTTTTCTCTGACCAGGAGTTTGTCCTATTTTCCTTTCTGTTTTAAAACTGAGAAGGTCATCGAAATGAGTATGAAGTTAAAGGAGGAGGTATAAATGTAGGGGAAAATGAACTCTTGTGTTACCAAGTTTCTCGGAAATTCCGGCATCGCAGCCACACGCATCACAACTGTTATCAGTCTCATGACAACGGCCTGGTTCCCCTTTCATTCTTATTAATGAAGTGTCAGGTTCCCGAATAGAGGAAGGCGACAGAAGTGAATGTGACCGCAGGTGGATGTGCCTGGCAAGATAAGGTAATTGAAACCATCCGTAACTCTCATTTGTCAAGGCAGGAAGTGAGTTACATCTCAGTGTTTTCTCGAGTTATAAAGATACAATGGCTTCTTGTTCTATTTCCCTCATTAGATATTCCACTGGGATAAGAAAATGTTTCTGCCGAGTCTCGCATTCAGTGCAACAGCCATGACGAGGAAGTGTCATTCTTTCTTAGAGGGCCAAGATTTATTCAGGAGGAAAGCACATCTTGGTGAATGGCCGCTTTGCAATGGCTTAGATAAGTCAAGCACGTGGAAAGCGGCAAGAAAAATGGTGCGTAACGCACATGCATTGTTTACTTTGCCTGAGTGGTGTTTTAATTGGCCACAGGAAGTGGCACAGGCACATCCTTTGGAGTGACATCAGATAAGTGCACATGCATATTCACATCGACGTTTTCTGAGTGGATTTTGGGTGTCAACCATTCAGACGCAAATAAAATATATAGTCTTTAACTGTCAGTTAAAACTTACAGGACTTAGAAAACGTTAAACTTGAGCCAGGGTTGCCACATTTTGCCCAGAGCAAAAGTAACTTTTCCTTATTTTGTGTTGTGGTCAACCCAAAAATTCGATACCGAGATTTCACGGAGTGAGGTGGCTCAAAGATAGCGCTCGGGTCAGTGGTTCAGATCCCACCAGGACTGTCCTCCTTAATGAGACATTTTAGTCTTCATAACTGGAAAGGTTCCCTAAATTTTGACCTGGAACGTTTCTTTAACAAAATTTCTTTCCCAATTATCGTTGCATTTCACCAAACATTAGTGCCCAACCTGTGTTGTACGTAGAAAACGACGAGCGGAAGTACTATAAAAATGTGGGTAATAACTTAAAAAACCGAAAAGTCAGTTATATACCGAACTTGGTGTTTAGTATCTTACAGGGATGCAGCATGAAGATTTTCAAAATTCTCCCCTTTACATGCTGAAAATGAACTATTCATTTTGACTAAAATATTATATGTTTAACATATTGGCATGTCAAATAAAATTTATATCTTCAGTTTTCTGTGAATAGCCTGAGAGACTTTTATGGATAAACATTTTACAACTTGTAAACTGTACAGAATAACAAAGACATACTGCACAAAACTGTAAATGTACATAAAACACACAGTCTATGTAAAATAAGCTTGTTGAATTAATTATTTCAAGGATGCACTTATTTATTTGTTGAATTTCCATAGTTTGAATTAGTTTGAATTACCAAGTAATTTTCTTTATCTGGTAAGTCGCTGTTTATTTTTTTCATTATTAAGGAAAGAGGACGGAGTCACAAAACCCTCTAGACTGTGACCAGGGCTGTAATATTTGACCATTTCTTACGTCAACTGTATTCCTGTTTTACTTAAACAAATATATAATCAAATTATTTCTGTAAATATTAATGACATAAAATTAAATAAAAGAATAAGCATTTGTAGGAATATTTTGTGGAAGACTGGGTAGAAAAAGGCTGTGAATGCAAGGAATCTGTTTTTCCTCGTAAGGTTCGATCTTTAAACTTTTAACATTTCCTACTATACACACGTAAATTATACAATCTCTGCTGTACAGCGATTATGATGATTGCCTCACTTCCGCAATATAAGGAGCGGCGCTGGCGGTATACAACCTTTTTATAATGAGGCTTTTGTTCATTTTCGTAAGAAACGTATTTTTAGATTTCGTTTCCACTCCAATCTTCTAAGTCGCAGGTTGTGAAATGTTTTGAACATCCTGCGATATTTGTATCAATTAGTTATCCAAGTTAATGTCATAAAGGAAGCCTGATGATGTTCTAAAAATTGCAAATTTTAGCATATTTATTTTTCCTGCTTTGAACGACAAGTTCATAAACGTGTTGGTACAACATGAGATGTTCAATGATGATGATTATGGCTTATAAGAGCATTCAACTACAGGATCATCAGAGCAACTTAAAAACCTAAATCATGACAAAAGCCAGATATAAACTTAACTATAAATTGGAAAAAATAATAATCAAATGGAAAATAAACATGCACAACTAAAATGGAACAATAAAAATCTATAAGTAGCAATTAATATAACGCCCATAGGCATAAAACTGTTTCTTTAATACATGTTTTAACAGCTTGAGGGAAAAATGTTTGAAACTACCTGCCCAACTGTGGTCGAATAAATTTGTTTCTTTTCTTCGGAGTTGGGCTGGCATTTACACCAGATTTATCCTGCCCTTTTCACTATTCTGGGAGCGAGAGCAGAATCTTCCTGCTCCATATCCTCCTCTCTGGAAGATTACTGCATTTCTTTAATAATTTCGAGTTCAGAGGCTCGAACCGAATGGAAATTGCGATTGACGATGATTAGATAAAGCTCTTTCCAAATTTATAATATTACTTAAAGGCATTTAAAATAGTTCTTTGTGGATGTAATTTTAAATATTCTGGCAAATTTAATATTTGAATAAATGACTACAAAGTTTACTATAAATAAATGTCTGAAATAAGCTTTAAATTATCTTCCGTTGCACATTGAATCTTTTAAAATTTACGTACAGATAAATAATTTAATGTCTATGTGACGGATAGCGCGGAAAGATAGATTTTAATCGGTCAATAATTTTGGTGATTGCCTGATAAGTTTCACAGTAATAACTTGAAAATTCTATCGTTGTGGCAATTTGACATTTTCACACGTCTAAAAATGTATAATGGTGCAAACGCGATTTAGACTTTAGAAATTAATGTAGACCCACGACATTTTCACACGACTGGCTGAATTGTAATGCGTTAAGATGCTTCTAAAGAATAATATTAAATATTATATAGACTAAATTTTGATTTTTGTGGTTGTTTATTGTCATTTTTCTACTGAAAGATTTCATATACAACGATAATCATCAAAACTACAACTTGTTTTAATGTTACTAAAAGAGGTAATTTAGCACAGGAATTATATAAAGAGGCGCGGCACGTGCATTTTTTCAGCTTAAGCAGCAGAATACATGCGGTACTGACATAAATATGTGTTTCTATCAGGGATGGGCCTATACTTCCTCGATGTTTCGATACTCGAGCCATATGTTCTATTTCTAATTTAAATACAAAATACAATGTTGGAAGAACTGTATACTGCCAATGAAATTAACTGGGTGCACATATTTAATAAGAAAATTTAAATTATAAGTTAATATATAATTAAACTCCACGTTTGACATTTAAAAACAAACTGTGCTTTTGAAGAAATCTACCGTTATCCATTTTTATTAAAAAACACTGGCACTCTCATTCTTTCGGAGTTATGTCTACTTCTTTTTCTGTCGAAGACGAATCGTGCTGTGTTAAACTGCCTTTGAGATAAAACTGTTGCAGATGAAATACACAAATATTTAGCAGTTTTCTTTCAGTTTCGGTAATTTTCAATTTGTATTCCAGTAATACAGTGCACTAGAAAGAGGTGAGAAATCCTTGAGATATGCAGTAATTTCTTCTTGGAACTGTTGACTGGAGTGAATCTGATTCACAATTATTCCCATACATAATGTTACTGTATACATTCCTGACAATTTCTCGGGCTTTGCAGTAGGTGACGCCTAAAATAACATGAGAATAATATAGGAGGGGAGAAAAGGAAGTTGAATTTGTGCCTATTGTAAGTGTCAGCAGAAGACTGAACCCTTTCAATGAGAGAGTGCCATACATTTGTCGCCTTCTATTTGGTTAACATTTTTCTCTGATTGGCTGCAAGTTCTTTAAAATGTTCTGCTTGCGCCTACAGCATCTTCTGATTTTAAATTGAAATAAAAGTTGCAGAATCACCACCGAAGTATCTAAAAAGTATCGAACGAATTTTCTGAAGTATCTTTTGATGTGGTTTTGATGCAAATATGTATCCAGGTATTGCAAGTATCGAGAACTCATCCCTGGTTCCTATATCTTGGTCATATATATATTATTTATATGGAGAAAATATTTCAGAGTGCAAGAACAATAAGGAACACGTTCCAAATATGAGCATTTATTGATTCGTTTTCTTTGTTTTCATTAGTTGCTAGCGCATTTTCTATTTTTACTTAGTGCTTTATGCGACTATTCCTGAAATTTTGGCTGTATACTGAAAGTTCACATAAAAATAATATTCATGAAACACTGTTCTGAGTTTGATATGACTAAACATGCAGATGGCTGCCTCGGTAGCGTAGCTGGTAGCATGTCTGCCTCACGTTCAAAGGGTCCCGAGTTCGTATCCTGGTTAGGATGAGTTGCCTGGATAAGGTTTTTTCCGGGGGTTTCCCTTATCCTGAAGTACGAATGTGTGGTAACTCTAAGCTACATGGACCCTGGACTCATTTGGGCATCATTTCACCCATATCACCGTCCCATATGCCTTAATGTAGGACAGGATCATCTCCACATGCATTTGAAAAAGTCGAAAATTCATACATAATCACAAATACCCAGAACTTGATCTAATCACAGCATTTACTGTGAAATGAGACAAGATGCATAGATATCTAGCTAGTGGAATGTAATTTGATTCGACCTTAGGAACTGTCGACAGTGTATATTTTCTGTACCTAATATTGTTTCAACCACCCTTTCGTGCATTAAACCTTTTTTCATAGTCATTAACATTGCAAATCACGCAACGGAAATTGCGTTATAACATAAGGCAATGTTATAATTTTTGAATGGATTGCTATATTTCCTAACCTTTTTTAAGCAATATCGATCTTGGATTTGGAACATTACTATTATGTAGTTCTTAAGAATGATAAGGAGCTGAAAGGGCTACTCCGGGCATGTATAAATTGAAATCATATTATATGCATTAAAATAACATTTTGTGACATACGAAAGAGTAATTACGAAGCATACGAATTCTTCAATTCTCTCTATCGCTGCCTCCCCTATATCTCTCACACCTCTCTATTTTTGCTCCTTTAATTTGGTTACTTTAGCACCGAGTCTTATTATGCTTATTTCCACTACCAAAATCTTAGATTTTGTTCCTCTACTAATGTCCACCGTAAGTACTTTCTTTTCATAACATTTGACAAAATTTCCTTTTTTTGTATGAGTTAATATGATATTCTACTCGACAACTTCCATCCAACAGTTGTATAGCTCTTCATGTTTGGAACTTCCAACGCACTGTATGCTTCAACTTTTCAATTCCAACTCAGAAAGGTAACACGAATATCTTGAAAGTGGTTGAATCCATAAAGAAATTCATTTCACATAATTTGAGTACGTTTAAGCTAATTGAGTCATTCAAAATGAAGGGGACTCACATGCAGACATTTAAAACGTTTTTTTTAATTTCTTTTTACTATAAAACGTGTTTACTGTGAAATCTAAGTGTTAAATTTTTGTATAGAACGCAACACTTCCTCTGGTAGTACGAGGGAAAAAATAAAAAATACTTAAGTAATAAACAAATGCCCAGGAAGATTAATTTCAGAATTTGCGTTGTATTTTGCGTGTAATTGTCTCACTAAGCTGATCGATTCTCTGATTGATTGAGTGTTGAAGGAACGAGGTTGGTAAGTCAACGTAGGTCCATTCCACTGCAAATAGCATCGTGAAGAGAGATCGTGATGCGCGGGACATTTCGTAAACACACAAAGCCTCGAGAATGACGTGCTTATTTATCTGACTTTGATCTGATTACTTTTGCTAAACGTTATTTCAAGCAAAAGTCTGCCGACACAAATGGACTCTGGAAAGTAACAATTTAAGATGCTGACAGGAAGCCCAATTTTTCTTATCTTAAGGTTACGGACTTCTATAATCACCGCGTTAAATGCAACAAAGCGTGTGATACAATACTTAAAATCGTTTGAAGTGCTCATCATTTCTATTTCATTTTCCTGAAATAAACCAATATATCTGCGGTACACAATTAAATACATTGTGAACGTATTGCTGGTTCCTTTTGGTTTTCGAATGCAAACAGGATTAAGCTGAATGTCAACAGAAATTATACCAGTATAAGGTGACTTATAAAAAGGTTGTACATTACTTCGGATACACTGGACAACAGCGGTTCCAACAAGATTGAAGAAAAGGGAATGCCACGTACCTAGTCAATATAACTTTGTTCTTACAAGATATTTTCTGGACAGAGTAAAATAAAATTCTTTCGGCAGCTCATTTAACAAACTTAAAGTGTTGATTTCCTTTTATGGCACTATATAAAACAGTACTTTTTACATGTAGAAGTCTGGATTTGTGAGCTGAAAAGAAACACAGAATTCAGTGCATGTATACCTATTTAACAAATAAGACTCAGCTTTTCAAACCACATTTAAATACTTTTTATAATGTTCAGAGATCTGCAATCTCACATATATGTGGAGATCCAATATTTAGTGGAAGAATATGTAATATCAGGCTATGGCTGTAACTTGAAAACTGGAGCTTAACTGGAAATTTAGAAGTCATTTTCGAATTCAGTGGCCCCGAATTAGTCAATATTAGCTACTCTCATTTCCGTAATATTTTGTGTGTAGAACAGTGTCATAGGCACTGTCGAGATGGAAGGCCGTGCACGAAGGCCTCCCAGGACGACACAGGTTTGTGATGGAGCCGGAAACACAGTTTTACATTTCGTTACTACATTTCCACAGTAATCTTGGATTTGATTATGGAAATACTTTATGATGGGAGACACACCCTAGGAGTGGGCGTAAATGCGAGTGTCAATTGGTATGTTTGCTCTACCAAGCAAAAACAGGTATGAACTGGACAAAACCAAAATCGATACTAACAGTAAAATACTTGTCACCATTCTACTATGTCAGTGTAATAGGCTCATTTGCTTAGGCACTGAGCTACTTATTCCAAGGTCATGGGTTCAAACCGGCCCAGGTCAATAGTTTAACACTGTGTTTAAAAGCGGCAGTTTTATGTAAATAGATTTACTGATGTACTAACGAACTTCTGGGAATGCAATTATAATACCTTTTTATTTACCCCATTTACATAGCAAAGAATATACAACCATTAAAGCCATTTGAGCGGACATTTATCGTGATTGATTTAAAGAGTAGAAAAGCATAATCTGTATATAAACAACTATATGGTTACGTACTGTCAATTTATAATTGGTAAAAATTCGTGTTATTGCCACAAAGAACCTGTGACTAACACACATGTAGTCTCACATTGTTCTCTAAAATGTGAGAAGGGAGGGTAGGAATGGCGTATAAGCGCATTAATACTATCACACAGGCGATTACCACTAAGCCCAAAACTTCGCACCCCTGTTGCAATTTTTTCTTCTTTTTTAACATCTGCGTCTTAGCTTTATTTTTTGACCTAAAGTTGGGGATGGTGTAACTAAATTAGAACCATGAACATGTCGTTTTTATCAACCATATGAGGATATCATAGATGACAATAAGGGTGCAATATCTGACAGATATTAACGTTGAAAGTTTGGCCTGCATAGAGGGCAAATACCTAAGCAGAAATAAGAAGATGATACTGAACTATAGTAAAAGTGAAAATGAAAAGGCCTTTTAACACTTTGTTCACAACTGCCATGCCTTCACTGAACAAAGTGCAACGCCGTAAGAACATTAGGATTCAGCATCGGCTCATCTGATTTCGCCTTAGAATAGGCAGCCCACATATCTTGGATTCAACTTGGAAAAACTAAGAAGCATTCGTTTACAACTTCATCCATGCCCATGTAATATGTAAGGAGTATATTATTCCAGTACCTCTCAGCAGATCTGCGAATTATACAACTACGTGCACAAGGAGGTACGCCTGATATTTTCATACAAATTTATGATAACAAAGTTGACGTGTGTACCTATTACAAGTAAAGGGATCTTTGTTCTCATTTGTTGCCATTTATATTTTATAATTTAATTTAAATTTGCACTGTTAGGCAATTTTGCTGCAAATTATCTTCAAAATTTCAAGATTTACCTTAATGGGATTCCTTTAAGACATTTGCCAGATACTGCGCTTTTATAATAAAACACTGAACTACAAATTTGCAAGAGAACTTAATTTAGAAACTCATTTTAATAAACCGATGCACTTGACCAAATTAATTCTATTGTAGAAATCTAGATAAAACTAAGAGTACAGGAATTAATTGCGATTTAGAACAAATATTCAAATATAATTAAGGCACAATAAATTAAAAACTACTTTTACACAAGTAATGAATTATAAAAAAATGTTGCATACGTTATTACGAAATTAATATACAGATAATACTCAAGTACCCAAATTTAAGTGTAGTGCCAATTATAAATCGTGCACTATGAATAATCGGTCATGTGTTTTAAAGGTGTACTTCATTGCAATTGAGGATTTTTACAGTATATAGATGGTATTCAATGTAGAGTATTATTGTGTGGTATTCATGAGTATATACACAAAACAAATAATAGGAATTTATAAAGAAATTGTCTGTTTAAAGGACTTTTTGAGATAGTACCTGGGATCAGCGTAGCTTTTATGATGATGTGATGTACGGTTTTCTTTTTGTTTGTTCTCTAGGTCATTAGTAGATGTTTGTCAAAAACATAGTATTTCTAATATCAATTTGTTTCTTTAAATAGGTATATTAATACATTTTAGGATAATTAAGTCTCATAAATAACTTTAATGTCTTAAAATGCTTAAATATTGCTGAAGGCAAAAATGTACATCCTTCAATAAGACCTGAAGCTTTTCTGGCGACGAATATGCTCAATTTATTCTCGGGAAGCAAGCCAGGTGAAAAGACGATTAGATATCGACGTTACGAGAGTGTGCATCTCTCCCATAATCAGAATATTAACTTTTATAACTACAAATGAAACACTGGATATAACACAAATATAAACAAAGACAAAACACTATCAAAATTCACATTACTAAACAAAAGACTGTTTTCAGTAAATTAAATGCCAAGTCAGGAGATGGCGTGAGTATAGAAAATTAATTGGGTCAAAGAAACGTAACTACGTAACTTGATTATCAAGCTGTATTGATCTTTGCTTCTTAAATTGACGGATTTCCATTTTAAGGCCGGTTTCCAAGAGGAGCTGAACTAAAAGCGAGCTTCACGATTAAGCGTGCTCCTTGGCATATAACCAAGATGGTCGTCGCCCGAAAATTTGCTCTATGGTCGTTATCAAAACAATGCTCTGCCAGCCCAGACTTCTCAGGTTGCATTAAACGAATGCTCCGTTCATGTTCGATTATTCTAGTACCGATGGTCCTTCCGGTTTGTCCTGTATACGGTGTCCCACATTCACAGGGAATGCGGTATTCTCCCTGTTGGAAGTCCAGTTTGTCTTTCACTGATCTCAGCAGATGTTTAACCCTCGGAGGTGGCTTGTGGGTGGTCCTGGTGTTGTATTTGGCGAGAATTCTGCTGATTCTGCCGGATAGATTGGCGGTAAACGGGATGCAGGCTGTAGCGGTAGGCTTACCTGACGCTTGCTGTATTACAGGTCTCCCTTTCCTAGCTTTGGTGATCGAGGCTTCAACGTCATATTCGGAGTAGCCGTTTTGACAATTTCTAATCGTCTTTTCAACTGACTTGCTGCCGGAGAACAAACTGAGCATATACATCCTTCGTTTCTAGCTTTAATTTTTAAAACACTTATTGAACTGTTTGATTTTAACATGTGATACATGTACGTCTAACCATTACAGTTTTCAGTACATTTTTATCCTCATTAGCTTTTACAGAATTATTTTGCCTATCAAATGCTTTCTGTCTATTGACTTTTTAAAAATTAAACATGGAGTAGAATTCCACACGTATACAGTGAATACCATTTCTAAGTTTTACATGATGTTTGTAAACTTACATGAAAATGATACTAGAAATTCCTATTTAAGAACTGTTAAGATGTCTTACTAGGATTTTTCCCCCTTGAATAGCCGATACATATAGTGATACAAATATTTACTGTACAATTATGTAACATTAACTTAGAATAAAGTAATCATGTAACAGAAAAATGCATTGATGTTGAATCAGGAAAATAACATCTCTGATTTGTAACTCTGAAACTTGAACCGAAATTTTAGACAGAATTCATTTCAGCAGAAATTTCATTATATTCAACAGATATAGCATTACATATAACAATTTGAAATTGTTCGCTAAATAAAAATAATTTTATAGGCATCAAGTGCTTTTGATTATTAAACTTGCAGGATTTTGGCTAATTCAAAATATGTGCATGTCTTACTCCTATCCATCTCTCTGGTCAGACTGAGCGTCATGGAACTTAGGCAATGAACTGTTGTCTCAGAGGAAAAAATAATTAAACGATGGAAAACTATAGCCATTGGTAATTACCTTAATTTCGATGTTTAAAAATGGTCAAATAATGGTTAGTTGTCATTCTATGTAGGAGCTATCCGAACGAATGCACTACTTTCCCGTATAATCTGGGACATCTTGCAACTCGAACATAATTTGCGATTCTTATAACTTGCCCACTAACTCTTAACTGTCTGAAATGATGGCCGTGATGTTGGCAGTCTATAGACATCCTGAAGATTTTCGCTGCGTACTCAACTTTATTATGGGTATAACCACAGATATGATGACATTTTAAGATGGAATTTTATAGGTAGGGTTATGAGAATTGTATGGGAAGTGGTTTAGAGGTAGCAGTTATACTTCTTTAGGTGTATGACAGTATGCAAGACCTAGTGCACCCTGGTCGTGTGGTTATATTTTCTAACATGTACTAGTCAACTTTTGTTGCTATTATCGTGGAATAGATTATTGTGCGATACAAGCTAGTTCCATATTTAGAGTCACCTTCTGGAAGAGTCTGTAAGTTCCAACGGGAAAATCTCTGGCTATGTGCCTGCCGTATATCGACACAGACTTTGTAACATCAAAAAGTGAGGCGAAATGAGAGGAAATAGAGTAGAGAAGAACCTTGAAAGAAAACGCACTACTCCAACATTAATTTACCTTGCCGACTAGGGAAAACCACAGAAAACCCCATGGTTAGAAAGGGCGCCACCAGGAATCGAATCAAGGAACTAAGGAATGGAGTCTCACCCGTTACCCCGGAACGACCTCACTTGGTCAGTTTTATAATCATGTAAATCAAATATTCATTAACAGAATTTATGCATCTGATACTCACGTAAACGTTTATTATCCACAATTCGGTTGTTGCCTTCTCATAGGATGACGAAAGCACGCAAATCCTTCATGACAGTGTTTAATCACTCTTATTAACTAACCTTGCGTTGTACATGGCTTTTCATACATCGCCTTTTAAAGGTGTACATTAACCAATCAGGAGAAAAGGAAGGAAAGAGTGCGATGAACAAAAATGTCAGCGAAGCAATGTTAACAGAAACAGAATTTAGATCGGCTTCTTCCACAACAAACAGAATCAAGTTCTACACAAGACGTTCCAAATTAAACTTGTGATTCATCATAACTACACTTGCAAATTTAATAGGATAATCTAGGAAGAGCAATTCGTACTTAGGGCAGAATATTATGTTACACTATTTGTTCCAAAACCAAAGTTAACATTTTCCAAGGATTCAAAGCCTATATAAGTTAAATTAATTATTAATATAACGAGATCATAAATAAGCTCATTTCATTTACTTTGTGTTCAGTTTATCTAAAAATGATACACACTTCCTCAGTTTATAATAACTGTGTACAATGAAAACAGAAATTTGATGACTTAATGGCACTCTGCCAATATTGCTGAATGGTTCAGAAGTAAAGATTGATAGAACAGTATAAACGAAACAATTGTGGGTTTAGATCATAAAACATGAAGAAATTAGCATCGAAGGACACATTCCAATAAGTGATAACACACATAATTAAAGGGAAGGACCGTATATTAAGAATGATACCAGATTCCCCTCAACTATTTCAGGACGTGGCTTGCAGACAAGAATATGATAAATGTAAAACGGTTTGCACACTTTTATCCAGTTGGTTGTTCTTCTTCTTCTTTAACTATTTACTCTCCTCATATGGAGGACCTAAGCCTCTAGAACCCAAGTGAACGCTTCAGTAGATGGCTGTTGAGAAGCAGAGATCAGATAGATAGGTGTTCAGGATAGGTGTTCAGTCCAATGCCTGGTAGAGAGTGAGGCTGTAGGCGACATAGAATGAGGCTAAAATGAATGAAAGGAAAGGTAATAATGGAGCAGTTGGTGGAATGACGACGGGGAAACTGGAGATTCCGGAGAAAAACCGCCCTTGCATCATGTTGTCCACCACAAATGCCACATGCGGTTGCCGTAAAGCTGTCTACGGTTGAGCCACTGTGCGGCTATGTCTTTAGTTTATAATTTGAATTTGTATATGTATAACATGATGCGTTTCGAAGTTTTTCTGTAATGATGTTATTCGGATGCTCAAATTGATTAGTATCTCTTTCTTGTGGGAATCTATTTGGATTAATTTCATTTGCTCATTGCGCTCGTTTAGTAGTACTTGCCTGAAGCTATAATGGCTGAGATTTTCTCGCTATATTCCAGCGATAGTGAACATATGAAGCGATCTGATATATCTATTTAAAACCAATTTGAGTCTAAATATATTTTTTCCTCAGAAGATAAGCATACTGTATGAACTGCACAAGACACAGTTATGTATCTGTCTTAAGTTAGCAAATAAGTTGCATAAAACTTGTTAAATATTTTATGTAGAGAATTTGATATAACTAGGTTAGTGGTGGTTGTTATGTATTACATTTATGACCTTTGTACATTAGCATGAATGTTAATAAAATTTTTATTTACCAAAATTATAATGTTTCGATAAAAAGTTCTGTAAATACCACGTGTATTCAAACAAGTAATCACTTCTGAGCATGTTTTAACACAATGTGTGATTACTCTTTGAACATATATAAGGAGTAAACAACAAATTGCAAGGCACTGAATACAATCACAGTAATAACATACTCTTTAAATATCATTCTTAAAATTCATTTGCACATTATTCACAATATTTTAAAGAACTGCGGTGTTCTTTGTAGAACACCTACCCCATAATATCAAAATGCGGTGTAAAGATTATTATGAGGTATATGTTGATGGAAACTAAGGTAACTAATAAAGGAGAAAATAAACAGGAAAGTGGAACAGATATAGGTAGCAGAAACATTGTAATTCATATTGAAAATAGCAGGTAAAATAAAATATAATACTATGTACGAGATACTGTGAAATATATGTTAGACGGAAGAAAGAGGCTAGCAATTTAAAACAATTCCTCTCTCTTATTTTCTCTAATTTAATTTTCCTCTTTCATATTACAGATCAAATCCTGAGCTGCATGTCGGTCGACGGCAAACAGATGCGCAGGGGCTTGAGATTTGGGACCTCCTTCTCGCCTCCGTCAGAGGATGGTCATTGTCTTCACTGCTGCGTTGAGCTTCCTCGGATTCCCAGTGGAGGGGAGCCTCTCCGGCGGGCTCTCCAGGTCGCTGTGAGAGCCTCTCTGTATGTGGATCGAAATTCTGTTTTTCACTGCCACTCGTGTTGCACGTACCTGTAGCCCATACGTCTTCCACGGTTCCTTCATCTGATTCGTTCCTCGCGGGGATATATGCGCAAAAATCATAGCAGATCGAGGTGCTAGGTGTCCCCTACGTTACATATTCTATATTTTATCCTAACGCTTTTACGAGAGGAAACACAGACATATGAAACAGAGATAAAGAGGGATTGTCAGAATATTTCCGCAGAAGATGGGAGCAAAAATAGAGCGTTTCAACTCGCAGGTGAACTATGTTGAGTGCCAATAAAAATTGCCGTTACAATTATTTGCGTGAAAGTTAAATTATGAGTTCATCTCTAAACAACCCACATTATAATTCTGATTTCAAAACAGCGAGATGCTAAACCTACGATACGTTGTGCGAAGGATGGAAGAGATATCCTGTCATAATAATGCATTTAGCTACCTATGAATAAATAGTGGGATGACGGAAGAATGGGCAAATATTTAGCCCGCCTCGGTAGCGTAGATAGTAGCGTGTCTGCCTCACGTTCAAGTGGTCCCGAGTTTGAATCTCGGTCAGGGTGAGTTACCTGGATAAGATTTTTTCTGAGGTTTTCCCTTATCCTTAAGGACCAATGTCGGGTAGTTGTAAGCTCCATGGGCCCCGTACTAATTTGAGCATCATTTCACCCACTCCATTCACTGTTCGATGTGACTTAACGTTGGAGGACGTAAAATTAAAAAAATAATGTAAATGACCTTTACACTTTTACACCGAAAATAAAATAAACCATACATGTAGATATATTGTCATCCCCAGCCACCCCTTAAATATGAGTTAATAGAAATAACTTAATTTACAGCATCCTGAAGCATGAGATACTAGTTGGAACATCAAACTGGACACTAACAGAGAGAAGGTAGGCACTCATCTTAGTGTAATCAAGCGCGATGTCTCAGCCACGTCAGTTTTTTGTAATAGTTTCTATATACAAAATAAACTAGTTTCAAAACTGGACTGGATGATTATACTCAGTCTCTATTGCAAACTGGTACAAGCCGCCACTGAGAGAATACAATGGAAGTGTGAACAACTGAGCTCGCAGTGGATTTGGACTGTTCAACAGGTAACTTAGAGTAAATCTGAATGCTCAGGAAATGTCACTGGAATGTCTGATCTGTGATACAATCTGAGAGGTTTATGAGACAGTAACCTTACACAAATCTTATGACTGATGTCTTCGCAGTAATATCTCCCCCTTACAAAGGGGAGACTAAGTTTCAAACTCTACTTTTCAGAAGCAGTTTTCTCGCAGGTTACTCTCTTAAAAATGTTTGCATCCCCATATATCAGACAACGAACGACGCTATAAAGGGGCATGTCTTTTCTCATTTCTTTGCTCCCCATCCGTAGAGAGCACGAACAGGCTTATTAGCACGTCCCCTGCCGTTAAGAAAAGGGAAGGGAGACCGGATCTTTATTTTATTAATGTATCTACATCTCTTTGCTGGGAGGCTTAGACGCTATATTAACTGTGCCCATGACAGCCTCAGTGGTGTATCGATTTCCCTGCAAGCAAACTTTAACAAATTCTGTGGCTTCAAGTGCACAGCTAGTCTTTTTGATTTATAATATCTTCATCTGGTTTTGGGGAAGACATTACAGGTTCGTCCATATCAAACATACTGATCCTCTTACAGCCTTATCGACGCTACGGCTCTCTATGGCACGTAGCATAGGCATAAAGTTGCGAGATGAATCTTGGAACGAAAATTCATTTCGAAGAATTTCGTAGGCCATATTTGTAAACTTTTTTATTGATTTCTTAAAACCTCCGTACGCTATCAATTGGAATCTATCAATTTACAAAGAAATTGGTAGATTCGACATTTTTCAGTTTTTCCATCATCTCATTTCCTGGACACTGCGTTATTCCAAACAGTCCACAATCTCAGTTCAACAAAAAATTTAAATTTCCGAATCACGTAACCGAAAGTAATACAGCGTCCATTTGTTTTAAGTAAGATTTTATTTTATCTTATTATAACACTTGTTCTGGCTACATACGACACAAGTGGTGAACATTGGTGGAAAACGAAACCAAATGATATTTGGAAAATAATTTTGGAAGATAAGGTTCCAGGCCTATGTTTAAGTTACAGTACCGCACTTGCCCCTTAAGAGAATTGAGAAAAGTTTGGAAAATACTTCAACCATGCAGGACGGTGCTGGTGGGATTTGATACAGGGACCTTTCAAAGTGAATCGCACTTGTTGCCACGGAAAGTTAAATTGAATTTTATTTATTGACATTCGTATACTCTGATTCTCAGAGTCTCATTGGTAGACCCCTTAATTTTGCTCAGGGGCCTCTTTTTCGGCTTTGAGGTTCTTCTACGTCTCATGACCTTACGACACCGAACCGCTGTCAGGTACCAAAGCTTGCTAAGGATTTTCACAGGCTCCGCAGTTTTATTCACTACCTTGAAAACCAGATACTTCTAGATCAACACGATACTTCTAGATTAAGGAGGAGGATGTGTTACCGTGGAGCTATTCCGCATTATTTTTCATTTCGAAATACGTATGTGTACTTCTAATCTATAACCTACATCAAATGATCTTCTCTGTCCCTAACACAGCTCCCATATGAGAATTCTTCTCATATTCTTTTATATACTACCAGTTAATAAAGTACACTTGACTTCCAATCAAAAATTCTAATGTTTTAGAATAAATAATTCAAATTCTAGGATAGTTTCGTGATCATAGTTGTAATGAGACGGAAATAGTCCAAAGTTTAAGCTTAGGGGACTATATTGTAGCCTTGAAGCTCCATGCCCTTGCTATGACATCTTGAGAAAGAACTGAATGCTGCCAGCATTTAAAGAAATATATATATTGCTTTAACACGATTTACTCTACTTATTCCTCTAGAATTTAATGTTATACTATTTCTATTTATCCATTAAGAATTCAACTGACTTGTATAAATTTCGAAGAAGATATATAGTAGATATAAACGATAAAGCAATGTCATGCTCAGTGATACACAGGAGAAATACAGATGCAAAGGCATACCTCTCCGATGCTTGGTCAACTGAATGAGTGAAGCGAAATGTCTTCTAAAACAAAACAAAGAACACGGAGTAAAGCGACAAAATAACGTCAATAGCTTAAAAGAAAAGACAATGCACACCATTAGTCTTAGTTCTAAAGCCTTTCCAGATGAGAAAGCTAACATTCAAACCAATAACAAGAAACATAAAAATGTAAAAACAAAAATGCAACTTAAATTGTGTTTCGAAAATGCCCATCAATTTTGCAGATAAGTTTTATTTATTTCTTAAGACTTTATGGTTTAGTAAAGAAAGACAAGTAATATAGAATGAAAAGGTTATTCTCAGAAAAAACTGAAAATATACATTTTATTTCTCAAGCATATGCCTCAACGATGGCAACGATTTAATCTCTCTGTTGATACAGTATAAAAATAACGAAAAATCATGTCGCCTACCTGGAAGTTGCTGAGATTAAATACTAAAGTGTGCAATTAAAGCATTTCGATTTTGAATTATGTTATCCACACACACACAGACACACACACACACACACACACACACACACACACACACACACACACACACACACACACACACACGCACACAAGGACAATTTTCTACAGTTTTTAGGGAATCTGAAAAACTATTTCCGGGAAATCTCGGAATAGAGTTTTCATGAAAACATTATATTAACAATTGTGACATCTTGTCACAATATATGGCATTTTATTTAAAATAATTAAATTTATTTTTGAGAGAGGAAAAAATACGAATATTTTTATTTTATTGCAACTATTCTTTTCCACGATATTTTGGTAACCAATTTTGGCTAGCATCCTATACTTACTAGACATGTCGTAGAGAAAATAAGAACCAGTTTTCACTGGAAATCAAAGCATTTGGACTAAAGAGTAAAAAAATACACAAATAAGGAAAATGAAGCTCTGATATACTCTAGTTGCCAGTTTTACTTTGAACTTAGATACTTTGTGTTTTACAGAACTTTTAGGTGTTAGACAAAAACATTTTATTGAAAATTACTCTGGATATTAACTTCACATCCTTAATACAAGTTAGCAATAATATAAAGCGCGGAAGTAGATTTTATTTTGACTCTGACATAAATGGTGTAATAGAAAGGCACGAAAATACACGTATAAAAATTCAGAAACGTTATCAGAAATCTGCACCACTATGCCATAAAGCATTATATATATGAGGAAACCAACACAGAACTCCAATATATTTACACTCTACTACGTATTAACTATAAAATAAGTCGTAGCTTTAGGAAGTAACTTATAGGGATGACGTTATACTTTTATGTTAATTTTTTATATTTATAAGTGTTCCTCAAATACCATTTGTACAATGTATGTACTCTAAATCGGGAGATATGACTTAGCGGTAACACGCTAGGCTCACATTCCGGAGGTTTAGCGTTCAGTCCCTGGCTGTCATATACTCTGACAATGGGTATTTTCGTGATTTTTCCCTGGTCAGAAAGGCAAATCCTAAGGTGGTGTCTTCTACCACACAGTGTATCTCCCTCTTTGTTATTAAAAGAGGATTCCTGGACTACTGTCGCTAGGCAGTGGAGAGATGGCCTAGGGGCGATTTGGAATTTCTTCTCGGCTCCGTCAGAAGATGACCACTGAAGCTCCCGCTTCCTATCACGCTTTCCACTGTTCTTGCTATAGGGGACCTATAAGTCAACCTACGGAGGTATGTGCGGGTTGCCTCTGAGTGTCATGTGCAGTAAATGTTAGGAAATTTTGTACGTCTCCACCGTTTGTTGTGTCCTTTATTTCAGTCAACAAGACTCATGTGGTTCTTCATTTCATCCGTTCCTTCCGGGGCTATAGGCATAAATAATCCAAAATAAGACCTGAAAATAATGCAATTGAAGTTTAATTGCTAGGTTACCCCCTCTCCATTAAGTCACCTACCTCTACCTATTGAAGCATGGAATTTAATTTATGAATTTTATTAATTCACCTGATTTAAAATGAAATCGCCATCCGAAACCAAAGATTGCAAGGTAATATTTTAAATATATTTTTTATCTGATTCAAAATTCCTATATATTATTTTATTACAACACCATAGTTTAAAATATTTACTTAAAAACAGATATTCTGCAAATATACCTGTGAAGTCCTCTTCATTGTGAATACACTCTGTACAAAAATAAACTCTGTATGATAAGATTTGGAGAAGAGACCTAGGACCTAAATCTATTGAATACCTTTTTGTCCTATTATCTCTGTCGTGGGCGCTCCTAGGAATGGCGGGGTAAGAGGAGAGAATACCAAGTGCAATGGGAACTTGCGAGAGATAAGAGAAAATGTTGGGGTACATAGAGCTATATATTTAAACAACATGAAAGTGGCTCCTAAAAATGAGACCTTTTAACCGTGCGTATTTACATATCCCCTGTGGAGTCCAGGAAACGGAGACCTCCGATCCGAGGACGAGGTTTACAGAGAACTAGTTCCCTGTCATGCAAGCCACCTGAACTAGTCAGTGACAATGAACTGTGAAGCAAAATGAGGACTGAGGTGAAATAGGGTGTTAAAAAACTCGAGGGATATAGTTTTCCCTGGCAGCATTCGCTTAGCTACTCGAAAAACCCACGAATATTGGAATATCCGTGCATAATCAGAATTTGGGCTACAGAAATGGAACCCTGGCCTCGCAATTGCGGAACTAACCGCTACCGCCTGAGATATCTTGCCGTTACCTATAGTAAGAAAATAGGTGGGTGCTATGTTTCACCCAAATCCTCAAAATCTAGATTTCATGAAAGTACTTTTTTGAGGTTCCCTGAATACAAACCAAATTTTAAGAAACCATTTGAACGTTTTTTTTAATGTTACGTCCTCTAACGTTAAGTCATATCGGACGATGAATGGAATGGGCGAAATTATGTTCAAATGAGCCCAGGGTCTATAGAGCTTAGCGCTACCCGACATTCGTCTTTCAGGACAAGGGAAAACCCCGGAAGAACCTTATCAAAGTAACTCACCCTGACCCACTTGCACGTGCTTATATGTTTGACCGTATTAAATTTCAGCATTTTTACAGAATGATTCTCCAGAGAAACTACCAATTCCGAACTACTGTTTACTTTTATGTGTCAAAATTTCTTTAGTAATGTTGATTATTTATTGTATAAGACATGTATAAGCCTAAGAAAAGTATATATTTTTCTGAGTGGAAACTTAAGTTTCCTTAACTGCAATGAATTATGTATAAATTTGAATTATAGGTAAAACTTAAAATAGAGACAGAGTTTATTGCAACAAAAATGTGAGACTTTTATAATACCTAAACGACTTTTACTACATAAATGTTTTCGTAATGTTAACGTTTTCGAAATATTCCATATTGAGGGTCAACTAGCTTGAAGTTGTCTTCTGATGTCGCTCAACTCGGGAAGGACAATTGACTTTTTCGAGCGTAAAAATTCTTGGCATGCTTTTCTTCGCAAGGGAAGTGAAGCCAGTGGTCCCATTTAGTAATTTTACGACACGCTTGGGTTTCTAACCTCAAGATTGTCAAAGGAACCTCTGAGTAAAATTACGAAAGAGGCGCTGAGGAAACCAAAACAGTTAAAATATCATCGATAAATAAAACCTCAATCGAATATGCTTGAAAGTTTGTGATTATTGCCTTTTCCTTTTGATTCATTTTTATCACAAGAGCTTACCTTAAATAATATAGTTTCCATATAACTAATGACGGCTTATTTATTTGAAATCAAAAGTATATCTTGAGTTGTATGACTTTGGTTGTTTCTAGTGGTGATGCAAAATGTATGCATTTTCAAAGTTCTTACAGTTTTCCGTTTTATAAAGATTTCATTAGAGAACTCCCTTCAACGCCTTATGTAATTACATCGCCTTTATTCTAGAAACTTTTGAGACTGCTGGAATTATTTGTAGTAGCAGGGTTAGACAAATAAAGCCCCAATGACTCGTGGTAACTGCACGGATTCTATCATAGTTTCGTTTAGTTCGTTAGCCGCAAATGGTAAACAGCTTTCTATAACTGTTTTAACAATTGAAATTAAAAGTTATCAAACCTAAAGGAAAAAAAGAAAGTCATCATTTGTCAATTATAAACAAGTTATATCGAAAGGTGTAAAATGAAGGTGCTAATTGCTTTTGTTTCCAGTCTCAGTTTATGAGACTGCCCAAACCCTTCGTTCCGATACCCTTTCCAGATTTTAGTTCTATATCACTAGTAAGCAATACATATTACCTATCGAATTGCGATTAGGGCTACTGCTTCTGTTTTCGATTAATTGTGTACGACATATTCACCTTTTCGTTCCGTTCCCGTCCTCCAGGCTTTAACCAACGTTAGATTTTGAGAACAAGGAAATGTAGGAGGGAGAGCAACGTAACATGTCTCCAGCAGAAATCATAAGACAACAAATTACTTTTTGTAGCGGTTTGAGTTGTGCACATTATTGAGGGATAATTTGAATACCTCAGCAACTTAAAACTGTAGCAAGAAAGACATATAGTATTTTTAGGAGCATCTATAAAGCATATAGAAGAATATGATTTTAGAAGAGACATAAGCTGTTTATCCCCCACAAAGGATTCTCTTTGCTTGCCTTCATTCGTGAGTAAAACAAACACAGGGAGGGCGCATTCCGTATCAGCATTCATGCGAACAGATGACAACGTGGTAAGGGGAGGAAGCCATACTCTGACCTTTCTCTGCCAACCCCCTATCCCAACCACCATCCGTGATAAACGGAAACTTTTAATTAAAACAAACCATGAAGATCAAAGACTTCTCTTGCGGGCTCAAGTTGGTTGGGGCAAGTTAAGTCAAGTGAAGAACAACACGATGTAACTTTGTGTTCGCTGGTACAGTCTCAGCTACTTCACCCTTCACTTGACATATTTGCATTTCCTTAAAACGCGCCCGTACAAGTGTCGATACAAAACGGGATGCTATTAAACTTAGCTAACTCTTTTATGTGGAGAAATCTAGTATCTTACACGTAAGGTAGAAGACATTTTACTGTACTATATTTTGAACTCCATGCAGAAACAGTGTCTACTTGACTTTCCCTTTTGTTACTTGCCTCTGTCAGGTGGAGAAGATATTTATTTCATTTAAGACGCAATGCCAATATTTCACAAGAAATATATGATTTATGACATAAAAAGATTACTTCATGAGTAAATGTCCATCTATGTGAATTTGTGCGCCCTCTAGTGAGATAATTATTCAAGAAAACAAATACTGATATAGCATTGATTACTTAAGAACCCGGAGAACTGAGGGAGAGTAGCACAAGTGGGCTTCAAAGGCTCTTTCTACTTAAACGTGGCTCTAAGACGGAAGGATAAGGATGGGATTTGAAGGGCAGCCAGTTTTGGAAAATGTGCGCAAGCGTAGTTCGGGTTTCTAACGTTTCCAGTTGGGACGCATCGACGCCGCTTAAGCCATAAGCTTCTAAGCTTTACTGGCGGGTTCTCGAAGGGAAGTCTGCTTCAAGAGACTTGGAGGCAGGACCTAGTTGAACATCGGAGTAACCCCTGGATGAAACCTACACAAAACACACCTCCACCATTCAGCCAACAGCACCAGCTTTGAAACAAATTATGATGAAGAAGTTGAGTGGCAGAAAGTCGTCACAGAAGAGGAACCACTACAGCATTTGCCTACTGACCAGGGAAAGCCACGAAAATCCTAAGGTCAGAGTGGGTGGTCTTAAGGAATAAATAACTCAAGATTATGGGCCGATTTATCCGCAGAGACCTCTCCACTGATTTAAAGAAAGCAAGAGAAGAATTTTCACCAATATTCCCTCACTCTGAACTCTCCTTTACATAGAAATTTATGGCAATTTATCAAAAACAAGAGCACCTTCGTAGAGAAACCAATCCTCCTTCTGGAAATTAATCATTCTTCCACACTAGTAGTGTTAAGTATCTCATTGCATATGAGAACCCCTAGTGGTTTATTGGGGAGAATAATTGTTGGAGAATTTAATGTCATGTTGGCTACAGTAGCTCAATGGTTAAGACCAACCTGACAGGAACTAAGAGATCCGTGGTTCAAATCCCGGCTATAGCATTGAATTTTTCAGTCTAACTCTACCTATCCAAATGCCCCTCAATTTCAATTGAGTATTTATTTAATTTAAATAATAAAATAGTGATTTGTAATTTATAAACTGACCGTATGTTTGACTTTCTTCAGAGATTACTGTAGTAACAATAGGAAAGGTGCTGTAAGAAAGGACCTAGATTGCCAAGAATCGCAGTACGTTTTGTAGGGACTCGAATAATTACTCAGCAGTAGTTTGGGTGGCCTACTCCCAGGTGCTGCAGGGGAATCTATTGATATGTATTGGAAACTCAAAGAGAATAAGGTAGGTATTCAAAGTAAGCTCCAACCTTATTCAACGCGACCCTCCTCATCAGCCCTTATCGTACACTACACAACATTCCATATGCATCTTATGCACGAATTACACTTATCAGATGTTTTCTGTGGACTTCTTGGTAAATATGATCTACCATTTCTTTCCAAAAAATAAATAATCTGCAGGAGTATGATCCGGAAGTTTCGAGGCCACATTTGCTATCAGGCTATGTGGTCTATTCCATCGACCGAGATGTTTCATACCCTATGTCCCCCATGTATGTACTGCCGTGTGCTAGGTGGGGCTATTTGGTTGAAAAGCTTGTCTTGACGAATGTCTGGTGGATTGTCTTCAAACAATGTTTCCAAATTGTGGAAACGTAGAGTCAGACTGAAAAATTCAATGTCATAGCTGGGATTTTAACCAAGGATCTTCTGGTTTCCGTCCAGCTGCTCTACCAATGAGCACGTGCCGATATGACATTAAATTCTCCAAATAACTCGTATTTTCCCGGTAAACCACTTAGGAGTTCTCATAAACACATGAGACCTTAATGGCGACTTACAACATGTAAGTACTTTAAGGCCCGGGCTTTATAGTTAAACACTATTAGGTCAGTCAATGTAAATGAATTGTTCTTTCACACTGGCTGTGTGAAAGAACAATTAATAAAGTACTCACATGTTGTAAGTCACCATTAAGGTAGCTCTCTCATGTGTTTATGAGAGCTCCCAAGCAGTTTACCGGGAAAATACGAGTCTGTTGAAGAATTTAATGACATATCGGCACGTTGGCCATAGTGGCTCAATGGTAGAGCGGCTGGACGGAAACCAGAAGATCCGTGGTTCAAATCCCGGCTATGACGTTGAATTTTTCAGTCTGACTCTACGTTTCCACAATTTAGCCTACACACGGCCAGTGTGAAAGAACAATTAATTGCCAATGTTTCAAATGTTGTTCAAAAAAGAAGGAATGTGCAGCTAAAAATCACTTCTGGTTTTTGCTATTTTGTTTATGTTTCCTAAACAATAACATATATCATAATTCGTCTCCATATCATAAGACTAGTATGGTATCCATTCATGATAAATGAGTGAGAAACTATTATAAGATAGCTCTAGTTACGTAGTTATTAAGCTTCAGCATGTGTTAAGAAGCTACGTGTTGCAGCTGCCAGTATTAACCACTCCCGACGATATAAAGCTCATGAACATGTAGGCTACCCAAACTACTGTTCATTAGCTTTACGATCATATCCAATTGAACTTTATAATATGGCAAAGTGAATATTCAAGAAAATACAACTATAACAATGAATAACTTAAATAAAAGCAATAGAATTTACATAAGTTAACCCATGTAATAACAGTAATGAAAAGGCAACAGATTTAAAAGTAATTAGAATTCCTTTTATTTGTAATTTACGTCCTAAAACATTTAGTCATATCGGACGATGAATGAAATGGGTGAAATGATGCTCAATGCGTTCGGGGTCCATGGAGCATAGAGTTACACGGCATTCGCCTTTCAGGATAAGGGAAACCCCGGAAAAAACCTTATCCAGGTAACTCACCCTGACCGAGATTCGAACTCGGGACCTCTTGAACGTGAGGCAGACACGCTACCATCTACGTTACCGAGGCGGGAAAATTAGAATTCACTTAAAAGAAAACATCTATGAGTAATGTACAAGTCATGAATTAATTTGTCTTTCATCAGTAAAAAGTACCAGAAAGCATCGGCATAAAACGCCAAATGAAAAATATCATGTAGCTCCTTACTGGAATATAAATTACAATTACAAATTTGGTCTCTATTCTGCCCTTCTGCGTATACCAGAAAGAGATATAGTTTTAGAGCTTTTAAGCGGATGCCTAAATATCATCCAAAATAGGAAAAATGTGCCCTTGTCAGAGTTTTGGAGCTATTTTACTAATGCTATTGCGAAGTCTATTTATAATTACGCAGCGACGCTGATGTCATGAGTTTCCGGCACATGTTTCCATCAAAACTGTGTGTGCTGAAATTTCGCATTTACGAATTTTCTTTTGAAATGAGTACATTTTAATAGGACACCTTTTGTTATGTTATATTTTCTAAACTGTATATAAATTATGCTGTTTATGGGTACACGGACAGTGTATGAGTAGCTATAGGTTACTAAAATGCTTCGTTATTGTTAAGCTCAGAACTGCTTTTCCTTCAATTATAGATCGATATTGAAAATATGAAAATATTACGATACTTCCTATACTTTACATACGTAGCTGTTAGGAAAGTAAACAATTTATATTTTGCGGAAAACGTGCATTGAAATATTGTAATTACAACCTTGTTATAATGTATCATTTATTTGTATATAAACAAATGTGTTTGAACATCAGCGATGTAACACTACAAAGAAAGCAAATAGCAGTATCTAAGAGTTACTAACAGACAGTTAAAATTGGCCCGTTGACTGCGGTCTGCAAATGCCAAAATACTGCCCGAGGAAAGGGACGATTTGCTACATGCAACCGTCTCTATTTAAAGTCTAGTAAGAATTACAACTTTATTCCGGGTGCGGTATATGCACACGCATTTCGTATATGCCACCGTAATGTAATGTAATCTACACACCTGTTATTTATATAAAATGGTTTGGAACGAACTACACTCCCAAACAAAGTTGTTATTAAAATACAAAATGGAATTTGCACATGGACTGGAATAGGTACTCGTAAAAATAATAATTTTTGCCAGTATCAATTTATAAACATGTAACAGATTCAGGAAAACGAAGGCTGCTGTTCCCGCCTCGGTAGCGTTGATGGTAACGTGTCTGCCTCCCGTGCAAGAGGTCCCGAGTACAGATCTCGGTTAGGGTGAGTTACCTGGATAAGCTTTTTTGGAGCGATTTTCCTTTATTCTGAAAGACGAATGTCGGGTAGCTCTAAGCTCCACGGACCACGTAAGCATCATTTCACCTATTTCATTCATCGTCCGATATGACTTAACGTTGGAGGACTTTGGCTGCTGAAAAAGTCCCTTGTTAAAATCAAATATTCCTATGCATACTTTCCTTGTTCCTTAAATTATTATTTTTAATTGTTACTATTCCACATATGGTTGTAGAAAGTAAAAAATTTAGAATGGAGGGACTAAAATAGGGAGACTCGTGAGCATTAGATGTACTCTGCAAGCTTGCGGACTTAGCTACCCAAATAGAAGATGGAGAGGTGTAGCCTGATGAGCTACATATGTATCTGATAAATAACTACAAAAATTACCCCCTCATCTTGTGACTTAGTGGCCTTTAAACCTGGTACAAAAGAGTCGTCAGCTTCACGTGGAATTTCCTTAAACTCTGAATCATTATTTTCACATCTCTTTATCAACCGGTATTTACCAATTTTTTTTTTTGTAGTCAGGATTGACTTATATGGAAACTGCAATCAGTAAAGATTAACTGCAACCCCCACACAACATTTACTGTAGCACGGATGGCATATTCATAATCATTGATTACAAATGCTGGATAAAGTTGCAGATTTAGACTAAAATATTTGTCAGTAATGCAGTAATGTATTGTAATATTTGAAATAAGTTTGTAAGTATTTTTCAGACAATAGATATATAATTCAACTTATATGGATATACGAGGGTGGGTAAAAAATTAATGTCTCCTATTTTTTCTATTTTAATTGCCAAGAAAATTGAATCCAATTTACATAACTTGAAAACTATAACATTCACGATAAATTTGTCACTATTCAATATAATCTCCGTTCTTTTCCACAGTTTTGGTCCACCTTTTAACTAGGGCATGTATTCCAGTGTCGTAAAACACACGGTCTTGCTTCCTAAGCCATTGACGCACGTACGTTTTAACAGCCTCCTTTAGTGGCCCAAACAGATGGAAGTCTGATTGTGCCAGGTCGGGGCTGTATTGGGGGTGAGGTAAGACTTGTCATCCCAAATTCTCAATTTCTGCAGTGGTGTAACGTCTGGTGTGTGCTCTTGCATTGTCATGCAAAAGAAGAACATCCGCCATAGTTTTTGTTGGGTGAACTCGGCGAAGATGTGCTTTCAGCTTTTTGAGAGTTCTGACGTATTGGACAAAATTTATTGTGCATCCCTGCTCCTGAAAATCAATCATAAGCACACCCTCTGCATTCCAAAACACTGTCGACATAACTTTCCCTGCCGACCGCTGAGCTTCGAATATTTTTTTTTCGGGTACGTTGTGTGATGCCATTCCATTGACTGCCTATTTTATTCAGGTTCAAAAAAATGAACCCAAGTTTCGTCTCCAGTAAATTTTTTTTTTCCCAGAAACTCCTCTCCCTCCAAATTGAAGCGCTGCAAGTTTTCGAAGGCTATTGTTCTCCTTGTTTCTTTGTTTTGGGCGGTTAACATTCTTGGTACCCAAGGTGAACAAACTTTTGAGTAACCCAGTTGTTGAATAATTGTCATCACACTGCCTTTACTGAGGGAGGTAATGCGACACAATTCACATGTTGTTACCCGGCGATCACCACGAATGATGTCATCGACTCGCTGAATGTTGCATGGAGTCACTGCAGTCACCGGCCTGCCTCTTCGCTTTTCATCTGCCAATGGTGTTTGCCCTTCAGCTTCGTTACAGCGACGAACCCATCGTCTAACAGTGCTGACATCCACCGTTGCATCACCATACACATTTTTCAGCCTTTCGTGAATGCGAATTGGCGTTTCTCCTTTCGCAGTCAAAAATTCAATCACAGAACGCTGTCTAATACGAATGTCAATGTCAGCCATTTTGCAAGAGGATGCAGTGCTGCTACCTGTTGACTTAGGAAGTTACTACTACAGGGGATTGGAGAAAAAGGTTTGAGGAATTGTGCCAGATTCAAAGATAACTTACTTATTTAAGGAAAAAAATAGGAGGCATTACTTTTTGACCCTCCCACGTAATGTCAATTTTGTACTACATGGATGATAAAGGGTTGTAGAAATACGTAGCAGAAAATATGAATGCGCCATCCACGAACACGGTTTCAAACTACATAAATATATTTATATTCATTACATAGTAAAATACAAGTATTTTATATTGTGTCTGACTGAAGAACGGAAATGTTAGTTCATATTTGTTGATGGATTTAAGTTGTTTAACACTTCGTGCACTTCTCTGTTTCTAGGCAAATTTAGTGGTTACAGCCTATGTTGGTATTCTATGTGCTCCTACTCTACATAGTCTATGTCCTTAAAGGTGAATATATCTTGAAGTATTATAATGAAGCTCCTAAAATACATATATCTACTAATAATAATGTTGATTAAAATATATTAAAATCATTCCTGTCTGATTATTTCCGACGATGTTTCAAATACATATACATATATGATCTTGGAAGCAGCATTTACCAGTTTACAATTACATTTTGCTTACTGTTTCTAGGATTATGATTTAACGACCTCACCAATTAGAAAATGTAATGAAGCAAAATAATTTCACGGCATTTATGTTACTAAATTTATAAAACACTGAGTTATCAAATAAATTTAGTTCTTTTTCATCACACTATAGGTGAGATCAACGACTCAGGACTACATCAAACTACTATTAAGCCCAGATGCATAAGCACAGACTTTGAAACTAGTTTTATTCCGTGAAAACCACAGCGCTGCATTTGTGATTTGAGGGGAAATACAATTTTGGGTGTTTCATATTTGGGTGTTCTATACATATTCTTAAGTATTATCTTATGGTGTGTGTAAACTACACACACCAGAAACGAAAGGGGAAAAGCATGTGTGTAAATTTGGATTCTCCAGAAACGTTCTCATGTAAATAATTTTAAATCGGAGTTAAAACGAGGGACTTACCTGGGTTATAACTAATCCTTAGTGGAGGATGTGGTATCGCATTCGAGGCTTTTAGCTTCTCTACAACGTGTAATAGTAAGCAAGGGAAACATATTTCACCTAAAAATTAAATTTGCAAATTTCACCGTTACCTAATACAGGGTTTGGTACTCTCTGAATCTAAAAAAGAAAAGGTACTTTTAGAAAACGTTCGGTGTGTGTGTGTGTGTGTGTGTGTATGTGTGTGTGTGTGTGTGTGTGTGTGTGTGTGTGTGTGTGTGTGTGTGTGTGTGTCTGTGTGTTGTGTATGAACAAGTAAGAAAAGTCGGTTAAATATCAAACGTGGTATATTTAAATTAGCAAGATGCGACAGAAAATGTTAAGGAAAATAAACCCTCTTCTAACTAATCTTTACTGAAAACACTTTCATTTAGATTTCTCAAACCTAGCCTTAATGATTTTGATTAGATTGGATTACGGTACGGAGGGGATTAGGCACTGCGACAAGTCCAGATCTATTGTACCTATACCTGTGCCTCAAGGGGGCATCACCGGGAGGACGGATGAGGTGAGAGGGGACAAAGGGCAGCTCAGCACAACGGGCATCCACCCGCGGTGTCCATAAACGACCCACCTGGCTGGCCCAGAGACCGGGAACCGTCTCATCGAAGGATAAAGTGTTTACCAGAAGCATATGACCCTGCTATGCAGCGCCGAAACTTCCGCCGACACTTCTACCCTGAAAGAGATCCCAGTTGAGAGGTGATGTGACATAATAATGGAGACTAAATGGAGTGACAGGAAATTCGAGCAGTGTAATTAACCTGAGAAGCAACCCTAAAAACCCGTGAATCAGCTAGGCCAGCCAGAATAGAGCCCGGACCTCCAGCATGTAGGCCACAGACGAAACTGCCTGAGCCATTTCCTCGGTACGATTTTAATTAAAATACGCATGTTCAGAATATTTTCATGACAAGCGAAATGTGTATCTTGAATTTTCTGGAAATTATCTCTTCATTCTGTGAGATTTTTGAATAACTAGTAAATCATAAAAGGTAAACAAACTTTTACATATAATGTACAGCTTATTAAAACGCAAATATCCTAAAATTCAATTGTTTAGTCTGAGCGTTTACGAGATATTCCTTCTTATTTGTTTGAATGTTTAAATATTGTCTTTTTCTCATACATTATTTGTTTTAATCTTTTGTGCATGCAAAGAAAACGCAATTTCAAATACATTGCTATAGTAACCAGTGTTTTAAAGATTTGGCTATCTCTTAAAGCCTACACTGTTCTTATATTTCTCTTGCATCCCCAAGATAATTGGCTATACACTAATTTCTGCAAATGTTTATCTCGACTGAAATGAAGTAGTCGTGTTTGTAAGAATAGCTTTTATAAGAATAGACAAAGTAATGTGAGAGTAGCACATTTGTGTTTTATCCCCGTCTATCTGTAATATCATATTGGAATTGTTAATTAACGTATTCACTATGTATCACATATGAAATATGCAGAGTTTTGTTAATGTGGTTCTTAAGATGATTTGATGGATGGATATATATTGCTTTATATATTTTATTATACAAACTACATTCACTCATCACAGTAAATGGTTTTAAACTTTTATTCCCTGTATAAAACTCCGTTTATTTAAAAATACTGCACTATAATTACACTACCTAACAAAAGAAAACTTTTTAATATCTCCGCGCTAAAAGAAGGTGATTATGAAGAGAAAAGATGTGATGATTTTGAAATCGGCACAGAAAACGCATATCACGTCAAGTTAAAAAGATGTGAAGACATTTTTGTTTCAAATAAGATATTATGTTACATTTATTATTGTGATATAACGATATATCTATGATACAATACCATATTATAATACTATAATCGTAGTGAATTAATAGTAATTCAAAATTTTGTTTGGTATGCATTATGCAGTAATATTTGGACTATATATTTAAGAGACAAACCTGTAACTGTACTTGAAAGATTGCCTCTTGTACTCTTACAATAAACCACTAGGACCAAAATGAAGCCATTTACCTTATTAATCACTCAAATCACCTAGATTTTCTGGAGAAAGATTAAATGTAAATGGAAGTAATGAATTTTCAAAGACTTTCTGAAACCCCTATTCTTTAAGCATTTCAACAAATTCGAGACCAAAGTTTTATAGCTTTGTTTCCTTTGTGTTTCAAATAAAACCGCGCATAACCTTTGCAATCGATTGCAAAGTTACTAATTCCAGTTTCCTTTGTAACGTTTCATTCAAATATTTCGTCCTTGAGAGTTTTCGGATTAGAGGTCCAACAAAAACTCCTTTCCATTTTGGTAAATTAACTGTGGAAACATGTCTTGCAAATATGCAAATCCTCTACAATCCTTATTGAGTGCCTTAACAAAACTTTTCATCAGCTTAAGTTTTATATGTAAGGGAGGGAGAAAATACTTATCAGGCTGAACCAATGGTGTTTGTTTCACATTACTTTCTCCTGGGACACATTCCTGCCACTTGCCACCATGTTTTACCACATGATTTTGCGTATCACGGCTATACCACAAATTAAAAAGTATATTTTGTGCATCACCTTGTAATCGAAGCATCAAGCCAGTTTACTTTAAGGTCGTCACATATTTTTCAGCAATGAAGCTCACGTATAATTTTGACCATATTTTCATAGCATTAAGTCCTACAGAATAGAAAGCTGGAAGAGATGCAAGTTTGTTACCATTGTAAAGTAACACAGCCTTTAATCTGAACTTTGATGAATGTATAAACAATCGCCGGTCATCTGGATTATACTCAATCTCTAGCTCACTCATTTAACCATTCTATTGACTATATAGAAACATATATTCTCATCCATTGAAAAATATTTCACAAATTTGATATATATTTAGAAACTTCAATTTTTGTACCAGGTGCAAGTAATTTAAATTGATGCAGCCTCTAACCTAGAAGTTCAGATTCTTCTTTTAACAAATTTAAATCGCGTGCCAAATCATGCAAGTCCACTTGCTATACAAAATATCTGTCACTTTAAGAATTTTCTAGTTGAAAGTGAAGATCTTATGTTTCTTAAGTACTTGCATAAGTAATCAGGTAAGACAAGGATGTGGAACCTAGGGCAAGCGTGTTGCCGGCTGGTACGTGAACTCGTTTTCTATTATGTATATCTAAAATATCTAAAAATTGTGACTTATGCCATTTTAAGCACAAATTTCATCATTCATACGTGAAAATGGACTAAATACTCGTATTATCTCCGTGGAGGCAAATTTCATGTTGGGTAGTGTTGTTATTTAGTACAATAAAGGTGATAAATAAGACAAATAAGATAAAATGGTTGATGATATTATCTTCTACTGTTAAGAATAGGAATTAGTGTTAAGAGTCAGAGTTTTTACCTTATGAGCCACCTAAAAACAAAGTATACGAAATGGGCAACTGGAGAAGCGTTAATATGATTTCTAGACCACTAAAATAATGTTTTTAAACAGAAAATATAAAACGCAAGTAATCTTGAAAAATTAAGCATGACAGCTACTCATTATTTATATAAAATATATCTCACTTTTAATAACTTGACAAGTCTTCTTAAAAAAAAAAACGTAAACCTTGTTTTCTCTATGAACAATAAATGGCGACATAAATGATATGTCGGTTAGCTATCGATGTATGTACCGGACAATAAACTGCTCTCATCGCCTTGCTCCGTCAATTATGTGCCTTAAATGAGTTAAAGCCTAAAGTGGGCCCAGAATATACCTCACAGGACTGTACATTGTCAATATAAGACAGGGTGCATAAAAGAATAATTGGTTAAACATGGGGAAAGCAAACCAAGAAATGTCACCCCTCCCGTCTGCCCTCAGAGCATCACATACACCCGCTCACCTTTTTAATTTAACGGCAAGACGACAAAACGGCACCGACAAAGCACCACAACCACCAAATCCCTTTCTTCCAATTAATTAAACCGCTATACGACTTTCTTTGCCTTTCAGACGCCTCAGGCAATCTGATCCTGGAAGTTAAACCCCGGTTACTTGAAGCATCAACTAACTGCATGTTATCTAGAGGAATAACTATGACCTTGACATGTAGTTCTAGCAACGGCAAATATTCTTTAACTTTAAATGACGCGTTGTACTAATATATTTGCTGTTTTTGTTTTAGTGCTTACTTTTGGTACTACCAAGCGAAATGACTCGCGGTGAGCATGAGCCGACCCTCACATTCGAGACTCCTCGGGTTCGATTATAACCGTCGACCGCCCGTCGTTGAAGCCAGAACAATGTATGCAGTGGAGGTATGGGGTACAGCAGAGATAGAAAACAATTAGACCAGATGTATGGAGTGTTTTGCAAAGAGCTACTAGGGCTGCCAAAATCGGCACCAAGAGAAGTGACATTACTAGAGCTAGGTAATACAAAAAGGAGGGGAATAATAATAGAATATTGAAATTCTGGTATAAGTGTATAAAAGGGCAGAAAGTGGAATTATTGAATCTGCGTATGAAGCAACAGAAAACCATATAAATACAAATAGTTGGTGGGCGGAATTGGAAAGAATGATATTAAAGATAGGCATGGGAGATCTATGGAGAGCAGAGGAGACAAATTATAGCGGTTTTCGGAAGGAAGTGAAACTACAAGACATAGATAGGCAAGAGATATGAGAAAGTATTGAAGAAAAGAAATCTTTTAAATTTTATAAGCAATTAAAGACAATGGGGTAGGGAAAAATCTATAGGTCAATGTGGCGAAACTGCAAGAGAAGGCATAGCATGGATGAGGGTAGGTAGGAATATTATACTTAAAAGGGTTGAGAAGTAATGAGGTAGGAATATGTGAATTTTGTGGAGATGAAGAAAGCACTGTTCATTGCGTAATAGAGTGTAAGGAGCAAACAAATTACAGGAGAAAAGTATGGGATAAGAAATGGGACAGTGTAAGTAAAGAGATATTGGCGTTACGCATGCTAACGGGGATGGGAGAAAATAAAAATAGATGTATAGGAGGTTTCTTATATAGGATAAGAGAAAAGTGGATTAGGATAAAAGAAGAAAAGGTCAAAAAGAAAGGACAACAAGCTGCTCAGGAAAACCAAAGGCTTATAGCCAGGGGACCTGAGTCAGCAAGTAAATCTTAAGGTCAGCAATTTCATTTATTTGTACAGGAGGTATAATACAGCATGTTCCATGTTAAATTTTATTGTACTGAATTTGTAATGGATATTGGACAAATAAATATCAAATATCAAATACCGTCGACCGCCCATTCTAAGCTTGGGTCTTTCGTGGTTTTAATGATCAGTAGGGCCCGAAAGTTGTTGACCTAAAATTTATCTAGAAATGAGCTATAAAACGCCCTTAAAATATAAAAAATGCAGATAAAATATGACAAAAATGACCCAATAAAAATTGACAATTTTTTTCATAATAATAAATTAATAACTGTCACAGACAAATAATGAATACGTGGTTAGAATGACTACATTTTAAAATTAAAATTCTTAATAAATAATGAAATTATTGCTACTGAACAATACATAAATTAAAAATTCATAAGGTCATTTTCAATTTTATAAAATCTGAAAAAATAAGTTACTGTACCCATTATTCAAAAATAGCGTTGCAGTACACCACCATGGTCATGTTCAAGTTATCAAAAGTAAAGGAACGGCGGTTGTCAGCAAAACTGTTTTATACTTTGAGAAACTTCTCTCCATTTCCACAGATGTTATAGGTGCATATTTGAAAAACACTGTCACTGCCTGTTAATCCTGTTAAAAAATATCAGTTCTGAAGTTTTCTCCGATAGATATTGACAATTTGACAAACTGTTTGGAATGCATTATTTTTGTCCAACACAAATTTTAGTTTCTGTCTAATTTTGTCCCAAATTTCACCTTTTACATTTTATATCCTCTCCCCCGCAATCCTCACTAACTCAATCGACTTATCCAATGTCCTGCCACTCTCTTCAAGGATGGTTGTGGTATCCGTCGAAAATGTAAAGTTTGATTTAATGAAAGCTAAGTTACCTTGGATTTCAGTATCAAAAAACAGATCCTGTGCGCTCTGTGCCTTAGAATCTACCCTATCTAAGCTACTCACTTATCTCACTATTTGAAAATTGTCACAGTGCAGTTAACCATGTACCCCAGCGTGTTAAAATTGGTGCCGGGAGCAAATCTATATTAGGGGCTGTATCTTAATATATAGTGCGGGTTGGCGCTTTCAAAAATATTTTCTTTACTGTGGAAATTAGTGTATCTACTTCTGGAAATGTTGATATGACCTGTTCTGCCATGATGAATTCGATGAAACACATGTGCAAACACGTAACATGCACCATCTTACTGTAAAATAATTGGATCGATTTTGCCGCCTTTACCCTTTAAGACGCCGCGTCTGTTAGGAAGAGGAGCACTTTGTCATGTTGTATTCCACTAGGTCGCAATAAAAAGATGGATTTATCGAACAGTTTGTATATCTGACGGTGATTAACAGCTTCCATAATCTCTGAGGTTAGAAGAAACATTTGTCCGGCACTAGTAGCTTCTAGCTACCATTGGCCACATAAGGTCTCTCTGAATTGGCTGTCTCATCAATTGATACATAAATTTTTTTCATGTTCACATATTCGGTTTAACGTGTGTTCATAACATTTTTGTAGGTAACTTTTACGCAAAGTTGATTCATTTGGAAAATACTATGACCAGTGTGACGTTCAAAAAATCTTGTAATTTGGAATTAATTTTCCTAGTGGAATATTTGCACTAAAAAACACTTCACATAATTTTTTATAAGAGGAAGATGACTTGTTACTTGAGGTCAAAGCCGTGGGAGCCTTTTAACAGTAACTGAGACGTTTGTCCTTTTTCCTTTTTTTTTTCCACATTTTGAAGAGCTCGGAAATGTTTTTCTGTGGTTGCCGTCCACACGTATTGCATGATGTAATCAGCGTTTCCTCTAATTGATGCGTCATAAATTCACCAGCATTGTTAGGACGCTGACCTGTGTTAGTTACCTGTTTACCACACCTACAAATTTATTATTTCATATAAAATATATAAATGAACATTTATATCAGAGATTATTTTAAAATCTCCCAAAAAGCCCATGGGTCAGGATTAGGTTCTCCACGGGAATCGAACCCGAGACTCCCGAATGCGGGCTATAGATGAAAATGCCCAATAAGTTCGTGAAAAAGAAAGAAAATGTCCGGAAAATGCAATTTAAATGTTAAAAATATATCTAACGTATTTGTTCCAGTATGCACTTAATTTCCAATAAGCATCGTCTATGAGTACTCAGAAAAAAGATGACTTTTCATCAAAATCCGGGCCCTAATGATCAGTAGGCACTCCATTATTTATCTTTAATTTCGCTTTCTTCTGAATGTTTCTAAGTTTCATGGCGTATGGCGATGCGGGATAGATGGCTCAGACACCTCCTTAAAGGATAAAGTACTCATCTTAGACACTTAGGATTAGGTTTACTACGTAAGGTTTTCGGCAAAAACCAACTGTGGTTTACTGTAACAAGCCAAGGGTGGGCATCGTCAGGACAAAGGATGAAGCGAGAGGAGACAGAGGGCAGCTGACCCAAGGAATCGCGAAAGCTGCGAGACACTCGCCGACACTTCTTACCTGAAAGACACCACCAGAGGAGAGATGTAGTGAACTGATAATGGAAATAAAATGGAGGCACAGGAATTTCGGGCGATGTAATTATCCTACGCAGCATTCACCTGGTGACCCGGAAAAAGTGAATGGGTCACGTAGGTCGGCCTCGAGAATCGAACCCCAACCTCTCGAAACCGCCGGAGCCATCCCGGTCGGTATCATAGACACTAGAGACCTGGTTCTAGCACGGGTTGTTCATTGTCCTCACTAGGCTATTTCATCAGTGGGTTACGGATTTCCGCGCTTCTCTGTTGCCTGTCTGCCTGCTCCATGTAACTTCCTGTGGTACCTTGAATTTATCTGGTCCTCCTGGGGAGATGGTGCTACAATAGGTTTATGTCGCATTTGCGATGACTGTCCCTCTACTTGGTATAACCTAAAAGCTAAATATAACCCATAGTTATAGCTTCTTTACAGCTTACCTATAAAGGCGGTTCAAAGTTTTAAACGGAAATGCACATTTTGAGGTTGCATGAATAAAAAAGTAGACAAAGATTTGTATTTGTTTGCTTTCCCGCCAACGCGCCCGCGTCTTATGGAGTGTGTAATAATTATGTGCAAGCGCGTCTATGTGAACTGCATAACTAGTGAACGAAACGCTGATATTTAAGTTAAGCGTTTTCTAGAGATGCTACACAAAAGATTTTCACTATCATTTATTTTCGGAAAAGTGTGTAACGATATTGTTTAAAATGTCACTCGTGTAATAATATGTTATTGAATTTTCTGCCAATGGTCTTTGAAATGTTTTTAATTCTGGATAAGTTCTGTATAAATTGCAAACTGTAAAAATAGTTTGTTACTCCATAAAATTATCGACATAATATTTTTGTCAAATGCATTTGTTGTGAAATTAAGCATTTCCGAAATATTTTTATCGGTATAAATTTTATAATACGTTTCTGAAGGTGGTAAATGGTTGTTCCTATCTTTCTTAATGTAAAGAGCATTATTTCTGATTCCAATACCACATCTTTTAAACTATAATATATAATTTCCCTTAGCCTGTTGTTTTCATTTCTATGACAAAATGTGTGAATGTGTAATTAAAGTTTATCTCTTTAAAATGAGTGAATAAAGAATCAAATTAAAGAGGTCTCCAGTTAAAATCTCGAAGAGTTATCTGGATAATGAAATGTGTAGTATTTAACGCCCGGTTTTACTACATACGGCACCGCAGGCGGTGACACGCCATTAGATGAAGATGGAGCTCCAGTGGTAAATCGGAGATCCCGGAGGAAACCTACACAAGCGCCGTGTTGTCCAGCAAAAATCTCACTTTGCGGTCACCTGGGTTCGAACCCGGGCCACCTTGATGAGAGCCAAGCGGTCCCACCACTCCCAAGGCGCGGCCGGCCTTCGAGTAACTCTGGGTTTTTGTCTTATCCTGAAAGATTAATGTCAGACAATTCTATGTTCTAGGACCCAAGGCTTATTTACATATTATTTTACTCATTTCATTCATCTCCGATATGATCTAAACAGCTAAAGTCGTACATAAAATCACTGGTAAACAAGGACATAGGGAATGAAACATTGTAAGAATAAATTGTGGAAGAGGGACTTTAGGACTCTTGTGAATATAAGCCCTTTTTTCGCAGTAGGCTAACTAATAATCAATATTCCTTTGTTTCTCTCATGCTCATATAAAGAATATTTATATATAGGTAGACATAAAAACTGACTAGGATCAACTTACAGTCTGCTGTTATAACATTTGGACTAAAAAGTATCTGTCAACGTTTATCATGACATAGATATTAGAACGGACGTTTATTCCTATAATGAGGTAAACAGATGTGTTGCATTTTCATCACTTCCTCTACTCATTTTTCACAAAATATTTTTACAAACGCTAGTAGTTATTAATCGAGGTAAATTTTCGTTAAAAATTTAGATATTTTTATTAGGTTAAAGGATGCAAAGGGAGACTTACAAGAAGTGTCATAAGTAATGGCGAACTCTTTGCCAAGTAACGAATAAAACTAATAACTACGTGCTAGTAGTAAAAAGTGTACAGATTTGAAAATTTAAAATAATAACACAATCATTATTTGGGTATGGTTAACACCACAGAAGATTTGTATAACATGAGCTATGCTCGTTAGGAATCTCTACATTTGTGTTTTTGTATGGTAGGAACTTCACCATCTTTTAGCAGTTTTACAATTTCACAAATGTATTAATGTTTAAGGAAACTTCATACGCTGAAAAGACACTGAAATTAAATGCTAAATTTGATATTTAACAATCTGTATGTCTATGAAATGGTTATAGTACTAATTTATTTATTCTTGGAGACTAAAATATCCTTCCCCGGAGAATTCTCGGGTTTAATTTTATGGCAGAATTCAATACTTCTGCTACTTAACTAGTAAGCTATGAAGTATTTAAAATTATCCTACTATATCAATGATTTATTTGATATTCTTTACCTATAAGACTGCAGAAATATCCCTAATTGTAGAATGTGTTCCACGCCGCCTAGTGTTGCCATCTGGAGGTGTAAGAGGTAAGCTTGTTTGGCGAGGAAGCAATGCAGACTTCTGGTTAGAAGTGAGAGCAATTTGTAAGAGTAACGTAATGTTTTCGTGGAAACATCTGCATCAAAATTCTCTTATCTGTTATTTGAAATCATTTAACTTAGTTCCACAGTCAAAAGTTGTAGTAAACATCCAGTTATATAAACATTTATGGTAATCAGCTGACTTCAAACGGGATTGATCAGAACCATCAAGAAAAGAGTATAGATAGAAACATACAAACATTTAAATACCAATTAACAGTTCCATTAAATTTACATATAAATGCTACGGTATTATTTATATACTAAAAATCTCAAGTTTATAATACCAGAATTATTAATATAGAAAATTAATTCTTTTAGGAAAATGTTAGAGGGCTAATTGAAAACAATTTTCGCATCAATGTACAGTGAAAGAAGCTGTCATTACTAAGGGTTAACAGCGAACTACTGTATTAATGATAAGTAAATAGTAAATCGGTGTAGCTGAGATAATAATTGGAGCAAGAGGTTCAAGTAATCATTAGCGGATACTAAGAAGTAAAAGGTGCATATGCTTAGGAACATGGACTAAAATTCTCAAATCTAGAATTGGAACTGAGTTATCAGAATTTAGCAAGTCATCGAATGAAACAATATGCTTTTAAGTGAATTGGAAGCTTTGCATGTAGGCGACGTTGGTGGGAAAAATAAAATAGATTGGCCTGAAGTTTATAAAAGGGCATATATTTAAAATTTGTTTCATTTTCGTGTTTAACTGCCTTAGATAATTATGTATTATCGCTTGACCGTAGCGCCTAAAGACCGTGCTCGAATTTTAGAGGTTTAGGATTGCCGTAAGGAAATTTTCTGCGTTTTTGCATCTCGTGGTAACTTACGCCTCTCATTATTAATCTGGAAACAATTATTTTAAACCGTAGATTATTGATATAGCATAAGTTTAAAGATTTAATATTGCAACAGTTACAGTTACTTGTAGAAAGGTTTAGAACCGGTTAATACTGCATTTTCAAGAAGCTGGCAGCTTCAAGAGAATAATTACGCTGGTCTAAAAATAAGTTTTTGTTTGTTACTGAACAACTTCTAATGTTTTGTCCTAAAATTGATGCTCTGATTCCAGATCTATAATCAGATTTTCATAGTACACAAGAGATATAGGACTCTAAAGATAAAGTAAAGGAAATCTTACTATTCAGTGTATAACATTATGGTAAAGTCAGAGGTAAAGCATTGATATTATCTTATATATTTTTTGAAAATTGTTAAACTATATTATTATAATTGTTAAATTTCGTATTTAAACTTTAGAACAGGACGATCGACAACAGATAATATATTTGCTTTGCAGCAAATAATTGAGAAAAGACAAGAGTATTATTTACAAACACATCTGGCATTCCTAGACTTCAAGAAGGTATTTGTCACTGTTAATAGGGAAAAGCTATGGAAAATTATGGAAAATAGTGGATATCCACAAAAATTAATTAAAGTAAACAAAATATGTATAGCAACTCCAAAATAATAATAAACACAGGAGTTCATAAAACCGAAGCAAATTTAATTAATAGAGGCGTAAGACAAGGGTGCAGTGTATCACCTACTCTTTTTAATATATATGTAAATGACATCATCCAAAATTGGAAAAGTATTATTAAATCAGGAATAAAAATAAATAAGAACAAGGTTTTAAGTAATTTACTATATGCAGATGACGTGGTTTTAATACAAGAAACGGAGAATACATTACAATATGGACTACACCGCTTGAACCAAGTATGCCAACAGTATGATCTTAAACTATCGACGGAAAAATCTAAGTTAATGACATTTTGGGAAAAACAACATATAAGATCAAAAATAATTTTACACAAGAAACCACTAGAACAACTAAAACAATTCAGCTATTATAGGGTTTAATCTTAATTATTGATGAAAACAGACAGAGATGTGCGCAAAAAGCTTGCAACATTCCAAATGATTTGAGGAACAGTGCATAGAACGTTCAGAAATAAAACAAGAAGAGATACAAGATTAAAGTTGCACAAAACGATGGCAGTCCCTGCACTACTTTATGGAAGTGAGGCATGGGTACTCACGAAGGAAATGAAAAGCCTAATTCAAATTGCAGAGATGAACTTTTTAAGGAAAACAAAGGGATGCACAAGGTTGGATAGAATAAGGAATGAATACATAAGAAAGGAACTCAACATAGACTCGATAAGTAGCAAATTTGAAAAATATCAAAAGGAATGGATGCAGCATATACAAAGAATGTCCGAAACAAGACTGCCTAATATTGCATTCCAATATCAGCCACAAGGAAAGAGAGATGTTGGTAGACCTAAAAAGAGATGGAAGGACCAATTATTGTGAGACGGAACGGGCACTCTGCCCATACCGTGAAGTGAAGAAGAAGATTACTTTAAATAAATTTATAAGAATGTATACACTTACAATATGCAGTTATCATGGTTATCCCAGAAACACAAGAAGCACATGTTTCTGATGGAACCCAACACTAGACCAAATAGAACTGTTCTTCAAGTTACAACAAAATGCATTGGAATTGAAATATTGCCTAGCTTATCACTTACAGAAGGATCTGTATGTCTCCTTCATTCTGGAACCTGGATTAGAGAGACTGGTGTTTCTTGTTAAAATCTGTTTTATTAAATGTGTTTTATGGTAAAGTCGGTTTGGATGAGTAAATGAAGATGCGCTAATCATGGGGTTCATGTGCATATCTGAGTTCTTTCAAGAGGCATTTATATCATAATAAAATACATGGAAGAACTTCCATTATAAATAGAAACTAATTTTTATTGAGGTCTCGATAAACCGTGACTCTATACCCTTCTTTAACAAATTGCACTCCTTTAGTCTATAGGCTTAAGAGTTCAGAATTCTTAGTGAATTACTGTGGTACGAGGGCCGCCCAGAATGTAACAGACGTTTGGCCTATCGTGGTGATGGATGGGGCTAAAGCCGCCATCTTGGTGTCAGAACGTTCCTACATTCGGTACGTATCCAGCTGTAGTAGCGAGAGGACTGTGCGCTCCTTACTTTGCTCTCTGTGAATCGTCAAAATGTACCCTGCAATAGAAAATCTTCCCACATATGAAGTGCGTCTGTGATTCGGTTTTTGTTGACTAAAACCAATAGGCCAATTGAAACTTATCATCAGCTTTGGATGCTTAGGGTCAGGGAATAAAGAGTCAAAGCCAAGTGAGCAATGGTGCACTGATGTTAAAAATGGCCGTACCAGTGTTCACGACGAGGACCGCAGTGGTAGGCTTATGAATGATGACCTAGCAATGCAAATCAATAATTAAATTCGCGAGAACTGTCGTTTCACGATTACAGAACTGTCGGGACATTTTTTACAAATTTTACGGAGTTGGTGCTTCAAATTGTGGTGGAGAAACTTGGTTACCACAAATTTTATGCTCGGTGGGTCCCGAAAATCCTAACGGAAGACCATAAGAAACAGAGACTGGATGAAACACTGACGTTTCTCCAACAGTACAACACAAATGGCAATGCAGCTCTGGATCGTATTGTAACCGTGGATGAGACTTCGGTGAGGCATGTCAACTGTGAAACAAAACAGCAGTCGATGGATTGGGGGCACATACATTCTCCCAAGAAACCACGAAAGTGTTTGCAAACGCGTCAGCAAGAAAGTATTGGCTACTGTGTTTTGGGACTTCAAGGGAGTGTTCTCGTTGATTTTCTGGAACGTGGAGCAACAATAAACTCAGAAAGGTATTGTGAAACACTAAGACAGTTACGGCGCGCCATTATTTCAAAACGTCTATTACTCTCTGGACAGTCCTCATATTTATCACTTTCAGAAGAGATCACCTTGACTTAGCATATGAGAGTTAGAATTCTTGAACTCATCTACATGAAGGTCGTCTTGAAAGAGTTTTGTATCTCTTATGGGAAAAATCAGCAGTGAATTTCTTGGGAGAAAGTAGTATAGAATTTTCTTAATTATGAGGCACTGAGCTTTCATTAGAATCAAAGTATAGATATCACACTTTTTACTTGAGTTTTCTTGATAACCCAACAATTTTGTCATGTAAAACTAGCAATTTGAAGTGTGGTTCTTTTGCTAATGCCAAATCATTTGCAGAGCAAAAGCAAAGTCATCGAGTAGTGCTAGTGTAATATAGATTCAACAATATTGACTTGTCCAAACCTTGTTTTTCTTCCCTTCTCTAAATTAAAAATAGTGCCTTAAGTAATTCTGCACCTATCCTGGCCCCTTAGATGCAGCAAAAATTATTGGGTTACGGCAGCCTCAGTTACCCTTCATATTAACATACAAGGGACACGTATAAGTTATCATTTACATTTTACAAATCCTGTTTTAAAACGTAATAGTAATGTTTATAATAACGCGGTTTATACAGCGATAAATTCCGACTTCGAGTTCTTTCTTCACTTTTGGTTTGCAGTTTACTCATTACAGGCATTGTTGTGGATTCAAATTACTCTAAACTTGCTAGCATAAGTGTGCCGACTTTTATGATGAATTTTGTTATTTTGTTATTTTTTTATTTTATTCAATGATCGATCAGCAGTACATGCTTTACATATCCTTGTTGGCTAATTGAATCTCTATGAACTATATAATAACATGTAAGGAAAACCAAGTTGGCTCCTATTATCTTCTTAACACTGTGAAACAAGAGAAAAATAAGTTAATTAAAACAAACAAGTAATCAAAGAGATAAGAACAACAGTCATTGTGAAACAATATTCATAGTTTTTTCAATCAGAGTCACTAAGGAGGAGATCCTGTGGGAGTCGTCTCTTCAGGCGCGTGGGCTGGCGGGTTCGTACGCCGATGTTGTACATCACAGCTCCTGGAACATCTGGCAGGTTTGAGAAGAAGCGAGAGGCGATCTGACGTATGTACTGGTGAAGAGGAAGGAGACCAAGTTCTTTATGCAGTTGTTGATTTCATACGTACCAAGGGGCATCGAATTTTATTATTTGAAATCATTCATAACATGAAACTGCAATTGAAGCTCTGTGGTCATTTTTTTACACGCAAAACTTGTTACTATGACCTAACTTGAAAGTGAACGTCATTATTATTCAAGTCTGCCCGCATACCCGCCCGCCTGCCTGCCTTTTTAACATATACGTACTTTCAGGAATGATCTCACCAAATTGTCATGGAATTTCTCATCTTAGGTTCTCTATGACATCAAGTTACTTTTTCCAAATGGAGGACAGGGTTAGGATAATACAACGGAACGATACACCTTGGACACTGTTCCTACATAAATCCATTATGGCTAGCATCGTCTTCCCCAGGAGGTGTCTCACACGTTACCGTGGAACCATTTCACTCTATCTTTCGGATTATGATTTTTGCTCTAAATCATTGAGCTTCCAAACAGACATTCCAAATTTGTCTTATGTTTTGTACCCTATTCACAGTTAATATTCAGACAGCCAACTCTAATTGTTTTGATTAATCAAAATTATTATACTAATCAATAACAAGTTCCATAGTGCACAAAATTATAATAAAATTATAAAATATTGACACGTTGTATTAACAGGAACAAACAACAAAGTATTGATTGTTTTAACCTCATTTTATACAGTAGTTCTTATGTGGTCAAATTAATTATGCATCGAGATTTAATTGTGTTGCAAAAGGGATGATTGATGATGTTATGATGATTTATTTCTCACCTTTGTGAAGATCTCGTTGTATAATCCTATAGCTTTCTCGGCAGCATCAATAAAGCAAGAGATCTTACCTCTAGGCGTGGTCGCGGAGTAGAGGAAAGATTATTACTGTTGTTAGAATGAACAATAATTCCTCTTCCTTTTAAATTTGTATCTTAATAGTTATGTAAATTTAACAAATTTTGATACAAATTTAAATGATTATAAATGTTGAGCTTTAACAAACGTTGGTTTCCTTTCTTACACTCACGCTACTTAATGCATTTTAAATGCAACACAAACAAATTGGTTCTGCACACGTTTGGAGAGACTTAAATACACGTATATTTCCTACGGAGTTCTGATGCAGAAGAACGCTAATTTCAGTTAATCTCCTGCTCCCTTCTTTCTACGTTGCTATAGCAACCAAATAACGTATCTCCTAGTGCTCCACGTCACCAAATTACGTAATCACATTCTTAAAATTACCAATACGACAATATTGCATAATATTTCATTAACATTGCATCATATCATGACCAACCTAATTCTACACTTTCATTTCTGTATAAATTACTCTTTTCATAACAATTCCAAATCAATTTTTAAAATTTAGAAACATGAAATAACCACTACAGTTATCTCATGAAGATATACACATCATATGTTAATTTATTATCTATTCTCTTAGATATTTTATGCACATTTAAAGTTTGAACAAGATTATCTGCAAACTAGGATATTTTATTGGACGAAAAGTGTAAGAAGACTAAAAAAGAAGAAGTAAGAGTATAAAGGACAAGAACGTTTACTAGTCACGTAGTGTTTGAAAGAGGGCAAACAATTCTCGGAATAATTGGAGATAAAACTAAAATTGTTCTATAATTCTGACAAAAATTTTCAGCGGAAACTTTAAAAGAAAAAATTAAAAATTAATAATATGAGTTTGAGAGTTGCATGCTTCACAGAGTGTTGACAAAATGGACACCGCCCGCGCCGTAGTTGAGTAGTTTGAGCGCTCGGTTCTCACCAAGGCGGCCTGGGTTCGGTCCCAGACGATTCGTGGTTAAGAATACGGCTTTGAGGCGGGTTTTCTCCGGGATTTTCAGTTTGCCCAGCCATCTGATTTCACCGGTACTCCATCTTCATTTCATGTACCATCAGTGTCACCACCTGCGATGCCGCATGTAGCAAAAGAGGGCGTTAAACACTACATATTTTATTTCATTAAAGGGGTGTCTATACTCATTTGGTTACCTAAGGTAACGGCAAACGTTAACACCATTTAAACCTAATATAAAAAACGTTTGAATTTTATATAGACAAGAATATGTGACAGTAAACGCAATATTCGGGAAAAATTCTGCGCCGCATTCACGTGATTTTCTTTATCACAAACTAGTTCTATAGCAATATAATCTTCGTTCTATTAAATTTTTCCTTTTATATGCCACCTGTAACTGCAACGGTTATATCGGCGCCTTCTAATTTGGAACATATCACCTATAAGGCAATGGTATTAACTCGTATACAGAAGTTTTTCTTTGGGTTTTGTACATTACATCACACAAAAACAATGCAATGATCTTTATTATTATTATTATTATTATTATTATTATTATTATTATTATTATTATTATTATTATTATTATTATTATTATTATTATTATTATTATTATTATTATTATCATTATCATCATCATCATCATCATCATCATCATCATCATCATCATCATCATCATCATCATCATCATCATCATCATCATCATCATCATCATCATCATCATCATCATCATCATCATCATCATCATCATCATCATCATCATCATCATCATCATCATCATCATCATCATCATCATCATCATCATCATCATCATCATCATCATCATCATCATCATCATCATCATCATCATCATCATCATCATCATCATCATCATCATCATCATCATCATCATCATCATCATCATCATCATCATCATCATCATCATCATCATCATCATCATCATCATCATCATCATCATCATCATCATCATCATCATCATCATCATCATCATCATCATCATCATCATCATCATCATCATCATCATCATCATCATCATCATCATCATCATCATCATCATCATCATCATCATCATCATCATCATCATCATCATCATCATCATCATCATCATCATCATCATCATCATCATCATCATCATCATCATCATCATCATCATCATCATCATCATCATCATCATCATCATCATCATCATCATCATCATCATCATCATCATCATCATCATCATCGTCATTGTCATTGTCATTGTCATTGTCATTATCATTGTCATTGTCATTGTCATTGTCATTGTCATTGTCATTGTCATTGTCATTGTCATTGTCATTGTCATTGCTATTGCTATTGCTATTGGTATTGCTATTGCTATTGCTATTGCTATTGCTATTGCTATTGCTATTATTATTATTATTATTATTATTATTATTATTATTATTATTATTATTATTATTATTATTATTATTATTATTATTATTATTATTATTATTATTATTATTATTATTATTATTATTATTATTATTATTATTATTATTATTATTATTATTATTATTATTATTATTATTATTATTATTATTATTATTATTATTATTATTATTATTATTATTATTATTATTATTATTATTATTATTATTATTATTATTATTATTATTATTATTATTATTATTATTATTATTATTATTATTATTATTATTATTATTATTATTATTATTATTATTATTATTATTATTATTATTATTATTATTTAACTATTTAACACTTCCCATTCTGGGGAAGATAGTGAATTATCTTGGTATAGAAAAATTTCCATCAACTGCACGTCTGACATAGCCGGCGGGTAGTGTCTAATATTAAATCAAGATAAACTTCCACTATGAATTAACACATTCGTTGTAGGTATTATCAGACACAGTAGACTATAAATGCCAACATTTTAAAACCGGATTACTATGAAATACCTAAAATTCCACGTTCCTTCCTAATATCGGAAAAAAGGGAATAAAAAATATGTATATGCAATAATAAACATCGATCACTGGAAGAAATATAAGTAAGTTAAATTCAAAACAAGTAATTTACCAGAAAGGGTGGTTTAGAGTCATTTTAGCAAAACGATTTTGTTTGCCTCTTCTAGTTTACTAATGATTTATACAAGAAAGTATTTTAAATACATAGTATTTTGATCATTTTTCTTTTTGTAATTTATGTCTTCCAACGTTAAGACAGATCGGACGATGAATGATATGGGTGAAATGATACTCAAATGAGTCTGGAGTCCATGGAGCTTAGAGTAACCTGACGCTTGTCTATCAGGATAAGGGAAGACCCCGGAAGAAACCTTATCCAGGTAATTCACCCTAACCAAGAGTCGAACTCGGGAACTCTTGAACGTGCGGCAGACACGCTACTATCTAAGCTACTGAGGCGGGAACTGATAAAAAACAGATCGTTTTATACAAAATAAAAACATTTAAAAATTTTCCATTATGTGACTTTGTGGGTTCGTGAAATTAAAAGTCCAGTTGTATAAACTAAAATGTTCTTTATTTCCACAGAATTACAGTTAGTACACGTATCACACACAGTTACATAACACTCACAATTACGCAACACTTACGATTACGTAACACTCGCTACTCGGCACCTTGCCGTACGACTCTTTCTAGAGCTGACTAAAAACTCTGAACTGAGAACTAAGAACTGGCTGAGTCGTCTAATGTGTCGCTTATATAGGCAGATCGTTGTATCTCGAAGCTTCGCGGCTCGGAACAATCATCCCGATTGTTCCAGACGTCAGGGAGAGGGGAAAGAGACGGTAAAGTGGCTCATGATACTTTTCTAACCATCCCCTCAGTGAGCACCACAAGATAAATGGGTAGGCGTGGTCTTGTACTTCCTATCCACCACCCAGATGCCAGTTGGTCGTGCCCTCCGATAATTGGGTGACAATATAAAGGGCACATTGGAGGTAGCGGGTTTTCTCGATTATTATGGCAATAGAATGACTAATACAGGAATTATTTTTGTATTAATTTTTAAGATAGAATCGATCAATTTTACGGTACAGAATGTGAGAGATCATTAGGTATAAGTACTAATGTGGCGGTCAACCTCTTTAGAAGTATTGTTCTCAGTTTCACTAACGGCTACTTCGGGTCTTTTCCGTGGCTATTTATTGTTGCTTAGATGTGCAAGCGTGCTTTTGGACTCGTGGTTCCACTCTTAGAACGCCCGCCTCGGTAGCGTGATGGTAGAGTGTCTGCCTCATGTTCAAGAGGTCCCGAGTTCGAATCTCGGCCAGGATAAGGTTTCACCTGGATATGGTATTTTCTGGGGTTTTCCCTTATCCTGAAAGACGAATGTCCGGTAACTCTAAGCTCTATGGAACCTGGATACATTTGAGCATCATTTCACCCATTCCATTCCGATATGACTTAACATTGGAGGACGTAAATTAAAAAAAAACTCTTAGAAAGTACTGCACAAATCCAGTCGATCAGTCGTCTGAAACATATTTTAACAGCTTGCCATGATGCTTTCGCTTATATTATCTGTTGTCCGGATAAGCTTATTATTTCATTAATTATGTTTCTAATACAATTCGGGTACCAAAGGCATTCTTTAGAATAGAAACTTCAGTACTTTACTTGGGTATGTTGGTACAGGGAACTAACCACTTTGATAATTATGTCTGTTATATCCCCAGCAGCCGACCATAGCTAATATACTCACGATTCCATTCTTTCCTAGGGGTGAGCATCCCGAAAACCCCGCTGTGAAAGGGTCTACACTGCCGGAGTGAACGAATTATCCCCTCTGGGAGACGACAGTGACAATTATCATCGTATCGTAACCTTTATATGCTGAAATTAATACGCCATGTCTAACCAAAATTTAATTTTTGAGTAATGCTGTTGTATCTCTCACTCACTCACTCACTCACTCACTCACTCACTCACTCACTCACTCACTCACTCACTCACTCACTCACTCACTCACTCACTCACTCACTCACTCACTCACTCACTCACTCACTCACTCACTCACTCACTCACTCTCTCTTTTTTAATTTACGTCCTGCAACGTTAAGTCATATCGGACGATGTATAATTTTGTATAACTAGAAATCATAAAAGATAAATAGAAACTTACTTTAGAGAAAATGCGTCTTTTTTAATTTGCTTTCGTTTTAAAATTTGCGACATTCATAATATTTCAAATAGGTAGTTTGCACTTTTTCACGTATAGGTATATGCGTCAGCTAATGGACATGCTTGAACATTTTTGATTCTTTCTTTCTTCCTCCCTCTTTCCATCGTTAGAGCCAGTTGATAAATTTGAAATTATTGCAAGGCAAAATTTTATATTTATTAGCTACCGTAAACCGAGAAATAGAAATAATTTTTATATGAGTAATATGTAAGGAAAATTGAGAGAGTATGGGAATATATTATAGCAGGTCCTTTGAGAATAGGGTCATGATTGGAGTTCTGGTATTGATTTTATAATATGAGCCCAATTCTTACTTCCTTCTGTTTAATCTCTTTATAGAGCACATTGAGCTGTATCTGAAACAATGTCACATGACTTATATGTATTAATTATGTAAATATAAGATGTGTTACATTCATATTACTTTCTCTATTCATACATTCTTAAGAAAGCGTATTTTTGTATATCATTTTATTCAAAATTAGTTACGTGTACAGTTTGGTATACATATAAAGGGAATAGCGATATTAAATATTCAAGAACTGGATGCTGGCCTTAAAATCCACATTTTTCCCATGCAATCGTGATAATTATCTGAATATCGACAATACTTTACAAGAATGAAAAATTATTGAACAATTTGTACAATTATGAAGAGATATCTCGAAAGAGGAAGATTCCACAAACATGTAATAGAAATGCACTGTAATTTAAAGATCTACATCTTTTATGGAGTGTGTTTTCGTTTATCCATTAGTACTCGAATGTTCAACAGATAAAATGTGTAATTGTCTAAAGAAGTGAGGGCCAGATGGGTAAGTAACTACAATAAATTATTTTGTTGTAGTTAAAATCAATGCAGTGTGCCATATCTATGAGTTAGGCATTAGTTATGCAATGTAATGCAATTCCTTAGTGTAATTCAGATAATTAGGGTAGTAGTGAATTCAGTGGAGCAGAAAACAGCTTAAAGCTTGGATCCCGATGTAATTATTGTTTTAAACGGCACGTAGAACAAGTTCTTAAAATTATAAAAGTAATAATATTGTTATTAAAATTTTAGGAAGTCATAGTACCAGTCATGTTTTAGATGCGAATTAGCAGCTTAAGAAATGGCAATATGTGCATGGCATGAATTTTGTTGAAGTGTGATGCTTCGTAGCCGTGACTTAAGTTAATAAAAGAACATGTATTTTCAAAATTCGCGTGTTTTCAGTCGTGTTTATGAAGCTTAGGAGACGTGTTTACTGTGACCATTATTAGTATCGGCGCAGTGGGAATTTGAAAAATATTATTAGTCTCCATTAATTTATTTTCAGTTTAACTGGTATTATTTACTTATCCTCCCATTCGCGCCGGAGATACTTGCATTGTTTTTCACTAAATCAGCTGGCAGCAAATACACTGAAGAATAGAGAGCACAAAAGATGCTCATTAACGTATCAGACTTAACGTTTAGCAATTATTCAAGTTTATATGAAGTTTCTTCCTGATGGTGAGAGATTTGGAATATGTTCCCAGAAAACTCAATGTGCAAGATTTAAGTAAATATATTTTTATTTAGATTTTAGCAGTCATTTTTGAGACAGTCAATAAATTTGAAAGTTTTCAAATAAAATGTTTTTCTAAAATTGAACACAGTCGAATTAAACAAAACATTAATTGAATATAGAGAAAATTGGAAACAGCATTTGGACAAGATGACAGAAAATAGGATACTCAAAGCAACATATAACTATAGACTCAACGAACGAAGAAACCCATGAGGAACCAGGAAAGGGGAAACGTAATGGGTAGTTTAAAGTAGGAAGACTTCTCAGAAATGTTCGTGCTGGATCTTTGGAAGATGCTGAATGTAAATACCAAATTGTTTATTTTTAGTTAGGTATGCCGTACATAGAAAGACACATTTTTCTAAAAATGCCCCTCCTTAAAAAAGGTCAGGGGATCTTAAATTATGTATTTATTGCGGAATCTCGAGTTGAAATTTTGAATACAGTACCTGCTCCATTTTCATATAGGTGATATAAAAAGTTAAGGTAATGTTTTAAATTAAAAACATGTTATGCTTGACCCATAACCTGCACGTCGAAGCTGCGATTGTTCGTTCATTAGTGAAGCCCGGTCAGTGAGGGGGCGATAGATCCGCCACTGCGTTTAACGCCATGGGTACACCTACCTATATACCGCTCGCTACCTGCCTACATTAACCAAATCGTGTTGTTTGCTAAATGTCTGATTCCGGTTCAGTGCATCCTATCCGTCCTTCCATCCATCCATCCGCCCTTCTCTCTCCGCACGACTTACATACGTCTACTCCACTGTTATACCCCTTCCGGCGTGTTCAATTCAAACATTAAGGGGCGGAGAGGTGAAGCGCAAGGGGAGGTTAGATGTAGTAGAACATAAAAAAAGAAGCTGGCAACCTGCAAAGGTTTGGATGATCCGCAGCGGCGACTACCACTACCCTCGAAAGAGAAGCTTCGGTTGGCGAAGAGTACAGAGCCGACCAATGGCAAAAGTAAACAGAACGCTAATGGCCAATTTGTACTTAACCCAGAGCCCTTGCTAACCCCTTCCCTTACCCCACAGGCAAGCAAACTTCCAATTAATCATGGCTAGTTGACTACGCCGGCTACTTGCTCTTCTGTATTTGTGTATGAGCGAGCGAGCGAGCGAGCGGGCCCAGTGCGCGGACTGCTGCTGCGGACCAGAAGAAGCTCGCCGCCGACTTGGACCACGCTCTCTTTCCTATCAAAGGGCAGAGGGGATTGTGAATAAAAAAACCAGGGGAAGGTATTGATGTCTAGATGTTTCAATAACGTGTTCCCTCCTTCCTCTTACCTCTCATCTACAGATATGTTTACACGTGCCCTAAGGGGACAAGTGCATGGATATCCCAAAAGAGAAATAATGTTGCGGAGCTGGAACCAGCTGTTACAAAATAAAGAAGAGAGGAGAAGTTCTCTTTACAGGAATTGCTAGTCTGGTAGCTGGTCAACTAGGGCAACTACAATCTGTTAATTGATCTGCCACCTGGTAGTGATCGTTATTTTAATATCGCTTAAGGTATCGTATTAAGTACAAGGTGGGGCACACTACAGTTTTTATCTATCTCTTTCCAATCGCTCGCTACCTTTGCCAATATAAGATAAATAACCTATTGCAATATAATACTGAAAGAATGCAGGATCGTAGCAGCAGAATTACCTTCGTCCGAAATAAAACACGGGTTGACCACAACCCACATACTTAATCAAATAATTACGAACATACAATTTTTTTGAATATTTCGTTATTGATTAACACATTCAAACGTTTATAATCCTTCCTGCATCCATATTAAGCAATATGACTTCTCTTCTGCAATCGGTTCCTCCGTTCAAACTATGCATTTCGTTCCTTTTTCTCTTTATTGTCTGAATCCATGTGTTCCTAAAGAATAATTCCTCCCCACCTCTCTATGAAATACAGTCATAAATTTTCCTTGAAGACTTGTAATCCTTGAATCGTTCATGTCATTCGAATGGCCATCTATGGAATATAATAAACATGCAAATGAAATTTTCTTGATATATATTTTGAGTTGGAATCAACATTAATGCTAAGGTATACTTATGATAGATAACACCAAAGCAGAAATGTCATTTTAAAAGTTTTTGTAACTAGAGAATGGTCAAAACGACTATTTTGAAGCTGTACAACATACCTTAGTTCCTACTTCGAAAATAATCATTTTAATTACTGGCCAGCTAACTGATGTGAAAATATGAAAATTTAAGCATATGTTTATTATTAACGTTTTGAAAAATAATAAATATTATAAACATAAAGAATTTGACAATTTTTGTCATGAAAATGAAATGGATACTGAATGGAATGAGTATTTTAGAAGTTGCTTAATGTTTTTTATTACTATTGCTGCACATAAACAGAGAAACTGCATTTCTATTAGGGGAAGGTTCATTGTAGTCATAATGAAGAAGCAGAAGCATGTCTGTTGAACATTTTACTTATGCTTTTCCATGCAGAGAAAATACTCTACAAAAAATTAAATAGGACATTCATTGCAATAGAGAAAGTGTGTGTGTGTGTGTGTGTGTGTGTGTGTGTGTGTGTGTGTGTGTGTGTGTGTGTGTGAGGGAGAGAGAGAGAAGGTGAAAGAGGAGAGGGAGTGAGATAATGGGAAGATTGAATGAATAAGGAAAAAGCGGATGTTAGAGAACAGAAAATGATCAAAAGAGGGAACAAGAGACTAATACTGTTCACATCGAAATGTTATACAATTCGCTTGACCATGTGCATAGAAAACTGAGAGATTCCTATCGCAAAAAATGAAGGTCACTGAAATACATATTCAGGCAATTAAATGTTTTCGTGTCTTAGATTAAATGTCAATTATTAGCATCAATTTGAACTTTTTTCCTCCTCCTCCTCCTCCTCCTCCTCCTCCTCCTACTCCTTCTTCTTCTTCTTCTTCTTCTTCTTCTTCTTCTTCTTCTTCTTCTTCTTCTTCTTCTTCTTCTTCTTCTTCTTCTTCTTCTTCTTCTTCTTCTTCTTCTTCTTCTTCTTCTTCTTCTTCTTCTTCTTCTTCTTCTTCTTCTTCTTCTTCTTCTTCTTCTTCTTCTTCTTCTTCTTCTTCTTCTTCTTCTTCTTCTTCTTCTTCTTCTTCTTCTTCTTCTTCTTCTTCTTCTTCTTCTTTTGGTATAAGACACAGTCCTGTTTATGTGTCTCTACTCCTTATGCCATTTTAGGCGTCGGGTGAGGGAGCCACAATTATGGATCAAGCAGAAAAAGTCAGGGATAGGTGATCAGCCCGGTACCCGGCACGAGAGTGAGGGTAGCAGATGAAGGGATTGAGGATGAGGTAGATGAAAGCAAAGATAATAATGGAGCAATTGATGGAATGAGATGGTGGGGGAAACATTAGGTCCCAGAGAAAACCCACTCCAGCGCCATGTTATCCACCACCAATCTCATTTTGGGATCACCTGGGATGGAACCCGGGCCACCTTGGTGAGAGCCAAGCGGTCTAGCCATTCAACCACGACGCCACCTCGAACTTATGTTTGATCAATTTATAAATCTACAGATTCCTTTAATATTTGTAAAAAAAGTGAATAAATTACATTTAGAGGCGAAATATATTGACGCACGGAACAAAATCCTATATGTTGTGCAATAAAGTTACATTTAGAAGTAAATAACAATATTTTGTAATGAATTTTCTGTAATTAACTTTCTTCTGGTTAGTTTGTATCGCTTTGTTAAGACATAATATAAAACACAGTATGCTGCAAACATATTACTTTCTCTTATTAATTCTTGTCCAAACTGTTCTTATCAAAGTTTATACCTCTATGTACTTCATACTAATCCAGATAAACATTTGTGGAAATGCCTTGTAGGTACAATGAGATTAGCGTAATATAGCAGACTTCAAGGAAGAGTAAAATATTAGAGTGGATCACTATGCAAGGACTTTAATATTCCTTGGGGGGAAAAAGAATAAAGAAATAAACAAATAAAAGCTATAAACGAAGAAATAAATAAAAAGGAATGATGAATCCCCATTTAAGAAAAACATGAGTATTTTAAATTTTAAATTAATAAGGAGGTATTTTCTGGAAATGGTTACCTCCATAAAAGAGTTGCAGAGTTGTGTGCTTAACTAGATCAATACTTTCTCTGTATCAAGATTTTATTTATTTCAAACGCTCCCCAATTATGCAAAAGCCCTCTAGGATCAAGATGACTACAGAGTTCATTCCTGGAAAATCAGGATATATGTACATTAAAATATCATGCGCAGACGACATCCCAATAAAAATGTTAGAGCTATTTTTGGGCAAATTAAAGTGTTGAAAATAGGTTCCACATAAAGGCTAATTTGGGGTGATGGGATTTTTCCAGTTCGCTTTTGATCGACTTTTTTCAAGTTATGCTATTCATAGTCGCTATTCACACATATGGATATTTCTATGAAATTATATATTTTTTGCTGAATTCTGGAACTTCAAAAATGTTCCCGCGGAGATTTGAACTTCGTGTTTGGGCTTAAATGAAACAGTTCGTTCATCTTCTAATTATACATAGGTAGTAGAGACAGTAAAAATGATTGCAGAAAAACAGCAAAATGTTTTCTGAAACAGTTTGTGTCCAATGGGAATTCACTGACAGATTGAGTTTCTAAGTTTGATCATAGTGAACAGGCATGTCGTAAAGCAGATCACTATGTTATGTAAACAGAAGCTAGCATATTAGAAGTAGAAAGGAAAAAAGCACCAGGCAAGTAATAAAAACTGTAGCCGTATAAGCTAATGTACAGGAGTTGTTAAGAGGATTTCGTAATGGACTACATCTCTGTAAGCTCGATTACAGTCGTCCAAGTATTCGGATTCAGCATATTGCCATTCTGTATGATGTGGTTAAAGCCTGCCTTCGTATTGACAAAATCTGGTTTTCATTCGGAAAAGTAGAAAGTAGAATTTGCTTTGAAATTACTGATGCATTTAGTGTTGTCAAATAGATGGCAAAGGAAAAAAAGGTGTTGATAGCTCCCAGAGAAGATTTCTGCTGTTGGTAATTGTTTAATATTAACTTATCTGTTGGTGTTTCTCTACGTTACACAGAACGAAAGGGAAATAAAAATATGTGTAGGACTTAAATTATTTTGTCTAATCACTATATATAAAAGCATTCTTCTATTTATTGTTAATATAGATAAATCATTATCAGACATTTCGAGCTCCAAATATAAGAATTATACATTAAACTACTAAAGTGATAGTTCAACCTTTTAAAATTCGGATATATGTGAACTATGAGAACTTCTTTTCTCTATTAATAGGCAAGATATCTCATAAAATGCTCTATATTTGAGATAACTATAAATAATTTTTCTCCCAGTATATACGGCATTAATCTTGTACTTTAATGAGAAGCATGTTTCTGTGTAGTAAGATTTTGTCTATTTCTTAGGACTTACCAGTTGATGTAAAAAGGCCTCCAGAATGAAAATGACTTCAGAGGTTTTCTCAGAAAATTAATATGTACATACCTATAATTTGGAATGAAAGTATCTATAACATATGTACATATAGTATTTAAACCAAAATAGTTAAGTGCTCTTTATGAGAAAATAAAAATGTTCGTAAGGACCAGTCTTGGAGGACGTTCCTGAAAATCTTCGTGTCGCTATTTTTGGCAAATGTTGAACTTAAATACCAGGTTAGGTATTCAACCGACTTTTCGTTTTCGAGCTATGTTTTTCATAGATAGACACACAATTTTTTAAAACAATCTTTTTTCTGTTTTTATTTCTCTTGTTCAGGATCTCAACACCTGGATTTCGGTGATTGAATCATGGCATTGAACTTTTGAGTGCAATATAGTTCTTCCTCTACTTACAATGAAAGTAATTGGGCTCGAACAAATATATCTGTATGAAAGTTTGGTTACAGGACCATTACGTACCTCTCGTCGTTTTTCTGCAAAACTTTGCAATCATGCTGTAGATATAACTGTGTATGTCATATGCAATGTAGATATCTTAACTAATGTAAATGAGAACATTCAATAAAATGCTCACAGCAATATGAATGACTGCAAAACGCACAGTGATGAAAAGCAAGTCGATCGCATGTCATATTTGCACATTCTATAATATCAGAGTTGGATGCCACGTCAATTACACTGTTGAAGTTGTCCACTTGTTCACCAATATCTTAGCCAGCGTTCTGCCACGCGTAACAGAACGTTGGTCTATATACTCTCGTAGATAACTGTAAATGACAGAATGCATATTCATGATAAATGTCAGGTAATTTTGGCTGCATATTACTGGAACGTTGTTTAATAAAGTGTGTTGTTCTATTGTCATATATTTTATATTGCCTGAAGAAATATACATCCAGAGGATGTGAATACTTTGTAGTTTTAGGCTGAATGATTTTTAAATCTACATCTTCTCCGCCAGATGCTTCCAGTAGTACTTGTTCATCCTTAGTATGTCCATACCAGGAGTCACAAAGTACTAATAAATTTATCGACAAATTTCGATTAAAAACTGACAGAAAAAATGTCTTAATTATTGTTTCGCCATTTTCCCACTCACACTTGCATGGACGAAGATATTTGGAGGGCACAGAGTTTCTATTTCTTTTGACACACGGGATTCACACTTTCCACTAGCAATGCGGCAGGGCACACACAGAGCCCTCTAACGTACGACTGCAGAGTTTTGCAAATGAGAGTGCAATAAGGGACCTTTAAATTATCTCTCACACGATTTTGGTGCATATGTGTTTGTTCGAGTCCAAGTAATTTCCTTGTTAGTGTAAGGATGCACTAGAGAAAGTGAAGGAACCGTACGTAAAACAGATATGTATCAGGACATGCCTTCAGGTTAACCAAGAGAAATAGAAGTTCGCTGAATTGGTAATGTTTCTGTCGAGAATATATATTTTTATTGATTTGCGGAAGCTGTAAGCTGAACTATAATTTGATTGTTACTTAAAAGTACAAATGCTTCTAAAGGTAAAAAGTATATCATATTATTTACAACTTTACCTTTGGGGTGTTCCTTAAATGTTTATAAATGCTTCACTTTTCAGACTATAGCATTTTGTATTTTAAACACCTTTGAAATATTTGTAATCTCAAATATTTAGGATATGTCAAAAGATAATTTTTTAAAATGACAAAATACTCGTAACTTAGTCTAGTACCTATTTTAGTAGTAAAAAACAGCATTGAATTCCACCAAAACATTTGAAATGTCACTACAAGTACATGAACTGTCTGCGGAAGCAAACAGAAAACAAAAATTAAGAGAAAAAGGTTAGTATTATTGAAAGGAAAATGAAAGATAAACATCAAACTTGCCATTTAACTTCAGATTTTAATCACCGCACCATATGTTTATACTTTGAACACATTTATATAACGTAAGTCGTAAGATACAGATATAATTTAATTCTATCAAAAATATTTAACCTACACAAACACTTTTTGTTGTCATTAACAAGCTCTGGGATATTCGTTGTTAGTTTTAATTGTCAAATAAGTTTTACCTTTTGCAGTACTAAGTAGGACATTTGCTCATTTTTTTCGAGATAATAGAAGAGTGGAATTTCAGAGCAGCAATAAACTGTAGCCATTATTTGTGGTGTGGGGATGGTGCCTCTGCCTCGCATTTAGGAAGTACGGAGTTCGAATGTCAGGGGTTTTCTCTTATCCTGAAAGATGAGTTTTGAATAACTCTAAGCTCTACAGAATCTTGGCTCATTTTAGTTTTACATTATCAATTCCATTCATCGGGCGATATTACCTACATTGTAGGATGCTAAATAAATAAACAGGTACAAATTGGCTCTCATATTGTATCATGCTTCTGGTTTTTTTATCCCACTGTATCCTCAACGATTGTGTAATGAAACTATTTCTGCAAATGCCTTCTCAAAGGTTTTTGAAGGCATTTTAAGGCCATTTGAATACTCTTATTTATTGAAATACACTCTCGATTCGTGTAAGCGTGTTTATTGATTTTTATTTTTATTCCTTGTGCCGCTTGCATATAGTAGGTGAGAGGTAGGTATTTCACCCAAAAATTCAATGTTGAGATTTTACGGAAAATGCGTGCTTGATCTACTCTGGACGACGGTATTTTAGTTTAATTTGACAAATTATCCATCGAGAAGTGTGAGAATTTAGTTCCATTTTCATATTTTGGGACCAAAGATCTTACCTATGCTACTTCGGCATCCCATTTTAATTACGTACAGAAACATAGAAACTAATTGTGGGCAATTTAATTGCCGGGAGGTATTGCATTTTCCACAATAGTTAGATAAGAATCACTTTTTCAAAACGTTTGTAGAAACAAATCCTTAAAAATAGAGAATCATGATCAGTTTTGGCCATGCCTTTCTGGCTTAATGTTTTCTTATGTTTTAGCCAATTTAAAGGTTCCCTTGTGATGGAAGTTTTGTTCAACGTATTTTCTATTTTCAATGTACATCCTGAAAGACGAATAATGTTTAAAACGTCGTTTTGCATTTAGGATTTTAGAAATGTGCATAGACGGATAGCTCGCCTCGGTAGCGTAGATGGTTGCATGCCTGCCTCACGTTCAAGAGGTTCCGAGTTCGAATCTCGGTCAGGGTTAGTTACCTGGATAAGGTTTTTTCAGGGTTTTTTCCTTATTCTAAAAGACGAATGTCGGGTAACTCTAAGCTCCATGGACCCTGGGCTCGTTTGAACATCATTTCACATTCCATTCATCGTCCTTAAATTACAAGGAAAAAGAAAAAGAACATAGAGGTATACAATTAAAAGCATAGGATACGTCAATATCTTTAAAGAAAATACTTAAGAAGAACATTAATATGACATCGGTGGTCGAGTTCCTTAAGAACTATTTCCTCTGTCTGATCTGTAGTATTAAATAGTACGTGAGGACCTTCAGAAAAACTAGATCGAAACTGTATCGCTTAGAACATTTTAAAGAATCGTAATACTGGAGAAAAGAAATTATTAAGAGTTAAAATAATAAAGTGAAAATAAGCTCAATTACAGATTCCTTGGATAAACATACGCAATGTCAAAGGTGGTTTCTGAATGTTATTTAGTCGTACAATCCTAAAGCACATTTCCTGAGATTTTCAAGACATTTCAGAGGCGCTTTCCTTTAAATGCAAATAAATTCTGGTACATCTCCATTATGCTTTTTGACTGAATATACCATAAGTTAGTTTCAAGGCATGTAGGTGGGGTTTGCCACTCATTACGAATGCTGACTGCGCCGTGCTATTTTCAGCATAAGTATCGGTACTCCTTTGTGAGCCAGAACCTAGGTCGTGACCGCTCAAGATCTGGCCGCTTTTTGTCATTTAATGCTATGCACCACTCCCTCCTTGGACATGGCCATGTGGGTAGAAGAAAAATGATTCGACAATTAAATGTCTCCGGGCACAATCGTCTCTGCCTTATGTCACAGTAGCCAGCTGGTTTTATTGCCCTCACAGAACACTATTTCACTTTTAAATAAGGTGCACGAGACAAATGATTCCACTTCCTTGTACACAATCAGATGAGATGTATCATATTTATGGTAGGAAACAACTAGGAAGAGAAATAGATTAAGATAAGAGTGCAAAAGCGTTTTGGTTTTTATGTTCATGTTACAGAGGACAACGAGACATCTGGTACGTGAGAAAATGTTTCGTTGTTAGCACGAATGCCAAATCTTAGCTCATTTTTCTGTCGACGTCGAGAAGCCTGAAACTGTTGTTACCCCTACAGCAAAACAACTTTTTAAGTAGTCGCATAAGGAAACTTTTAATATTCCTTTTAGGCCTTCTGAAAAAAAAATATAGAGAAAGGTGCGCATCTCCCCCCCTCTCTCTCTGGAGAGTGTGTGTGTGTGTGTGTGTGTGTGTGTGTGTGTGTGTGTGTGTGTGTGTGTGTGTGTGTGTGTGTGTGTGTGTGTGTGTGTGTGTGTGTGTGTGTGTGTGTGTGTGTGTGTGTGTGTGTGTATGGACCGTAGTGGAGGGGTTGCGAACGCTCGGACCTCTAGCGCCCTTTGCACTTCTAATGTTACTATAAGTACTCAGTGGAATATCTCAGCCCCTCCCGTAACGAAGTTCTTTGCGTTGGGCTGGACTCGGCGGGCAGTAGTTCCCGAAAGCCAACGGAGATTAGATTGAGCTTAGAGAGGCGGGGTTGCGCACTTTAATGCCATCAAGTAGTGCCTTGAGAGTTGGTAGATGGTAAGTTAGATCGCTAGGTAATTTCCTCTTATGTAGTTGTCACATGTAATGGGGTATTCATTTCTTGATAAGCAGAGGGGCTGCTTTCTGAACTCCATGCATTGCTCTAGGAAAAGAGCCACGAAGATCGGCTACGCGTAGATCTTTCTAGTGTGTGTGTGTGTGTGTGTGTGTGTGTGTGTGTGTGTGTGTGTGTGTGTGTGTGTGTGTGTGTACATGTGTATCTGTGAACAGCTAACCTTAAAAGCTAGTCCGATGCATACTAAACTAGATATTTAGATTAAGGAACTTTCGAAAATGTGACACGAAGATGTTGAAGAAACTTCTCAGTCATTACAGGGAATACTTTTTGAAATTCATATTTAGTTAAAAATTTTGTTTTAAATATATATTGAAGGAAAATACATATTAAATAAAATGTGTAACCTAAATTTTCTGAGAATAGCATATAAAATGTGCAGAATCTGAAGGAAATTTGTACAATTTTGAATAGCCTGAAACGTATAAGATAGGCAAAATATATGGCACAAACGATTCAAATGTTTTTAAAACAAATAATGTATTTCAAGTAACTTGTTCGTGGCATTAGCCATTTCCGGCATCACCAAGGTGGCCCGGGTTAGATCCCAGGCGACCGCAAAGTGAGATTTTTGGTGGACAACACGGCGCTGGGGCGGGTTTTCTCCGGGATCTCCGGTTTCACCCGCTATCTCATTCCGCCAGTGTTCCATCTTCATCTCATGGATTATCAGTGTCATCGCCTGCGGTGCCATAGGTGGTAAAAGCGGGCCTTAAACACTACACATTTCACATTTACGGCATACCCATTATTTGTTTGCATTTTTGAATATTCTTTTTAGGTTACTGTCGGCTTTCAATTGTTTCTTGCGATACGGTCCCAAGAGTGTAGATTTTCCACACCACGTCATATCGACTAGCTTTTGATTTTAAAGATGGCAACCGCCCGTAATCGTGATCGCTGGAGTGTAGGCATTCCGCCGCGCAGGTCGAGGGTTTGAGTCCCGTCTTGGACATGTGTGCTTGTGCGTTGTGCATATCTGCAAAACAACGGAAATATTGATTTAGCTTTTTCAAGAGTTCCTCATATTTGTCGAGACGTTAATTATGGACGACTCTTACGAACTTATATGCTAATGGAGCTTCAATATTTTTATTTGTACTTAAAAAAATAACAATAACCACTATTGATCAAAATATAAATTGATTAATTGGATAATATTGAAGAAAAACGGCAAAAGCTTAAAACAGCGAAAACAAGGAAAGGAAGGGGTAAAAACGACATGAATTTGTTTCGAATTGTCTTATCTCCAATGTGACTACAACAAAATGCGTATTGAAACTACTTCTGCGTAATATTATCTCGATTAACTTTAGACAACGAAATAGCCTCTGCTAAGAATACTTTGTGGAATAAAAACCAAATATGAAACTAAGACAAATATATGTGAATGTAATAGTCAAATTTGTGTTGTATATTTTGGATATTTAGGATTATGATTGGAGCGTAGGAAGTAAAGAGAATAAATATGAAAACACATGTTTCAATAACCGAATTTTTTATACAATTTAGAGTAATATGACTTCTTCTACTTCTTTCGGTTCTGTAATTGGACGTTAGACCTTTTTATATTAACTAATAAGTTTTCATGAGGGCAACGTTTTTTCTATCTCTAGGTTATAGTTTAAATGCAGGTGAGTAATTCTGTCAGGGGCCATCTTTTTATACTTATGTTCATACCAATGACATTAATTTCTGTGTCTTTTCTAATAAATATTGCAGATTGTCTCTTATGGCATTATTATACTTTTACAGACTTTAGGGTAAATAACTACTAGTTTTTGTTTCTCTCTAGTTTCCTATCACATTTTTTATATTTTGAGGGTTTGCTCTGATTAAATTGAAATAATGTGATACAGGCTGTTCTAGTTTATAGGTTAATGTGCGATGACGTACGCATTCCAACACTTCGGAAGGTGGCAGGAATGAAGCTGGAATATCTGAAACGACACTACTCGTTTCCTATATCGATGAAATTGTTTGTCCCCAATAGTACCTAAGCTTACCTAGAGAGTTCGGTCTGTTCAAAAGATACTGTCTAGGTGCATTAAGCCTGTGCTGGGTTGCGCAATTGTTCTACTGTAGGGAAACCTATGCCAGTCACACTGCCAATGCACGCCAGAAGCTGAACAGCCTGCCGCTGCCAGAAGTGCAGCATTTTAACTTATCTTCTCAAATTGGGTCTAGAGTCAAGGTACCAGCTATACACGATTTCAGGCTACCAGCTACAAAAACGGAAGTAGAGATAAGTAGAAGCTGTGTCTCCGGTAATGCTGTGGGTGACCAAGTATAATATATTATAAACTTTCATAATTATCGTTGAGTGTCTATTCGTTGTCAATTAAAGTTATATTAATGAGAAATGGATGTATGGGAAAAAGAAAAAGAAAAATAATTAAAACAATGTACGTTATGAACTAACTTTTTCTATAGCATTAACATTTCCTAAAATTTTGCTGTTCATGTTTATGTTTACATATCAAACGTTTACTTTGGTATTGTGCATTCATACAGAAAGTGTTTCAATACATGTTTGATTATTTTTGGGGATGTTTTGATATCATTAATGAAAAGTGGATTTGAGATAAAAACACCGAATATTTGCCCTCATTTTGCCTATAAACAAATGCTTACTGTCTACTTTCATCCAGTTTTTGGACATTTGTCTCCAGTAAGTAAAGTGGTGTCTATTCAGGGAGAGAGCCTATCGAACGGAGGAGTAGTATGGAAGCATTAGGAAACTCAAGAGGTCTGTATCTACAGCCTTAAGATCTAGCCGTCCTTGGTGTTCTCTCATCTCTTCCTATCATACTTTTAATAAAATGAAATGCAATGTGTAGTGTTTAACGCCCGCTTTTACTACATACGGCACCGCAGGCGGTGACACTGATGATGCATGAGATGAAGATAGAGCACCGGTGGAATGAGATGGCAGGGGAAACCGAAGGTCCCGGAGAAAACCCGCCCCAACGCCGTGTTTTCCACCACAAATCTCACTTTGCGGTCGCCTGGGATCGAACCCGGGCCGCCTTGGTGAGAGCCAAGCGGTCTAACCACTGAGCCACGGCGTGGCCTATACTTTTAATATATAGTAATCATCATCATGATCATGTTCATGATGATGGTAAAGATGATGATAATAAACATTTAATACCGGTAGTTCAATGCCAGTTACTGCCAAATTTGAACCATAGCTCTTATAATTAATATTTTCAACCACACAATTTAACTTGTGAATAAAAATCAGTGAAAGAGATGCCCGCCTCGGTAGTGTGGTGGTAGCATGTCTGCCTCACGTTCAAGAGGTCCCGAGTTCGAATCTTGGCCAGGGTAAGTTACCTGGATAAGGATTTTCCGGGGTTTTCCCTTATCCTGAAAGATGAATGTCGGGTAACTCTAAGCTCTATGGACCAAGGGCTCATTTGAGCATCATTTCACCCATTCCACTCATCGTCCGACATGACTTAACGTTGGAGGACGTAAAAAAAGTGAAAGAGATGGACTATATTAACATACATGTTCTCATATTTTATTCGACACTTAATTTGAATATAACGAGGTACTTTTACTGAGGTATCAAAATTTTCATTTGATATTCAGAATTGATTTAATTATTTTGGTGAGTTATTGCTGTTTATTAAACTTTCTATTTATAAAGTAGCACCTGGTTTACCTTTATTTTACTGGTAAGCTTCCTCAGTATCAACACTGGACACTTTATTTTCTTTTATACCTAGATTTAGTATGCCCTTGTTTCCGAGTTAGTTGTGAATGTGAAATCACGGCGACTTAATACTGATAAATGAAAACTCGTTTGATATATTTACCAGCTTGTTTATTTTTCTCCCTGTAATTACTGCAAACTTAACTTGTTTGGTATCTTAAGATCTTATTTAGCGATATTTTATAAACTGTGTTATTAATGTGGAAAAAAAGATAAAGTAGCTGTATGTCAGAATACAGATTAACTAATACGGGAGTGTCCAACAAACGATTTATTTTCTAAAACCAGAAAGTACGCTTATTTCGTGTTGTTAGATGTGCTGATAATAATTTTAAAAACCACGTGATGTACAGAACTGCATATAATCTGGTATTTGGAAAAATTGGTTTAACTAACAATGTTCGAATATTGTTCACGGGTTTTTCAACCTTACTATAACAATCGAATAATTTTGGTCCATTTTACCATAAAATATAAGAAAATAATATTTAAAAAACGAAAATTGTATGGTATGTGAAATATTCCCATATCAAGAATGTAAATCTTTTTTAAATTTTAAGTATTATTACTAAGATAATAGATTTTACAACTAAATAACATGTTTTAAATTTGAAGTATTTTCCTGGAAACAATGCATACGCAATCGAAGTATATGTTTTATATCAGGAAAAACCCCTTCACGTCTCATTATAAATCTTACTGAAACAACCCCGACAAAATTGATACGTATCATAAGACACATTTTAAATTTGAAAAATGTAATAATAATACTTAGATATTTGCTCATAGAAATTAGTCCACTCACTTTTCTAAGAACTATGAAATGTTATTCTTCTATGTACTTATTCAGAACTTTCATTTCCTTTTTACATATTTCGTTGTAGATAAATGAGGGATACGGTAGTCTAAACTGATTGTCAGATTCTTGAAATCTGTATCGCTATATCATGTCATTGAACTCGCTTGCTCTTTACATTACGACGAGAAAAAATGAATATTACTCATATCTCCGCCTAAATTAAGTGCATGAGTATTTAAATGTTCAAAATAATAACAAATGAACATATTAAACTTCCAGATACTTTTATTTGACATATATTATGTAAATTTTATGTACTTTTTGTGCTTTAAGACTTGTTTATTTTTGTAGTTTACCAATACGAGGATAAATTAGGGTGTAATGGCCATTTAGGGTTAATATACTCACAGAAAAAACTTCATTAAAAAGGACATATGACAAAATTTAGGTATTTCAGCATCAGTCGCACTAGTTCACTAGATTTAGGGTTACTATGATGCATTCCCCTGCCACCAGAGTATGAGACACCTTTGTGAAAAAGCTGTAACTTATTTATTCGCCTATTCCTCGTGATTTTATTGTTCACTTGATTCTTTATATCATCTGCAATCAGTGACGTGTATCTGAGTCAAATGTCGTCGTGCACGTTTATTGGTTCATTGTTGAACGTATCATATCACGATCACAGATTTATTTGATAATTAGTGTGGGCAATAATTGACATTTTGCCCGTAAATTAGATTTTAGTTTCCCAGAATTCAAATGTAACACCTTACAGTCAGAGGACTTCGCATCATACAGTTCATTTCGAAGAATCACGGAATGCGCAGTAACAAATTGTTTTGACTGGCACTCAAACACCAATGAGAAAATATGTATCGGAAAGCATTTTAACCTTGAATATAAGCACGGCAGCGATCTGCATAGCGGAATGCAATTTTTTCCTGCAGTAACCTTCTAACTTCACAAGTTATTTCCAGAAAATTGAACTCAGATATTTTAATTGTATAGATAGCTTAAACATATGACTGATTTTTATTTTAACCCCTTTCAAAAAATGCAATATTAAGAAAACATTTCATGGAGGGTTTTGGGGTAGGGATTTTCCGCTGTGCTGCTCAGAGACGCAAATACACGCACACACGCACAAGCACACGCAAATTCATTGCTAAAACTTATTTTCTTTGATTCAAGGAATCTAAAAGGTAATATTTAAGGGAGATCTCCGTGAAGAAATATGGTTTGAAAATTTGTCGGCTTCACCCAGAGATCGTGGCACTACTTGCATGATTTTTTCCCTTAAGTTTGTACACATTTTAATATACCCTAAGTAAAATTACAAATCGTTCCAGGCAATTGACTGTAGGCACTTCTTTGAAGCAAGGTAAGTGCGCATTGTTTTGAAAAATGGAGAAATTCGACATCGCGCTGTGAAAAAATGCTTCGTAAAAGAAGGTTTTAACACCTACCGAAATTAGTTTGTGGATTGTAAATGTGTATAGGGACTCTTCACCTTCGGTTTCCAGTGTGAATAAATGGGCGGCTGATTTTAAACGTGACCTTGAAAGCGTCCATGACGATCCACTAACCATAATCCTGGTTCATTGAAAATCATTGAAAAAGTGCATGACAAGATTTTAGGAGATCGGTGTACAAAGGTTCGTGAAATTTATAATGCTCTAGGAATTTCAAAGGAATATATTGATCACATATAGCATCAGGAATTAAACATGGAAAAGTTTTGCGCAAGATGGGTGCCGGTATACGCACTGTGGACAACAAACAATTTCGCGTGACACTTTCTGAAAAAGCGGCGCATTTTCAGAACAACAGAAGAGACCTTTAACGTTGATACGTCATAATGGATGAACGATGGATTCACCACTATGTACCCGAATCCAAGAAGCTGTAGAGGCAGTGTTTGGTTCTTCAGCTCCAAAGAAGAAGAGGATGGTGTCATCGGCGGGAAAGATCATGGCGTCAATGTTTTGGGATGCCAAAGGAGTTTTGTTGATTGATTATGTCGAATAAGGTAAAACTAATTCTGAAAAATACTACTCTCAACTTCTAACTGAACTAAATTCAAGCATTCCAGAAAAAAGACCAGGGATAAAAAAGAAAAAAAAATATTTTCCAGCAGGATCATGCACCTGCCCAGAAAAGTATTTTGGCAATGGAAAAATTGAGAGGTTTGCACTATGAGATGCTGCAATATCCACCCCATTCCCCAAATTTTACTCCCTCGGACTTCCTTATGTTTCAGAAGTGAAGAAATTCCTCGCTGATACGCGCTTTTCGTTTCAATAAAGAAGCAATTGCAGCTGTAAATAGGTACTTTGCAGTCCATCCAGGGGAACAGTACAGAAAGGAGATAATGGCATTGAAATACCGCTGGACAAAATGTATTAATATTAGAGAAGACTATGTTGAAAAACAGAACTAATTTGAAAGCATGAATTGTGATTTTTCACTATCTGGCCAAAAACTTTTCAGAACACCTGCACTTGCTCCATTTATTTTATCATTGTGGTGGAGAAAGAGTAAAAGGTAGGATACCAAGTTCTAAAAGTTCTTCACGAAGTGACTGATTCATTTACTTAATATTTAATATAAAAAATGGTCCTTTGTACTCCACATTGATCACTTTCGTGACATTTGTCTTTCTGAGTCAGTCAGCCCGCCCACCCACCCACCCACCCACTGATGCACTCACTCACTCACTCACTCACTCACTCACTCACTCACTCACTCACTCACTCACTCACTCACTCACTCACTCACTCACTCACTCACTCACTCACTCACTCACTCACTCACTCACTCACTCACTCACTCACTCACTCACTCACTCACTCACTCACTCACTCACTCACTCACTCACTCACTCACTCACTCACTCACTCACTCACTCACATACTCACTCACTCACTTACTCACTCACTCATTTTTCTAGAGACGGTAAGATAGTTAATAAATAGTCTGAACTGTACAAAAATATAGGGCATTGAACCTGGAACCTCACAAAGCAAGCGAGTGTTCTACTGACTGAGTCTTGGAATATTTAAACGGATAATAGAGGAAATCTGCAGTTCTCCAATATCTGTGAATATTTACATATAAATAAAAAATATGTATTTTTGCAAACTGCATCGAAAATTCAACAAACTTTAGCAATTAATGTTTATTAGTTATTACAGTAATGACCTAGGATACTTCCAGAATGTGACTTAAATGCTCAATCCATAGCACCAAGCGGTTTAATGGATTAAGTCGAACTGTACGGCTGACTTGGTTAGCCGCTGGCCTACTGCTCCCTAGGTCGTGGGTTTGAAACGTTTTTTAAACGTTCCAAAAAGGAACAGCTTGTCAGTAGGTTTACTGGTATGTAAAAGAGCTCCTAGACGACAAAATTTTGGTACACCGGTGGTAGCAATGCAATCCTGGCTATTGACAGGTCGTAAAGAACAAGAAATTTATTTGTAATCCACTAAAGTTATTCAGTGTCAGTGTCCCTAGAGGAGGGTTTCCGAGCCCTTCAGCAGCTGAGATGCGAGCGCTACAGAAGTTACTGGAAGTACTGAATTACTGAGTTGAGTACCGAGAGTACCTAGTTGAATTTCGAGCCGCTCACGAAGGGTATGTTGGATTGGGTTAGTCTTGTTGGGGAAGTAATTCCCGATACGTCTGATTGGCAGGAGTTGGGAGAAAATCCGGTATTACCTATGGATAGCTGGAACAATGACGGCCAGATCGATGTTTTTGATGGTCTTCCCGAATGAATTAACACTATTAAGTGACATATCCATTTCCACCGAAAGGGCGAGATTTTTATATTATGCAAAGAAGCACAGAGTTTCTTTGGTTCTCTCTGGCAATGTGAGGGGATTTTCGTAATCTTGGGAGCCTCGTTTAATTTTGGGAGCCACACGCGTGTGTGTGTTTATTAATTACATAACTAAGAGATTGAACCGTCGGGTGAATGCCATTGAAGTTCAATACCTTCCATGAATGCACGCGAAGATTTTGAGAGCGCCCCATCTTAAAATACACTTTACATGGCACATTGTTTGTTTTTGCTTTGCCATTAATGTTTCAAAATATCTCTATTTTGATTTTTAATTAAAATACCTTTATGAGAAATGAGATGTCACACTTGATTGTCTAAATTTAACGTATGAAATCCTCTTAATGTTGAACGATTGTTGTACATTTCTGCAAAATGAATAAACTATAAGCGATAGAGAAAACATAATACACTGAACTGTACTTAAAGTACAGAATTTATGCCAGATAGATTATTTTGTGGAATTAACCATTGCAGGAAAATTCCTTATTATTAGTTTCATTTTCAAATACCTATATTTTTCTCAAATAGAAAGACCACTTCTCTTATTTTCTCTACTACACTCTTACAATAAGTAGAGGGAGGAGGTATTGTATTCCACACAAATATTCGACACCAAGATTTCACTGCAAATGCATATCTTGAGACATCTTAAATAATCTTTTTTAGAAAGATAGTGCGTGCGTGCCTGAGTGCGTGCGTGTGTGTGTGTGTGTGTGTGTGTGTGTGTGTGTGTGTGTGTGTGTGTGTGTGTTGTGTCAGGCGTTTGTCTTGAACAGCAAAATTAAAAAACGAAAATGTTTTTAAGTATCAAAGTTTGTATAATTTGAGCATTACCTAAAACTGCAGTTAAAATAATTTGCACAAAAGAATCATCTAATATGAAGTACAACTTTATGGAAACGTTTTCGAAAATTTTGATATTATAAAATAGGATATAAAGAATAAAATACATTATCTTTAAGACATTTTCATTGGAAGTGAAATGTATATTTTGAATTTTATGGGGAATGTGAAATTCTCTTCCTTATAAATGACTTCCACAGCTCGTAAATAGTAACACAAAATCTTATTATATAAACATATTAGATCTCGTTAAATCATACGGTTTTTGAAACTGTCATACAAAGACCACGAAGGTTTGAAGGCATCGCAGGTTGACCAATTCTTAAAAGGTTTTACTTTGTTTGCTGTGTTCTCCTAATTCCCTTGTATCCAAAAGGAAATATGCAGTAAGACAATTTCTGTAAATTTAAGTAGGAACTTTTGCAAGAGTAGAGAACTTTATATTTTATTTGTTTCTATTGTAAGCATGCCAAGGGGAAAGGACATGTAGAGGGTACTATAACTTAAAATATCTTATGGATATACCGGTTTTCTAATGTTGTAACTCTGCAAACATCTTAATTGTCATTATTACCATGTAATGATAATGTTAATAGAGAATCTATGTGAGTGTACTGATAGTAAACGATTCAGTTGAAGAGTAATAATGTGGAACACGCCATATGTTATTTTGTAAGTGGGATTGCGCAGACATCCACGGCACGTTCTGGTAACGAGCCGTTCCGCTGAACTAGAGCTGTCATATTGTCATCGTGAGCTGCGTAGGAGTAGGTACTGTCCAGGGTAGGACAAAGGACAAGAAGCCGCGATGTGAAGAACGGCGAATGTAAAACTGGGCGTGACTTTATGAATGCTAACATCATGATGCCGCCGCCAGAGGACAACGACAATGGATGTGATGTCGTCGTCGTCAGCGCAACTCACTGACGTATATGGGCGTTGTTACCGCGTCCTGCTTATCGCGCAAAATGCAAGGGCGGTTGGCAGTCACAGATGAAACAGCAGCAGATCTTAGTATGATGAATAGTAAAAACTATAGACAAATGAAATATGAAAGTACAATAGAGAGTCGATCATCTGAATACGGATGAACTGAAACATAGCTTAACTGAAAGCTCAAATTTGACGTTGATGACTATTGCTATCAAAGTTCGGTGCACGATGAAATCATTGCCGGTGTCTTCGATGACCAAGAACCTTATGACGCATCCCGTGCTGGAGGGGGAAAAAGAAAGTCCAGAGAAAGCTTGTCACTGCCTTGACTGGAGTATGGAATTGTTAGAGCTAGAAGAATGTGATGGTATGCGATTGTAGTCTTCCTTCTTTATTTCTTCCACTTTTTAAATGTGTAATTTTTATATAGGTTTTTGCTTGTGTTTTGTTGTTATTGATCCTTTTATTGCCACAAACAGATGTGCTCACCTTTACAGAAACACATTTCCCAAGATGCTCAATTGTCAATAATCGAAGTTCTACAGTAAAATAACTTTTTGCTACCGGTATGTGAAGTCAAAAGGGTTTTCACTCAAAATTTCAAATTTTGTGATAGACTGTTACTTTTAAGCAGCTTAGATTATTAGCTTTAAAAAATTTAGTTGGAATACAGGGCATTCTCTTGCTGTGTAGGAAGTGATAACAGCTGAAATGAAATTTTTGTGCTCTATGGATATATATCCTAAGTGACCAAGTACGAAACGATGTTATGTGAGCCGTTAGGTATGACTGATTTATATGGCAATATTCCTATAAACAAACAAAAATGACCTCAACACAGGCTAAAAATGATAAGCTGATTCCTTCATGAACAAAACTAAAACAAGCGCTGGATCGCCACGACTCCAATGGGATCTAACCTCTGAGTAGAAACGGTTTGGTATCGGATCTCGTTGCAGATTGCCATATCCGTAAGAAGAAATAGGGATTTTTAATTGTTAATGAATGTTGGAAATCGATTGAGTAGTTTTTAATATTACCTTAATGTACATTAATGCCACGCTTTTATTATATTGGTATATACTTTTTTCTTTTCCAGTATTTTTAATGACATTAAGTGAGACTGTTGTTTGTGTGTGTACACACACCTCAACCAACTTTAACATTCTTTCACCATTAACTGAAAATACTGATTCATTCTAATTGACGCGAAGAAAGCATCTTCTAATTTCCTTCACGAATTACAAAACTACAAAATCTTAAGATATCTTTTACTTGAAACTGCAGTTTAAAAAAACACGCATATCAAAAGGTCTTGATTATAGGCTTGAATGCTATGTGTAGAAAACAAACCATGTTCTTACAACATAGTTTATTTTAACAAGTTAGTTTATTTTTATTTTATTTTAACAACTCATAGTTGCCTCTCCATAGAATATAAATATTTGCTGCACTGCTCAGAGTGTAAAAGTAAGGTAAGTATATAGAAGGCCATGATATAACACATCGATAAACAGAAGGCAGGATTTAGAAGCAACATCGGTGTGCTGTGTTATATTCTTTAATCGCTTTTATCAAATGATACAGAAGTATAATGAAGCAGCGTAAAATATCTGAAAAACATTTATTCTAATTCTACACTATGTGCATTGAATTTAATGCGTGCCAACTTTTTAAAAGTCTTTGAATAACAAGTTTTTCTTTACTTGTTATTCTAAGTTTTAATCAAGTCCTTTAACAGAGATTTTGTTGTTGTTGTAATTTACGTACTCCAACGTTAAGCCATATCGGACGATGAATGCAATGGATGAAATGATGCTCAAATGAGCCCAGGGTCCATAGAGCTTAGAGTTACCCAACATTCATCTTTCAGGATAAGGGAAAACCCCGGTAAAAGACGTATCCATGTAACTCACCTGACCGAGATTTGAGCTCGGGACCTCTTGAACGTGAGATAGACACGCTACCATCTACGCTACCGAGGCGGGCGATAACAGAGATAGTAAATAATTGTATAACAAGAAAAAATTCTGCTAGCATCTGAAAGCATTGAAGTGTAATTTTTTTTATTAACAGAGAAGGTTTTCTTCGCTAGATTGGTGCACACTGTATCTTTTCTATAGAGGTTGGCTAGTGGCTTGGAAGTGCAGAGTCTAATATCGTTGTATTTGTTAAAAGTTTCTGCTTTGCATCAAAATATATGTAACTTTGCGTTGTTAAGCAAAATGAAGGTGCAAAGTTTACAATTTATCCCATTATAATTATCTAAAAGGTCACTCAACCATTCTGATATAGTATTATTCTTCCAGTATCACAGGACACTCATACGCTACACAGTACTTCCAATACGAAAGATTATTATGAGGGTAGGTTAAGAAGGTCAGATGTTTCACATTATTTTGTCTGGATATCGGGAATTGTGTATCCATTGTTTGCAATATTGGGGATTGTACCAAGCTGAAATTGCGAGGGATATCGGTGAGAACTCCAAATAAAAATTAGTTCAATATTTCATAAATAATAAGAAAGTTAAATGAATTGAATTTGTTACTCAAATTTCTAAGGCTAAATATTCAACGTTAGGTAAGCCAATATGGGTGATGTTCGGTTGCTGCAGAGAGTGAGATAAAATGAAGATGTTGCTGCACGTGTTGAATGGCAATGGTCACAGCTAGTCTGTGGCGAGGGATGATATCGAACTGTTTGTAGCGGAGAGCGACCACATTGACATCGTGGCGGGCGGGGTTGTACGGCTCTGGAATGCGAGAGAGGGAGGATTCCATCCACCGATATTATACGGCGAGGGTAACGGCGCAATGGACACATATTGCACGTAACATTGTCAGCATACTTTATGAAATCAAACATAACATAATTGCGGATTTGCGGGAGAGGGCGGGACCGAGCCGCGTTCAAGCATACAGATACAGACAGACATTCCCGCTTTGCCTCCGCTCTTGTCCCGATGCTGAGGATGTTATAATGTTTGTATCTAAACCGTGTGATGCCCAAAGCGTTTGGCCTTCCATTGTGGTCGGCGTGTCCGAAATATTCTGCAGGTCAATACCAGAGTTATTCCCTCCCCCCTCCTCCCGAATAATACACATACTCTGATTCAACCTGAGTTGGCAACGGGAAGTGGTAAGTGCGTACTATTGCATGCCATACCAGCGCAAGCTTTGTTTTACAAAACAGTAAGTAAACATTTGCTTTATCTGACTCTCCACGATGCTTGATAAACAACCAGATTATTGAGCATTTAATTTAAGAACTTAGGTCAAAATTACTACTCAGTAGAGAGTAACGCAGCCTGAGGATTCCTTTCGACAGGTCACTTTGTTACACATTATTAATAGCAATGATTAAGCTATCAAATGTAAATATTAAAAACAATAGACTGCCTTTATGAACGTGTTGGAGAGTGATGCATCTTCTTGTGCCCAAAGTTTGTCAATCTCCGTTTTATAATTCTGTTGTTGTATATATTTGATGGCTTCTTGCATCCCTTGTGTATTCCTTGGTATTCATTCCAAAATCTTTGCAGTGATCTTTCATTCTCTACAATGATATTGGATAACGTTTTGTATTAAAATCAAATCTTTTACTAAATTTTAATTTGATCCATATGACAAACAAATGTTAGTACTAAAATATGCATTTTTGAGGACAGGAAAAAGGGATCCAAGAAGATTTTTTACTGTATTATTTTGTGGTGGATCAGATGTAAGCAAATCCCATCCGTGTACCCTACATGTCACTGTCAATAGATGTCCTATGTTCTACGCCGCTGGCGTATTGCGAAGCCCACTGAATGCTGCGAATTACCAATCGCTCGTTTTGTTTGCTCCAAAGAGTACGGCACAGTATGCAAATGTAATGTTTGGTTTTTCACTGTGTAGCTGTACTTGTTACTTGAGATAGTACGTGCACTCTTATGCGATTACATTTCATTTTTACTGACAAAAAAGATGTTTCATAATGTTGGGTTTCAGTTATGTTCATACAGTGCTCCTCTTAAAATATTTAATGGTGAATCCCTCGTTCAAGTCTTTAAAGAGCCTCTTTTGGCATCTAGTAGCTCTCTACTCTACAAATACATTTTAGTATCCTTTGAAATCTCACAAACATTAGAGACTGTGGGCTGCTGCTGTTCCAAAGTTAAGAGCCAAAATGAGCATATATACAAGGCCAGTGTCGTAAGTAGATCACTAATTCAAATTTACAAAATATGCAACTAACGGAAAGCATTATGTGTGTAGAACAAATAAATCGTACAAGAATGAAAAGTTTTGAGGTAGTAGAAAAGCATAGTAAGCTAGGCCATTGGCACGTTATTTATTAATTATGTTTGGAGTTTCTTCTGACTCAGTTGATTCAGCAAAGCTTTATATTTGAAGGAGGTGAAGAGTTCTTCGTTTACTATTGAGATAATATATGAGTTTGTTCACCTTGGGTTTTCTTTAAAAACATTAAATTGATACACAAACACACACAAACACCACAGACATATTTAATGCTCTAGGGAGCATGGGGAATATTCCTGGCTAAAGAACAATTTCCCATTCGTGAATCGAACCAGGTGATCTCTGGCACAATGCCACAAAGGCAATCCAATAAAGTCTTGTGTCATACTGCGTTGGTTGTGCGATATGTAGAAACCTCTGCTGTCATTGTAGGTTGTAAGAGATGATTTTCATGGCACCGAAAGTACAATGATATACTGCAGAGCTATGAAAAATTAATCAAAGTTTATTTATTAACTTACTGACCCGGCGAACTTCGTACCGCCAATAAAAGTCGTCTGAACTTATCTATATAAATAAAACAAATTCGGATTATGTAGCTATTTATTCATTCTGCAATTGGGTGTGAAGTTTAAATACAACACAGATACAATTTAGTTAATCAGTTTAAAGCTTTCTGATAAACAACATTTTTCTATCTTTTTTGTGGTGCGTAAATGTACAAGGATGATGGTCAGGAACACGAGATGTATAATTGTGCATAAGAGAAACATGGAAAGTTGATTCCGCAATCTTTCAACTACTGCCCTTGCGATTAACCTATGGTCATCGCAAAGCCCAAACGTACTGGAAATTGTAGACGCTTAAAATCAAAAGGCAAATCCGTTAGAATTGTTATCGGATTACGCGGAATCAAGATATCCTCTCTTTTGTACTTTCCTTTGATGATTGTTGCTTCGATGACGTTATTCGTTAGCTTTTTCACAGTTAGTCTCGCTCCATTGCACAGTCTTGGTTGGTTAATGTTACGTAGTAGCACGATCACATCTGATCCTACTTTTAACTATAAACTGTGAGGTGGGAATCCAGGCAATTCTAATAAATTTAAAATATCTGTGGGGTAGTTGACTATGCCATCCTGGTTTATAACTGTGTGTAATGATTTGTACAAAAACAACTCCCCAGGAAGAAACAGACACTCTAGAACGTAATTCTGATATAACGGCATGACTGTTGGCATTAACTACATCTCACTGCTCATCAGTGCGGTCAGCACATAGCGTAGCTCGTTGCACATTTCACTAACTACCACTACTTAAGTCAGGTCGTCTTCTCTTTGGTATAGTAAAAAGTTCCCGCGAACTTCAGGAAGTCACGAAGGTATTCAATTAATTTTGTGTGAATTGAACAATTCACAAACAAAAATTAAAAAGCAGGTGTCCAAGAATTCACCACAATTTGAAAACAATTGTCTGTGGTCAAATATTTATAGTATTATAGTACGTTCAGAAGATAATTTTGTGTCTAATCTTCGAAAATATATCATCATGCTACATAAGGAAATTTCAGTCTTGATAACAAACGATAAACGTTATGTAATAAAGTAAGATAAGTGAATTAGCTTTGAAGACTTTGGCAAGGAGTGGAATATCTTTCTACTTTGTAGTGCTTTTGTTACTCGAAAATAAAAGGTGTATTTTTTTTTTAATTTACGTCCGCCCCAACGTTAAGTTATATCGGACGGTGAATGAATTGGGTGAAATGATGCTCAAATGAGTCCAGGGTCCATGGAGCTTAGAGTTACCCGACATTCGTCTCGAAGGATAAGGGGAAACCTCGGAAAAATTATCTAGGTAACTCACCCTGACCGAGATTCGAACTCGGGGCCCCTTGAACGTGAGGCAGACATGCTACCATCTACGCTACCGAGGTGGGCAAAAGAAGTTGTATGTGTTCAGTAAACGTTTTCGTGTGTACTTTTTTATTTAGTTAATAACCCAGTCCATTATTATTTCAGATTATTTTTTCCCACCTTTTAAATCTCCCTTGGACTGATGCAAATATTTCAAAACCAAAATTAGGCAAATTGGTTCAGTCGTTTTCGAGTTTTTGTAAGACTAACAAGCGCCAAATTGATGTACACGCACAAGCTTACTTTCTCTATCATGTAATACGTAAATTGAGAACGTATTATTTTACACGCAAAAATTCTATATCTAATTTTCACCGGAAATACAAGTTTTAAGATTTATTGAGTCCTACAAAAGTTATTTTAGGAAGTTAGTGCATGTATATGAACAGCTAAAACTCCAAATTAATTTTCAATTACATTCAAACTTGCGTTTTATAAGAATACAACATGAAAACTTTTAGGAAAATCTCATCATCCCTAATATAGAGTTACATGGAAACATTTTCACGGTGTTGAATATATATCGTAAGAGAATCGTAAGACATAACTCAAAAGCACACAATTCATATCAAATGCATTCTTTGCATTTAATCATTTTCCGGGAAATTACTTTTTATTGATTTAAATGTTTTCGTAGGCAGAAGTAGAAACCTTTTAAAAATTAGTTTGCTAAGGAATGAATGGAAAAAGTTAAATGAACGTAATGCATCAAGATTTTTAAGAAGTTTCAGTGAAACCTAATCTAAATATAAGAAATACAGAAATGGATCCAAGTAATAACTTTGGTGATATGGGGATCTGTATGGAAATTGTGATATCATTACTACTATTACTACGACTAATTAGCTCAGCACTGAGGAATCTAATTATATTACTACAGCTCTTTAAATGATTATTGCTGCAGTATGCCGTAATTTAAACGTGTAGTTCTTGTAAAAACACATTTCTTTTCAAGATTCGAAGAGTAAAATGCCATCCCTGCTATTCAAATCCATGGATCTTGGGTTAGGTAGAAATGAAACCTTAAATAAAGAATATATAATGGTAAAGTTAAATTAGGTTGTTTGTTTTATTTTGGGGTATTGGTTTATCATTCTTATAATATCGTATAATATCATATAAAACGTTATAATAACGTTTAACTTTATATGAGTTATTGATTTTGTAATATAAAATATTCCTTTGTATTTTATTACCCTTTTGGTTTTGGTTACTTCTTTGTTTTGCAATTTACGTCCTCCAGCGTGAAGTCATATCGGACGATGAATGAAATGAGTGAAATGATGCTCAAATGAGTAAGGGATCCATGGAGCTTATAGAGTTACCCGACATTCGTCTATCAGGATAAGGGAAAACCCCGGAAAATATCTTACCCAGCTAACTCACCCTGACTGAGATTCGAACTCGGGACCTCTGAACGGGAGGCAGACACGCTACTATCTACGCTACCGAGGCGGGCTGGTTTTGGCTAGATATCATATGTCCATGATGTTATTAGATGTTATTGCGAGTAAAGAATATTAAATATATTAAAACTGATTTTCCTAAAACTGTATATATATACACACACATGATGTATCAGTCATGATGCGTTAATGATACTTTAAATAAATAAGTAAACAAGTACATGAAAATACTTCTAAGACAAGTGTTTTTATAACTTTAATATATCATAAAAGTAATGTGCGATATTTTACTTGCAGAAAACGTTTTTACTAAGCGTAGTGACGTCAAGTTAGCGTGAGCAGCTTTTATTATTGAGTTCCTGGGACTAAAATGACCTAAGAGGTCCTTTTTGTTTTGTTTTCTTGCTTACTATGAGGAGCTGAATTGATTAGTTTTATCATTACATCAGCGACTTTTCCTATAAGCCCTTTCATCAGTATTTCATCGCCATACCAGCTATTGGGTTAGGCATATTATGATCCAAAGTTTGCTTGCTCCTCGACAGCCTCCTGGCCAAAGGCTTGTAAGTCCTAAAAGTAGGAGGATAATCAGTAGAAGAAGAGGACGAAGACAACGTTTCGCTATGAAGAGATGTTCTCAAAGACAGTTAAATGCCACCATGTTAAATGCTATGCTAAGCCACATCAGTTTCGGCCAAAAACTTTCTACTCTCTGCATAATGTTTCCACTTAATCGTATGGGCGAGTGACCTTATACTGGATGTCCCTTTAAATAAACGATTAATTGATGTCAATTTTAACGAACCTATACAATGAATTCGACATGTAATTCCAAACAGTATTTTGGTTTATTGGATTCATTCTACATAACTAAATCCTAAGTTAGAGCTCTAAGTGTGGCTGTTTAGGTATTTGTGTTTTATCATTTACCAATGGTAAATAGACGAAGTGTTGTATTCCTCTAGAAGTTATGATTCCAGGATTTCACGGAAAATACACTTTCCCTGAATAAAACAAACCATTTTCACAAAAAGGTTCGTGCGTATACATGTCAGCATAGCTCAAAAACGAAATTCCAAAATGTCGCTCTTGTTATCCATCAAACAATGTGAGATAAAGTTACCCAATAAAACTCCCACCCTAAAGTATACTTTTCTGAATAATTATTCGTTAAAATATGTACGTTTATAATGTTTCACAACAAGAGAAGGCAGATCTTGCAAATAACTTCCGTGTTCTATTTATTCTGAATGAATTTTATATAACTACGGAATATAAAAGTTAAGATGAAACATACTATAGGAAAATTAGTTGAACTTATCAAAACACACAGTTTGTGTCAAACAAACCTTTGGACACTCGAACCTGAAAGCTGTTCCAGTAGGACCTAAAATGGTCCATAAAAGGAATACGAGATTAAAAGGCCAAGATCGTAAAAGTAAAATAACTTTTTTGAAGTGGCTTTATTTCATAAAAAATCATCACATTCAACAAAAACAATGAAATCTAATACACCAGATAGAATTCGTGAAGATAAGTCAACACAGTATCTTCATTCTCAACGGCTGATCCGTTTTGTTCATGTCCTATTATAAGATTGTTATATTTTTCTCATACACGAATGAGGTTTATATGGAATTATATCACATTATTTTTGTGATCCTACAATAAAGAAGTACGTTACTGTCCGACACGTGCTGCTAGTATGTTTTTGCCTAGCGCACCTAGGACGTCTCTGCAGCTGCCGGCCAGCTTTGCAGAAATACTAACGGATGACAACAAAGTAGTGGAGAAGGTTTCTAAGTTATTTTCTAAGTTAGATTTTAGAATTTAGTGAAGAGAATTTGCCGCCATTTGGCCTTATATTTATTTTTCTTTTATTTTTGTTTTTGATATGTACATGTATTTTTTGTAAGTTTAATTATACTTGTATTCAGTTTTAGAATAATTTATATCTGGCTTTTGCTATGGATGAGTTTTTAAACTGCGCTTATAACCGCTGCAGATGGGTGCCCCTATACACATATCATCATCATCCTAATAAAGAAATGCTACCAAAACTATGTAAGAAGTTTCTGGACAACGACACTTAGCACCTATGCCATTTAAATTTGACTTACGAGTCACTGTTCCAAAGCAGTTTTGCATTGGCCACATGAGTGTGAGAAAAGAGAAACTTTTCATGCGGTTTGGGGACTCGTCAAAACATCCTGACTCACGTGTCGTGAGTCAACATTTACGGTATCTGCGTGTATGCACGTGAAGGAAAATAAACGAGATGCAAAAATGGGCGTAAAAAGAATTAAGAAGAAGACAGACATGTGTAGGAGTGTGTTGCAGAAAACATTTGCCTAAGAGCGGTACAGGTTGTGTACAAAATAAGCCTACTTTGTGAAACAAGAGCTGGAACATATACAGGGAAACACGTGGAACGTCTCTCTGATTACAGAAAAAAACTGTTTTAAGAAGAAGGTTCACACACAGACACACACACACACACACACACACACACACACACACACACACACACACACACACACACACACACACACAGACACACACACACGTACGTACACACGCTTATATAAGAACTGTCGGTTACATTACCAAACTTGCCACTTATGTTCATATCTACCAAGGACGCAGGAAAAAAAAGCATTATTCACATCAAACTAATTTCGAGAGACAACACAAAGTTTAAAAGAATCCCTCGATTGCAAACTATGATTTACATCAGATAATTTTAAAAATTCCGGTTTTCTTAAAATAACTCCAACGGTATTGATTTAACTATCACATATTTAAGGTATTTTTATAACAAATGAAATATAAATGGAATTTTCTAGGAATGTGCTCAGAAGTTCTTTTCATTATGGACGACTTTTGCATACCTGATGGTTTGTAAGAGATAGAAACAAAATGTTTGTGCAAAGCTATACATCTCATTTAAACATGATTTTTGTGAAATAATTTTTACTTGCAGAGTTAAAAACTTTAGGTATTGCTTAGTATTGGTTTGAATTTACAAATACTTTTCTCAAATGGCAAGTCTATTTTTCACCCTTCTAGTCATGCAAAAAGAATAGAGGTTTAGAATTGTTAGCTTCCATACACGATGTAGCTTTATTGGTGTCGTATATTTGGGGAACGTGCTTGTAATATACAAACAGTAAAAAAGTTCATATGCCAATTATTTCAGTTACAACACAAAATCGAAAGTTACCAAAACTGCTCAAGGTGGCTTCCATGCTCTGTTGAAAATTCATGGTGTGTTTCGTATTTTGTCTAATCAAATTTGGATACTGTCTCTGAAGAAAATTTCGAACTGCGTTGTTTCACAAAAGAATAAAAGAGTCATTTTTTGGCAAATGCCTTCATTTAATATCCCCTTAACTTGCCAAAAGTGTTTGACGGACGCATGGTTTTGGGTATCAGACGTCAATAATTGAAGTAATCGGAATATATAATAGGAAATTAGCACCTGAATGGACCTAAACAGTTTAGTTCAGAGTTTCCTGTATGTGTTATTGATTTTTTTCTCACACGTTTGTCCACGTTTCTCGCACTTTTGTCCACACAACACACATTTGAAATCTTAGGATGGATTGTGGGATTTCTTATTTGTACCTATTTTGTATAAAAGTGTTCAAAATAGACAACCAAGATTTGGTAATTTAAGCAATTAAAGATAAATCAATACCAGGTAAGTGAAACTATCTTTAATACCACCACCACATAAAATGAAAACGATGTATCTCCCGAAGTTTTATTACATTTTTTATTTGATTTCTTATTGCTAAGGAAGTATTAGGCAAAATATAAGCAGTAACAAAATTCTACCACTGTTCCGAATGAGAAACATTTCGTGAGGATAATTCATGACAAACGTTCGTAACATGAAAGAGTAGTATTACTACACAATGATTAACAAATTAGCATTTGAGGATAGTAATGCTAAACTGCGAAAGCTATTTTTTGTTGTACAAATTAAACTCTCCGTCATAATTGAGAAGAAAGTATATTGTGCTTAGTAATGAATATAACCAACAACGAACAGGTATAATTCATTGGTTTTGGGAAATTCTTTCATGATTATTGTTTTAGTTGTTTTTATTTTATAACTTACATACATGTGATTAGAGAAGGTATTGTAATCAGCCCAAAAATTCGGTACCGCTTTACATAAGATGCACATTTTGGGACTCCTTAAATGCAAGTAGTTCGCTTGAACGCTTAAATTCAATATCTTATTGCATTGCTGTAAGCATATTCCTTAGGTATAATGTATTCAGTCTTAGAATGAAATGAAATTTGCTCTATCCTGCTAATTTCACTAATGAATTTGAGTCGTTTAACTAATTTCAATTCTTTGTCTGTTATGTTATATTGAAAGGAAGAATTTTGCGTCTGACATTTGCGCGTATTTCGAAATGTATTTGCACCGACGTGATCACCAGCTTCCTTGCCACAACATTCTCAGTTAAAATTCTTAATTATGATACACTCTAAAAATGACAGAATGTGAACAGATGGATGTAATAGCATAACAGCCATAATTTAAATTGCAGATATGGATAAAAGCAATTCTAGTGATATTTGATAATATTTTAGCTTTTAAGGAATGATCTATTGATATTTTAGGCTGTGAAATAAAATATATTAACTTGATGCTTCTAAATTATTATCACAAAATCAAGAAGGTATCTTTTATTTGGCCACATGTAGGTACGAAGGCAATTTTTAGATTTAACTGACGGTTTTAAAGGTAATTAAATATATAAAATCAAGAATAGTCCTAAGAAATTACGAATTATTTTGTGGTGAAAAAAAGAAACTTCTATAGAAAAGTAAGTATAGCTTGGCTATCGTAACATTTCACTTTAAATTTTATTGCGTTTCGAGCAAATAGAAGTAAACATAAGTTGTTATAACAATTACATTTCTGATGAAGGGAGATAAATCCGAAAATAGCCTAATAAACGATTGGTCATTATTCGGTAATAAAAGGAAAACTATTAGCAGGAATTATAAGCATACAGCAAAATTTGAATCCCGATGGAAGAGAGAGGGAGACTTTAGGTGAAATCTGTTCTGGAGTAACGTAGTAGGGGAGAGTCGGGCAGTATCGGCCGGCACGCAGTATCAGCCACTACCGTGATTTCCCTTTTCGCCTCCATGTGGCAGAAGTTTCAAGTAAGCAGTAGCAAGATTGAGCATTCACGTGTGCTGTAGTCGGATATCTTCTTCCTCTCTTAAGTTCTTTATCTGCTCTGAGTGCTTGATGGTGGTTCGTGTACCTCTTAGCGCACGGAGGATATTCTCAGGCCAGTAGCAGCGCTATATTTGCAATCTCTGTAAACCAGTGAGCTAAACATTTGTGAACTGAGCAGAAATAGTGACAATAAGTTCCCATGCTTTTGTATTCTATTATTGTTCTATATGTGGCAGTGCAATGTGTCACTGACAATCTATATTGTAACAGAAAGGGCAATGGCCGATACTGCAAGCCTTATAACTCTAGCTTTTTTACTTTCAATGTAATAAAGTACTACAGATAAAAAATAAAAATCATTACATCATAATATCTATAGAAAATATCTTGAGGTAAGAGAATACTATAGTAAGATTCCGATTAACCATCACAGTTACAGAGTAAAGTTAAAAAAAAAAAAAAAAAAAAAAAAAAAAAAAAAAAAAAAAAAAAAAAAAAAAAAAACCTAACCTGGCCGATACTGCACGACGTTCCCCTATTGTTTACAATACGACAGTGCCTCCATTACAGTAAACATAAACATATGAAACTGTGTGCAATTAAGGATCTGCTGAAGAGAAATAATAACACTAGAGTAACAAAACACATGAATTGCACGATATTTATGCTTTTCCACATGTGAGCTTGACCCCATTTTTTCGCAATACAGACAGTAAATAGCCCGAATGGGCCAAGGACTGCAAAACCGTCTACCGGCCTCACGCCCACATGCGCAAGTTAGAGGTGGGCGATCATTCATGCGATACGGGGAGGAGATGTGATCGCATCTCAGCCCTCCAGTCGGAAAGTTGGCTATCGCAACCAGGGTCCATAACCTATCGTAGCTCCTCTCTTTCCTCATGATGCTGAGTGGACATCTGTCCTATAACTGGAACTTAAAATCCGCACCCCCCCCCCAGGGTTGGGATCGATCCCGTGCCGCATTCCGTGGCAAGGAACCGAAGCATGGCGCCTTAGCCCAATACACCACTGCGCAGGACACAGACGGTAAATAGCATATAAAAATGAAAATATTTTAGTTTGAAAATCCATATATAATTTTCAGTGAGACGAGTGTAATTACACGTATTATTCAACCAACCAACTAAGGATGCTATGAAGATCGCCATTTTTAAAACATTCTGAACCGTTTTTAAAAGTGAGTCGAGTGCAGAGCTCTCGACATTAACATTACATTAAATATATTTATAAATGCTTAACTTTAAATATATTTATAAAGTGCTCTATTAAATATCAGGGAGATATGTAAACCTCGTCCTGGAACATTTTCGTATCAATTTTCCTTTCCCTTTATTATTTCATTTATTAAGAATATCAACGCCCGAGGTGCCTCATGAGATACAAGTCGAAGTTAACCACTATTAAAATAAGTGTAATTGATTTCGAAGTGAACAAAAGTTTTTTAATTGAATCCAACAACACGGACTGAAGGGCAAGACATCAATATTGCGCTATCGAAGTTTGTACATATTGCATTTGGATTTATATGTTCTAAACTACGAGATGCCATTGCTGCTGATAAAATGACAGTTTATAAAACTATTCTGCATTTGTAAAAAGCAGTTCCGTAATTTCTGGGTAGCTGTAACTGAGAGAGCGTGTTTACGTGCTGGTATCAAAGAGAGCTAAAATGTTATTCTGTTCGTTTTGGCAGTTCCGTTTCACTTTAAACCTCTTCAGGCTTCTGGCTCTCCTTCCGAAAGCAATCTTTATAAAGGCAGAAGTCCCTTTTAGTTTGGTGCATGCTTTATCATAAAGGGAAAGGCATTTTAAATGTAAATATAAAGACCAGAGAAAACGTTTATACACATGAAGTACAAGCTCGTAGCATAAAAAATAACACCTTGTGCAAAAATAACCTTTCCTTCCAAGTCATCCGTTCACTAATGATTATATTACTTTTGAACGTCAAAGTGTTTCGAAATTTTCTCAATGGTCAGGCCAGATCTGTAAATAGGTAATTTTAAATTTTAAATTATTTATAAAAATTTAAATTATATTTATACTGAGAAAAAGTATAAAGTATATTAAAGTATATACATATAATTTTCTGGCTCCTTTAATGGCTCCTATAATGGCTCCTTTTAGAGGAAATCGCCAAAGCCTCCTTAATTCTCCGCCCCCAGTAACTGTTGCAAATTGCGAAGATGATCGTCTTACAAAAATTGGCTCTATGTCACGCTTAATCGTGATGCTGGATTTCAGTTCAGCTCCTCTTGGAGACCGGCCTTAAAATGGAAATCCGACGATTTAAGAAGCAAATATCAATACAGCTTGATAATCAAGTAGTTACGTTTCTTTGACACAATTTTCTATACTCGCGCCATCTCCTGACCTGGCATATAATTTACTGGAAACAGTCTTTTGTTCAGTAATGGGAATTTTGACAGGGTTTTGTCTTTGTTTATGTTTGTGTTATATCCAGTGTTTCATTTGTGGTTATAACATTTTATAAATATCCTGATGGTGGGAGAGATGCACACTCCGAAAAGTCTATATCTAATTGTATTTTCATCTGGCGTGTTGCCCGAGAAGAAAGTGAGCATATTCGTCGCCAGGAAAGCTTCAGGTCTTATTCCCTGAACTGGTATACATATAAGTAAACGTGATCAGAGTTGGCCAGTTTCTTTGTTTGTTGTTACTCACGTCCTCCAACGTTAAGTCATATCGGACGGTGAATGAATTGGGTGAAATGATGCTCAAATGAGTCCACGGTCCATGGAACTTAGAGTTACCTGACATTCATCTTCCCGGGAAAGCCTTATCCAAGTTACTCACCCTGACCGAGATTGGAACTCGGGACCTCTTGAACGTGAGGCAGACATGCTACCATCTACGCAACCGAGGCGGGCTAGAGTTGGCCAGTTGATGACTTGTTCTAGATGCGATAGAAATTTTCCGATTCTAAAAGTGAGGTTATTAAGAGATAAGAGCGAGAGTATTTACTGCGAGAGATTATTGAGATCCTCTGTTCGACGCTACCGAGGCGAAGAGATGTGACTACTACGCGTTAGGAAAACTGAAGCGGCAGCAAAAATTGAACTAGTCCAAGTTAGTGAAGTGACATTGGCTTAATGAAGTGATATTGAAACTTGAATAACCATAATATAATTATATGTTGCTGCATTTTCAAAGTATGTTTTCAGTCACGTATTATATAAAAATAATAAATACATTAGCGATAAGCGTTTTGCTGTTATTGGGGTTCTGTGATTTAATATGTGTATTTAAAATATAAATGTGCCATTGTTTATTATTTTAAGGTGCTAATTGCAATTAACACAAATACTGAACATAATTATCTAATTAACAGCAAGAAAGAGCGTGCAAATGCATTACTCATATAGCTTCATAGGCATTTTAAATGCTTTTCCTGACTTTGGAATTTTGTAGTGGGTAAGAGTAGCACTCTATGTGCATTTGCCCTGCATACTAGCGTAATTGAAAACAGTAGCTGTTTAACAGACAATTATTGAATGCCTATGCAGAGAATAAGAAACCTAATGGCTTTAATAAAATAAAATAGTAAGCTTAACATTAAATATATTTATAGAGTGCTCTGACCGTTACTCTTAAGTGCCCATTCATGTATTTACGTTCTCTATAGCAATAGAACTTCCTTTACTGAATAGTAGCTAGAAATGTCGATAGTTGGCGACACCCGATATACCTAATTACATCCAAGTAAGCCGCCATTCCCCTACTGGAATCCAGAAATTGTGATAGGGCACATTCCTTATATAATGGAGGAGATATCTCGCGCACTCAACCTGCATACATCTAATTAATTACAGCCAACTGAAAAATTCAATGCCATATCCGGGATTTGAACCACGGATCTCCTGGTTTCCGTCCAGTCGCTCTAACCCCTTGAGCTACCATGGCCAACCTGCCTTCCTGACATTAAATTCTCCAACTGACTCATTATATTTCCCGGTAGACCACTTAGGTTTCTCATATTTGAGACAACCATTTGTGGCGACTTACTATTGTAAGTACTTAATTTGCAGGATTTTTAACCAGGAGATCCGTGGTTCAAATCCCGGCCATGGCATTGAATTTTTCAGTTGGCTGTAATTAATTAAAAATCACCCATATACCGGGGTAATGTATTTAAAAGGATTAATTCTTCAAGGATTAATTCCTCAATATAAATTTACTGCATACATCTATTTTGGCTACCACGATTAGGAGACAGGGATAGATTGAAGGAACAGCAGGAGGTTTCAGTCTGAAAACTGGCAAAGAGACGCAAAACCTTCTAACATTTCCAGGCTGAATAAATCCCACTTAAAAATGGCCTGGAGAGGATAATAAATAACCCGTCAATCAGGCAGTTCTCTTTGTCCCGAGAGCAAGCGTCGGTGCCGACTGTCCGGTACCGCTATACTCCACAAACCTAGAATCACGCCCGAAAGCTCAGAAGGAAGGTACAAGAGAGGGAAACGATGACAAAATCGTATTCGTTAAGAAACCACGACAGCATTTTCTTGATATCAAGTGGAATGGCTCAGAGTTTTCGTCTGTGGTCCACATTCGGAACGTCCGGGTGCGATTCTCGTGGCCAGTCTACCTAACCCATGGGGCTTTTCGGGGGGTTTCCTGGTTCACCAGACGAATGCTGGGTAGGTTAATTACATACCACAGATTTCTTTCCCCCCATTTCATCTCCATTATCATTTCAGATCTCTCATCTAGTGGTCTCTTTCAGGACGGGAATCTTGGCGCTGCATGGCAGTATGATCCTGGTGAATACTTCCTCTTCCGGTAAGATGGTCCGGTAAGAGACCACCTTCTGTCTCCTATCTCCTCATCCTTCCTCCTGGGGATGTCCTACCTGGGGCATAATAGATCAAGTCTGGTTGCAGTGACAAATCCCCTCCGTTGAATAATCCAATTCAATCCAGCATTCGCCTACCAACCAGAAAAAAAGAAAAACCTCACGAAACTTCAAAGATCAAAGTGGGCGTAATCTAATTCAGTGTCTCCCGAGAGCAGCAATACAAACGCCAACGGCAGCTTCACTGCCAGCAAGATGCAAATACTACAGTCGTATGGTGCCATAGGCGCATTAAATGCTCATTCAGTCTTTGAAATTTTGCAATAGGTAAGAGAGTAGCGTTCAATACAACCCTGCTTAATAATATAGTGAAAAACGATAGCTTACTAACAGACAATTACTGTACAGTACACATACGACTGCGGATCAATGAATGTTAGTAGAGAAGAAGCCAGTTCCTTCAAATACAATATATATTTTTTCAACATAATCCTGTTTTAAAGATATACCTCTTCCAAAGTTTTTGTCATTTAATTGTTTAAAAAACAAATAAATAAATGAAAGATAGGAATCGTTAAGCGCTGACTTCAGTTGATCTAGACTTTATTTCCAAGGGCACACTTCCATGTTTAAAAACAAGAGGAAACACGGGGCCAGGTCCAGTAAATATGAGGGATGTGTCAACAGTACATACAGTTTGGCGGCGATAACACCGAATGAATATACTGGTGCGTTGTCATGCAAAACAGCAGTTTGCTTAAAACGGTAAATCTTTGGAAAGTCGGCCTAAAACCAGATGTACCTCTCAGTATTGAGATACTGTTTCTGACAAATTTTAGACCGCGCCGTGGCTCAGTGGTTAGACCGCTTGGCTCTCACCAAGGCGGCCCGGGTTCGATCCCAGGCGACCGCAAAGTGAGATATGTGGTGGACAACACGGCGCTGGGGCGGGTTTTCTCCGGGACCTCCGGTTTCCCCCGCCATCTCATTCCACCGGCGCTCCATCTTCATCTCATGTATCATCAGTGTCAGCGCCTGCGGTGCCGTATGTAGTAAAAGCGGGCGTTAAACACTACATATTTCATGTCAAATTTTAGGGTGCAATACATTGTGTCCTTAAGAAAACATCTATGAATGAAAAAAGGCATAATTTCAGATAGAATAAATTGAACTTTTATTACAAAAATAAAGGTTTAAAGGAAAATATTAAATCACATTTAAGGGTAATTTTAAATGATATCAAGATATATTCGCTTTTAAATAATTATTTTTAGCTTTTAAAAATTGTTCCAAATAATGTATTTTAAAATTAATACTTTATACATTGGTACATAAACAAATTATAAAGAAGAATTTTAGAATAAATAGCTTGGAAGAGAATAAAGCGTAAATATGAGAGTTCAAATTTTTGATTAAAATTTATACACTGAGTATTTTTGTTTAATATTATCGCAACTCAGGATGTTTAACAAATATAATTTTTAGCCTGTTATATCTGAGGTGGTTTTCAATATCTTCCTGAATTATTGCGAATAATACACTGTGTGAGGCAATTTCAAAACGATAATATGCCAACAAATTAAAACCAGCGAAAACAGAGTTTAAATATTATAACGTTAACAATACACTGTTTGAGACTTTGTGCTTTTTAAAAAGCATTTAGAACGTACCTATTTTTCTGCTACTCTGCAACTTGAAAGTTGCTTAAGTCTCTTTGGAGTGAGACTTTCACTTTAATATTAGCAAAACATTGTTTTTTTTATCATACGTTTATAGGAAACTAAATTTTCAAACACATATTTAAATAGTTATTTAAGTTACCTTAAAACGTGGTATACTATAAAAGTTACACAGAAAAAATAGACACACGGCTTACAATCTTTCACAATACTAAAATTCATGTTTATATTTGGTAACATTTGGCAACCTTTTACACATCCTTAAGGACACGCTTCACCAACCTTTTGATAAGAACCTTAAAATAACAATAATTTAGCTGATGTTTTATTAAGGAAGATTTACTTTTGACTTCCAAAGTACCTTCTCTGATTTAAATAATCTGTATCTTGGTTAACTTTATAGGAAATTTCTCTCTCTGTCTCTCTCTCACAGGAGCGTTCAAGACTGCAATTGTTCTATGCGATACTATTTAATGTAATTTCATCCATCCGTTTAAAATTAGAGTCATTTCAATTGCCATGAAACTTGGCATTTTAGAACATGTTTTTTAAAAGTGTAGGACATGATAGAAACAATCGTTAGTACCTAATGAAGAAAGGTATTTAACAATTATTTCTTATATTTGTAATTTAAAATGTCAATATTCCATTGTGTAGAACTTTGATATCTTGAAAATCTTAAAATATATTGATCCCTATGGCTTATACGCACGCACATTGTACAAATTTAAATAAAATTCGTTTTTCATTGACTGTGACTTCCTGCAACTACATAAATGCATGGGTGGCCAAGTCTAACACACTTTTATTATTTAAGGGGCCTAATAAAGTGAAAACTGTCACAATACCGAAGATAAACACTTAAAAAATTTTACAATGCAGATACGATATTAATAGGATTTAAATAAATTATATATGAAGTGGTGTGATAAATGTTTAGATATTATGTAAGTTTCAAATAACTGCTGAAATAGACATTGTTATATAGTAATAAACTATTAATTTAGGATTTTCTAGCTGCGTATTATATACATGTTACCTAAATTGTATTTTGAAAAACTAGTGCAATTAGGCCAATTGATGTAAAGATTGATTGTTCTTTCACAATACCTGTATGTAGAGAAGGTTTGGATAGTAAAGTCAGACTAAACAATTTAATGGGATTGGCGGGATTTGAGCCACAGATCTCCTAGTTTCCATCCAGTTGCTCTTAACTATTGAGCTACCATAGCAATATTCCAGCATGACACTACATTCTCCAACTCACTCCTATTTTAGTCGTATTTTAAGTTCCAAAGCCCCAGATTTCATAGTTGTCTAACCACGAAGGCTGGGACTTGAGTACTTACAGCATGGTAAGTCGCCACTAAAGGTATGCATCTCATTGTACGTTAGATCTGCTAACGTACTCTTACGGAATAAGATATGAATCTGTTGGAGAATTTAAAGTCATGTTGGCATGGTAACTAAATGGTCATGAGCAACCGAACGGAAATCGGGTCGTTCAAATGGCATTGCATTTTTCATTCTGGCTTTTCCTATCCAAATCTAGTGCAACTTTCAAGCAACTTTCAAGATGTCACAAGAAACTGCTTAATTTAAATAATTAGTTAGATTATCTCTTGACTATTTTTGTGCGTGGCGTCATGTCACGTGACCTGTCCCTCCGTCTTCTTGATAGTAAAGCTTGTGAAAGCTAGTACCTCGTTCTCTCTGTTAGCAACTGTCGTCCAGGACGGACGTGTGGATCCGCAGTTTTTGTGAGAGCAGGCAACCGGCCATGATGCCACATAATGTATCTTACCATTATTGTGGTAAACCTTTGTTTGTCTAAAATGGTAGTTTTTGTTATGTTTTCTAATTATACTTGATAGAAAACCCCAACCTCCTCGCAAAGCATATGAATCCTACCTATTTCCGTGTAAAATCTGGCCATATGCTAATTATCCATTTCCATCCCTGGTTAGATCGTTATAATATAAATTATGTGTAACATAACTAACTGCGTTATTTTTAGGCACAGACCCTGCAGTGTCTATCTCAACTTGCTTCTATTAGTCACGTCTACAATCGCTGAAATAGCTTCGGTGTAGTTTATTAACATACTGTATGTAGTTCCAGGCTCGAAGACCCGTCTCTGTGCTGAAGAAAGCGAGGAACGACCCGTCGGACTGGCAGCTCTCTAGTTTCCACGGAGAGGCTCTTCCCATAGAGGATGCATCCGCGTCATCTGTCCTACATGACCATACGCTACAAAATTTAGAAGAAACGTGAAAGAAGAAGGAAATGAAATGAAAAATAAATAATGAAAAGTAAATCGTGGTAGATGAGAAACCAACTAAGCATTCACAACATATAATACTCAGAAGCAAATTGAATAGTACACAGGAACTGAACCTGTGGACTCCCAAATGCAAGCCTATGGTAGAGAAAATAAAACGACATCCAAGGCGGGTGATTTAAAGGTATAAGTGGAACAGCCTTAATAATCATAAAAAGAGTAGCATTACAAAACATTTCGCCATAGTTTGATGTACCGCTGGGCTTCTTTCGTGCGAAAGTAAATGATCAATGAAGGTAAGTAAGGTAGGCTAGCACGTGATAAAAACTGAACATGGGTAGTACACGAGTGCCAAAGTAAGCAGAGAGTTAAGAGACAAGCAGTCAGTGTACCGGGGCATAACTCTAGTCACGAGCAGCACGAACTGATCTTAATATATATTTTTTTCATTCCTCCCGTTCTGTACGCTACTCCTCCTACCGCTAAACCTCTTGACAAGCGAAACATCAGGATGTTATTATTTTTATTACTGACAAGGTTTAAGGCTAAGGGGGTCGCGTCACAATGGGCAGATTCCAGGACGATTCTTTACGGTAATACAACCTGAAGGACAACAGTTCTCCCTGACCCCACAAGAAATAAACCCGACATTCTTTTAGATTTGTTTGCGTTTACGGTTTGTACCTTTGTGACAGAAAGCTCATGTATTTTGCTGGTAAGTTACCCAATGAATAAGTGGATAAAGTTATTAGAACTGTAGTATTTATTACACTTAGTTTACCATTTTCTTCAAATGTTCTTGTTGGAAAAATTTGAGGTCATGTGACACACATTTTCTAGTGAAAACCTTTTAACTAAATATAAAACTTTTAACTGATCCGTTTCAAGGAGACCATCCTAAGAATATTTCAAAATTCACGCACTCTTTTTCTATTTTATTTCTTCCATTTATATCCCGCCTTTAACTCGACGGCCGTTCTTCTTTGGAGACATAACGAAGGTGTTAACTCGCATTCGTTGGGTTTTAATTATTAGATCTTGCACACATTTGCACTCTCATTCATATTTCCAGACTGTGGAGATGGGTGGAGAAAAATCCTCACCCCCACCGCCGGGAATCGAGCCCGGGACCCGTAGCCGGCAGACAGGTGCTCTAGCAACTGAACTACGGGACCAGCCACAAATACTCTTCTCATGCCCGATTTCGCCAACATGTGTTAAGATTTAACACGGGTTTAACAATAGTTATAACAAAAATTGCATTTCACCAAATGTTAGCTTAACACTCGTGTTAAATCTCTTGTTAAACTAACAAGTCAAATTTCTGATGTTAAGTTCTTAACAATTGTAAATAGTAAAGATGGCGGGCGTGAACGCAACTGCCGTTGTCGATTTTCTATATTTAAGAGCGTCTAAATAGCATTCGGAATAGAGTACGGCCTATGAGGAGAAATTATTATGAGGAGCTATCAGAAGAAAATTTTCTACATAGGTATAGACTGTCCAAAGAAGTTGCTATGAAGGTTACTACGGAAGTACAAGGGAGGTTAGAATATTCATCTAAAGGAATATACCGATATCGCATTTGCTTCAGGTATTAATAACTTTGCGATTTTATAATTCACTGAATTATGTGGATAATACACTGTCCATCTCCCGTCTCGAACGTTCGTCACTAGTCACTTGTCCTTCGCTCTTCGTTTTAAATTTACGTAATACTGAGCATGTATCGAAAGGAATATGCCCAACTCGCCTTTACTCTACGGACCCTGGGCTCATTTGAGCATCATTTCACCTATTCCATTCATCGTCCGATATCAGAGTTAGAGACGTAAATTACACAAAAAGGAAAAAAAAAAAAACAAAAAAAAAAAAAAAACAAACATCTCGCCTTTGCTTCAAGTATTAATAATTTTTCGATTTTATAATTAACTGAGTTATGTGGATAATACACTATCACCCGTCTTGAAACTTTCAAGTTTTCGTCACTTGTTCTTCGCTCCTCGTTTTAAATTTACGTAATACTAAGTTAGAACATGCATCGAAAGGAATATGCCGATCTTACCTTTGCATCAAATATTAATAACTTTGCGATTTTATAATTCATTGAATTATGTGGATAATATACTTTCATCTCCGGTCTTCAAACGTTCAAGTCACTCGTCACTTGTACTTCTTCGCACCTTGTTTTAAATTTACGTAATACGTTTCGTGTTTCTAGTAATGACACATGCATTTGAATTAAATTCGTTTCCAATTTTTCCCACGTGACATCTTTCCCTTTTATATTCACCGCATCCGTCCTATTTTCCACGATATCCTTACACTTCGTCACCAATTAAATTAACAATTATTTCTGCATAGATACGAAATTTGTTTCATGACTTTTGTTTACGATTTTGTTTATCCGCAATTTCTTTAGCTGTGTGCAGACTGCGGTTCAGACGAAAATGAAAACAAAAGCGCATCGCAGTACGTTCAGAAAATAATACGACTCATCCATAGTCTTCTATAGCTTTAATATTTACAAGTTTCTTGGCGTTAACACATTCTTGTTAACGTTTTCAGAAAACAGGTTGGTGAAATGCAGTAAATTTAACAGCTTTGTTAGCGCTGTTACAATCGTTACGTTACATTTGTTAACGTCGCTTTTAACATATGTTGGTGAAATTGGGCATCAGTGTTTTAAATTGTGTATTACCTCTTATCTCTGCTTAAAGAAGTATGACTGCAAAGTCAGTTACTTGTATAAATGTTAAAGCGTTCCATAACTATCCGTTAGTAAGACAAATAAAAAAAATTCTTAACATAAATTTTCATAACTTTGAAAACTATATTTCTCATTGAGCTAGGAAATAATTTTGCGGAGAAATATTCATTAAATGCATTGATTTTAAAAAGAATTTTAATCAATTTCCAGATTTGTTTTTCTTCAAAATATATACATATCAAAGCTGCATGAAATTAGTGGCATCATATATTAGTCTAGCGCATAGCAATGTTTAGTTAGCATATGTTGGGAAGAATATTTTGGTAGTTTCAGTCTGATAACTTAACTATTACATCATAGTGAACACTTTAAAAGCTGAAAACTTCTAAAATACTACAACTGAACAAAATTGCTCAGAGCATTCACTTTTAGAAACTTATCAAAATTGTGCTTATGCAGTTCTTACGATTCAGAATAAAATTTTGCTGGAAACGAATAATTTAAAACTATAACCTAATTTTTCAAAACGTCTTCCAGCATGTATTTTCAACGCTTATATGTGGAATACATAATAATTTTAAGTGTTGCACCTAACTTTCTCTATTATTTTACAAACTATTCATACAAACGCTTTTTCCTTTACCTACTTCATGTTACTTGAGATAAACTTTATTCTATTGCTAGTTTTCTTGTAGGTGCAATTGAGTATGAGACTACATTAGACGTGAAGTGATAGATAAATACTTTAAGAGCACAGCTGTTCATCGTGTGATGAAATTCCGTTCTTTATACATGACCAAGGGATTACAAATTTTTGTTGAGAAAAGTCCAAAGTGTGTCAATAAAAAATTCACATAAATTGTGCGTTTTGACGAGCTCCACGCTTATTTGGAAGATTTTATCTATGGTTTACTGCCTATACCAGAGTAATATAAAATGAAGAGAATTTTTGAGGGCATTTACAGAAAATTCAAGTCATATATTTCAGTTGTTATAAAAATCGATAACCAAAATCCTTGTCATAAAAATCCATAACCAAAATCCTTATCATAAAAATCCATAACCAAAATCCTTAGAAGCATTTTTGCAAAAGTCAAAATTATCGAACAATGTTCTATGTAATTTATACCCTGGAATGGAGGGAAATTCGTTGAAGATCTTCTTGACGCGTCCTGAACTTACTGAACTTACATGGCAAATTTGGTATTAACCGACTTTTTGTTTTTGATTTATGTTGTTCTCTCTCTCTCTCTCTCTCTAACACAGAGAAATTTACAACTCACTTTTTAAAATATGCTTTATGAAGAGGAAATTCACGGGACTTCAAAACGCATATTTTCAGTGAGCTATTGCTATCAAACTTTTGGGTGACATGCAATATCTTCTCTACCTATTATGGATATGGTAGAGAAACTAAAAATATGCGAAGAAAAACATCCTCACACGTGCAATCAAACTTTCCACTGAAGATTATTTAAATCATCGTGTATATCACTCCTTTTATTGCAATAGCATCCAATATACAGCCCGCCTCGATAGCATAGATGGTAGCGAATCTACCTCACATTCAAAAGGTCCCGAGTTCGAATCTCGGTGAGGTTGAGTCACCTGTTTTTTCCGGGCTTTTCCTTTATTCTGAAAGACGAATGTCAGGTAGCTCTTAGCTCTATGAACCCTGGGCTCATTTGAGCATTTCACCCATTTTATTCATCGTCCTATATGACTTAACGTTGGAGGACGTAATAATAGGTTACAAAGTCAATTAAGGTTATTCTCTTTATAAATATGAGGATTTTCACTTTTATGTCATTTCACCAAGGGATCGAAGCTCAGTTTTCACTGTCGCTTCTATTTTTTAAAAAATTATTTATTTTAGGTCGCATGAACAACTAGGTCATGAGCGACCATGTAAATGTAAAAACAAAATTTACACTTTGTTTCAATACAAACATACTGGAAACAGAATATGAACAACCACAGTAAAACAATAATTACAATACAGTAGGGTAAACATTTATAAATCAATGTTACTAGTAGGGTATCTTTGCATTGGAAAACTATATATATATATATATTGTAAAACTCAGAATGACATTGATAGTAAATGGTATTGTGACTGTGGGTTCGTAGAATTAAAAGTCCAATTTGTAGAAATTCAAAATGTTCTTTATTTCCGTAGAAATACACTCTGTTCAATCCTTACGTAACAGAATTACGTCACATACATACAGTCTACCAAGGTCGATGACAATAACAAGCAGCTTTCTGAGTACATCAACACTCTACAGCTGTTTACTGCTTACGACTCTCGCGACTGACTCTTGGCGAGTCGTCGTCTTCTTAAATACCTCATTAATAAATTCTAGATATTTACAGAACAATGAAGAAACCGAAAAATCTCTATCAGCAAAGACGTCACCAGAAATTTCCATTTGTCTCACTGTCGTGAAGGTTGAACGCTTTCACGGTCAGGGTGAGCCAGTGCAATGCTACAGGTGCATGGGGTTCCATCACTCCAGCATGGCGTGCGAGCGTAAGCTCGCATGCCTGCGGTGTGCGGGTCCCCACCTCCTGAAGGATTGCGAAAAGGCGCCTGAGGAGAAGAAATGTGCGAACTGCCGCCAGGATCACGTCAGCACTTACAAGGGCTGTGTGGCGCGGCAGAGGATCATAGAGAACCGCCGCGGAGGCATTGCGGGATTGGCAAATGTCCGTCCCGGAGTCTCATTCGCGGCAGCTCTCGGAAGGGCAGAGCGCACTCTGCAAGTAGCAGAGCAGGCGGCTCCTCAGCCCACTGCACCAAAACCTCCACAGGAGGCACCACGCCCATAGTGTCCGAGAAAGGGCCGCAAGGCGCAACGGACAGCCAAGCCTGCCACACAGGCCGCAGCCCCTCCCACCAGGCAGGATGCCCCAGCTGAGTCTACCGGCCCGGCCGCAGCGCCAGCGCCGGTACCAGCGCCAGAACCTGCTTCGAATAGGGCGCCTGCATCTGCGAGGTCACCTGCAGCGGCGCTTGCATCCTTCGGGGTGACCATTTCTGCAAAGGATGTCGACGAATTCAGGGAGCTTTCCCTGCGGTTCGGCGACCTAATTCTGAGAGTTCTCCCCATCCTTAGGGACTGCAAGGAGAAGATGGAAGACCCGAGGCTTGACTTCCTCGAAAAACACACCATCCTCCTCCAAACACTGGAGGAAATTTTCCTGTGCGCCGATGAGTAATGGCCCCCCGACTTGTCAGGAGACCATTACGTGCTGCGTTCTGGAACGCAAACGGTGTACGGGATCATTGTCCTGGAATGTTGGAGTTTGTACAGTCCTACGGGATTGACATCCTAATGATCTGCGAGACGCACCTGAATGCTGGTATAGACTTCTCGCTGCCAAGTTACGTCACCCACCGCACTGATCGAAACGGTCGGTGGGGTGGCGGTACAGCTATACTCGTGAAAAACATCATCACGCACACCCCTGTTCCTCTTCCTGCCCTGCAGCACGTGGAGGCCTGCGCCATCCGGCTGTCAGTCGGCGGACAGGACACCCTGCTGATTGCGGCATATGACCCACCTGGTAACCACTTCATCGAAACTGATTACACTACCCTTCTCAACCTACACCCAGTGGTTTGCATTGCAGGAGACCTCAACGCGAAACACGGGCTCTGGCACAGCCGTACAAGCAACAAGAGGGGACGAGGGCTCTACCGCCTCATAAGCAGTGACCCAAATCTCGCCGCGCACGGGCCGAGAGGCCCAACTTTCCATCCGGCTCACGGCAGACCGGATGTCATCGACATCATGATCACCAAGAACTTTCCATTTCATCTAGACCTCTCGGCGGTGAATGAATTGGACTCTGACCATGACCCTGTCACGGTCGATTCCGACGTCACCATGCCAGCTCTGCTAAACTCAGACTGGGAACTAGAGGTAGACTGGGATACAGCCATCCTTAAACTCAAACAAACCATCGACCCTCGTCCACGCATCGACGATGTCGAGGCGCTGGAGTCTGCGGCGATGAGTTTCTCCCAGCAGGTCCGTCAAGCGGTGAGTGCACACACTCACCGTATCCCAACCAACACACCTAACCCTCTGTCCATCACAAACGACATCCGGCAGATTCTAAAAGCCAAGGCAGCTGTTCGGAAGTTATGGCAGCGTTTCCGTCATCGCAGGATAGGAGCAGTTTACCAGCGGTTCAAATCCCTGGCAAGGCGGCTGCTCCGTGCCAACCGTAAGGTGGCCTGGGAGAACACTTTCCGAAACGTCGAACTCCAGGAAAAGCACCCCTGGAAGATCATCAAGTCCCTCAGGAGGGACAAAACTCTTTACCAGCATCCGCTGCATGGCACTCGCGGGAGACTCGCTTACGAGCCCCAAGATAAGGCCACAGCTTTCGCGGATCATTTGGAAAGCCAATTCGAGCCGAGGGAGGACCCCCAGGACGAAGACTTCACTGACCTCGTGGAGGCTGCTGTGGAAGACCTCTATGAGGAGCCACAGCGGCGCCATGAGGCGATCCATATCCCAATAGTCACGCCAAGGGCGGTGACTGCTGAAATCCGAAAATTGAAACACAACAAATCCCCTGGACATGATGGCGTTAGTGCACTCATGCTCCAGCACCTTCCCAAGGGGGCCGTTATCCACTTGACGCGCATCTCCAATGTGTGCCTCCACCTCCGCCACTTCCCGGCTTGCTGGAAAGAGGCGAGAGTGGTGTGCATCCTGAAGCCCGGCAAGGATCCGGTCTTTCCGTCTAGCTACCGATCCATAAGTCTTCTCCCAACCGTCTCAAAACTATTTGAGAGGTTGCTCCTATCCCGCCTGACCCCTCTTTTCGAGGAAAGGCAGCTCCTACACAATCACCAGTTTGGATTTCGTCATGGACACTCCACGACCCTACAGCTACTGCGTCTGGCCGAGAGGACAGCCCTGGGCTTCCAGGAAAACCTCAAGACAGTCGCGGTGCTGCTAGAGAAAGCCTTTTCCATAACCTGGCACCAAGGTCTACTGTACAAACTCAGGGAGACCAACGTACCTCCTCCCTATCGCGCCCTGATTAGTAGTTTTCTCAGAAACCGCACATTCAGGGTGAGAGTGGAAGGACGGATGTCATCTATCAGACCAATAGCCGCGGGAGTCCCGGAGGGCAGTGTACTGTCCCCGATACTCTTTGCGGCCTACATGTCTGACTTCCCCTTAGAACCACAGACTGTTACGTGCCAATATGCTGACGACGTCCTCATAATGGCACGTAACAAAAACCTACGATATTGTCATCCTCCGCTGCAGCGTCAACTCCGAGCCATTGGCCGTTGGAGTGAGAAGTGGAGGATGGCCATTAGCCCCGAGAAGAGCTCTGCTCTTCTCCTGGCTAAGGTCCGAGCTGGGCAACCGGATTGGTCGCTGAGGTTAAGGCAGAGGCAAATCCCTTGGGTTCCCACTGCCAAATACCTTGGCGTCCACCTCGATCGCGGCCTCACCTACGCACCTCATGTCCGGGTCAAAGCCGGACAAGGGCATGCAGCGCTAACACAGTTATACACTATTCTCAAATCCACCATGTCAACGCACCTCAAACTACGCCTGTATCGGGCGATTATACCGCCCCTGATTCTGTACAGCTGCGAAGTCTTGGGATCAGCGGCTCCCACCACTATTCGCGGACTCCAGCGCGTCCAGAACAGGGCACTGCGCATGATCTACGATACCGGGCGTAAATTCCCGTCCCACATCCTTCATACATACTCTGGGGTCCCGTATATCGTGGACGTGGTGCGGGAGATGCCTCCCAGGCAGGCGGAAGAGCGCAGCCAGCACTGGCGCATCCCCCCCCCCCCGCGGGACGACTGCGCGCACAAGGCTAGATATGTCCACTGCCGAAAGCAATCGCCTGAGGCAAGTGATGACTCTTCTATACTGCCCAGATAAAGACGCAATAAGCGTCCAGGTAAACCTGGACGACTTGACTCTTCTGCTGGTCTGCTGCTGGTCTGCTGGTCCATTTGTCTCAGTTTGTTTGTTTCGGCAGACCTTTACCTCGCGCTAACTTTAACTGCTTATGCAAGCTCTTACCGTGAAACACTATCCATCTGTTATATATTTTGACCAAAACTTTTATGCCCGTTGCCACGACAGTATGTATAAATAGAATAGTGTTGAAAACAGATGTGGAAGTGTTCAGTGCTTCCTTTTGTTGTGAAGAAACTTCCCATTTTTTATTTAAGTTTTTAAGTATTTGCATTCAAATATATGCTTTGTTGTAAATATTACATCACAATAGTTACATAAAGTGGCTTGAATTTAATTTAGGAGGTGCTCATGTGATAATCTTGAATGGCCAATTCTTAACCGGGCATAGAATATTTGGTACTTTCTGTTCTTTAGGTAGATTTGATTCTGGTTGAAAATCGAGTTTATGATTTCTGAAAGCTTATTGGAACAGCTTCTTAACCATTCAGCATTTCACAACTTCTTGTTTAAGCTGCTGAGAGGCGTTTTAAGATCGCTGTGAGAGACCGATTTTACAGTGTGACTGGTGTGTGCTGTAGCTTCCTTATCTGCTTTATCGGCTTGTTTATTGCCAATAATGCCAGTGTGGGATTGTATCCACAAAAAATAACTTGTTTGTTTCCATGAATTATATATGAAACTGCGCTTCAATTATGCAGAGTTATTTAGTTAAATTTTCACTGTCGCAGCATCTTATGCGTAGCTGGACCACGAAACGCGCACAACTGCCTTTTTATTTCTTCCATTTCACTGGCTGTGACGTCGAACACAAGACTTCTCTAATCATAGTACTATCTCGATAACATCACTCTGAGAACACAATGAGCACTTTAGGTCGAATCAGAAACGCACTAACTCATGCGGGCACGCTCTTAAAGGTATAGCTCGTGGAAGATGGGAATAAAGAAGCTTTAGAAAAATCGGTATCACTATATGACGTATCCAGAATTAAAATAGCGGATGAAGCGCTCCTCAGTTTCCTTATTCCTTCTATTGTCTTTAACCATCCAGTTAGTTGGCACTGAAAGACAGTTCCATATAATAAGCTTCGCTTATAGCTGCGTCACAATTTAATATCATTATTATAAGTACCAACGTTAGCATCTAGAAAGTATTGGACTGGTTTTAAAAAGTCCTTGACAATATATTCTTAATTGCTACTGATGCTTTTTCGTGATATCTGCTTTACAGAACTTCGATCATTGACGATTTGTTTTGTGTAGACTTCCGTAAAATGAGTCATATCGCCCTGACTTGTGGCCAAAATCCTTTCCAAATAAGATATTCGCGGAAAACGTGCCGGAGATATGTGCCGTTATATGGTAAAATATTCCATGGAGTAATGATATCTCTCAAGTGGGTTTATCCAGCAAGATGGAGGGACATCACACATGTATTACATTTCAAAGTATTTGAGCATTTTCTCTCTTCGGTCTAGACTGCACCTGACTGTTTCTTATGAGGAAATATTAATGGAAAAATCTACAGAAAGCTAGGAATTATTAGAGAAAAAGTAAAAGCGGCCATATTGGCAAGGACGTTCCTGCCACACGGATTCAATCTTGTCTGGAAGCAAGTACTGGTTACTTCTAACACGTGTTTTAAAATGTCAAATTTCTTATAGAACTGGAAGGCTTTTTCAGAAGTTGTTGTAATATCTTTACTATAATTAATAAGATTGGTAAGATCTGTATTTCATGTTATCAACAAACAAAAATCTTTATTCTTAATGAAGTTTTGCTTTGATAGAAAATACGGAATGCGGAATACGGCGCAACAATTTGTTAACGCATCAATAATAATTGTTAACCCTTAACAAGACGTTACGGTGTAGCCTTGAACATCTCCTTAATTAAATACATACATCACGAACCTTAGCTTTTGGTGCAAGTATAATAATGTATCCACCTAAAGCGTGAGTTTACACTAATCTAACACTGCCAATTTTGTTAGAACAATCTGAATAACAATTAAGTTATTCCTTTGATGTGAGATGCTTACCTCATAAATCTTAAAGAAGGAACAGCACTACAGAACCTAAGTTCGTACCGGTCAGCACGCAATTGTTTGTGAAAGTTATGCATTAAAAGAAAACTGTAGGACACTATCATATCCTGCGGTCTCGCCCGTCACGATCTCTACATTTTCAGACGTCCATGTTGAACTAGGGCATGTCAAGGTTAGAGAGAATTATATGGAAGACCCTGTAAACCAATACTTGAGAAATTCCTTTTCAGTGTGTAATATCTGTTTTTGTAATGAACTGTGATGCAGATGAAAATAACTTTAGTTTTACTTGTAGAAAGGTAACGCGTTTTGTCATACACCATTAAATGCACCAACAAAATTATATACCTAGTAATTTACATTCTGTATGAAAATAAGTGATTCTGATGCAACCACACGACCTTCCTTACTTACAATAAGTTAACAGAAATCATAATATACCAGAGCAGTATTCATATAAAGGGTGATTGTTCTGTTCCCAGTATTGTATTTGTAGTTGAAAATTATATCTAACCAAGCAATACGCACTTATATACAAGTTGGGGAAGAAAATTCATAATTTTTGTAATAATTGGTTTTTGCCAGGCTGACCGCTATACAGCTTGGTCCCCAACGTCTCTATCCAGGGGATGCAGTAATGTAGGTGGGACGTGAATTTTAGTCTTCGCAATCTGGAGTCACTAATTTTCCGTGAAGCAACTTCCTAGAATGAGTGCACCCTGGACCAGATCTCCCGTCAAGAAACTTCTCAATTGGACCCCAGGGTCGTCCCTAGAATGAGTGCACCCTTGACCAGGTCTCCCGTGAAGAAACTTCTCAATAGGACCCCAGGGTCATCCCTAGAATGAGTGCACCCTTGACCAGGTCTCCCCATGCCAATTCCGAGAATTGAACCCAGACCCCCCCGCTTGGTAAACAATTACTCTACTACCACACTAAGGAGACGATTTCAATGTATATCTATCATTTTACAAAACAAAATGTTACAGATTTGTACGGAATAGAGTGAAAACATACGGTTAGCTTGAACAAATTTCGTTTTTCCCCCCTCATAAATATTATTGGAAGATGAGCTCCAATATGCTTTATTTTTCCTCATATGGTGGATATTCTCTGAAGACTAATGTTTGTCAATGTTGACATTCATGTGATAGTTCATGACTGAAATGACAGTATGTATGAGTTATGGGTATACAGTAGGAAGCCTTGTTATTTTTATTTGATCACAACTTTTGAAATATATTATCATAGCCAACGATGAAACTATAGGGGATATTACAGCATAATTTTTTGCTGGAACCACTAAGACACTTACACGTAAAGTTTCATTTCATTTTATTTTTATGTGGATATGACATTCTGGTAGATATGTTAGGAATACATCGGAGATGTTTAGTAGCTTCTCACGTTGTGAAGTTTGTTTCATAGTAGTATTCAATACACCGATACTGAATACTGGTGTAGCTGGTTGTGTTCCCTGAAAATCTGACTTCCAAGGAATCAATTTTTCTTATACAGTCTATGAAAATCATAAAGCAGTTGCATTTGTCTTACTTGTTCTGTGACAAATAATTCATTTGTGAGTACTTCATAGATATCTGGTAATCTACATTATGATGCCCCATAAAGGACAGCTATGCGCAGAGGATCTAACCATGAATCCCAAGACCTTGGCCTCCTTCTACCCGGGAGTGATGGAAAACTACGGGGCTCTTTCCATATGGCAATATCTAATTTCTTAAAAAACGCCCCTATCGACTACAACGTCAAGAAGGGATGGAAGTGGATACGCCACTTACGTGCGTCAACCCTGCAGGGAAGACTACCGAAAACCTCGGTGGGGCCGCCTGGTGATCTAGCACACCTTGTACTAGCTCTGCAGGCTAGTACCCGGGACTTATGAGGCAACCCTCTACCCCCTCCGGATGGCTGAAGCCTGGCTGTAGGTACCCGATTTCCCGCAGGTGTCGGGAACACACTGCTCTCTCGAGTTCAACCCAATCCGAAAAACTCCCCGACGGGAGGGGCTCGACAGTTCGGCCCGAGTTTCCTCTAGTAACCTCTGAGTTACCACGAGTGCTAAGGGTCCGCAGCGCTCGCACCACAGCAGCTGAAGGGGATGGATCCCCTCTCCTACGAGACCCATAAAGGACATTTAACAAACCTATAACTGGTTTAAATTACAGAGATATCGAAAGCATTATCAATACTATTCTAACTGAAGCGCCTACCATTGACAACAACACATCGTCTGGAACTGTGGAGTTAATGTTGGTAATGGTTAAAGAGTGTGAACCCTTTTGTGTGACACTCTGTAAGCTCGCAGACCGTAAACTCGCAGCTTCTTTATGTTCTTCAATAGTAGAATCAATTGTGAGAACGTTGCAACGCTCAATCGGCGATCATCCAAAACAACGTTCTCCACTCGCTGGATCATGAGGCCGTGACTGTCTTGATTTGTTGTCACAGATATTCTGCCTTCATTGAACGTCACACGTAGGAAGGCACTTTAGACACATCCATGGTACCATCACCACATTCCTCACTCAACTCGCGATGAATTTCAATAGGCGTCACGCCAACAAAATAGAGAAAATGAACGATTACACGCTGTTCTTGCAATGAAAACGTCGCCATTTTAAATATAAAAAAAACAGCCCTAACTCTCGCCGTTGCCAGTAGAGTTCTATGAACTGTACAGCGCTACCATCTCTGTCATGCATTCAAAAATAGTCCACGTGTATTTAAAAAAGCAGAAGTTCCTGTGTGGTCCCAGTCCTTTATAAGTTGAACGCACATCATACTTCCTCTTCTGCCAATCCATCACCTGGAAATTCATGATTTAGGCAATTCACCATCTGCCTTCCAGAATGTGTAGGGGCACCATGTTGCTGGATTAAGATATAATTTCGAATTCCTCCTGCTTCTTCAGGGAATAAAGTAGCACAAGCATGAAGTATTTCATTTAGTAGAAAGTTTAAATACACTTCAGAATTTAAGTTGCCATCAATGCAAAATGGGCCATATCCAATCACCGTTGTCTTTCTGTAAGTTGTGGCAGGATTTACTTATTTCAAGAATATTTTGCAATGAAGTAAGCATTGCTGTCCTTATTAGCTTAGCTTTGTCTGTAGTTGTTCAATTCAAAGCCACACAGTGAAGTAGCCTACAGTATTAATTCAACACCTACTCAATTTGAAGATGCGTTTTCTATGTTCAATAAACATGCAGTAAAGTCCTAATTAATTTAAATTTTGGTTTGGAAGGTTATTCATTCGTACGTTCTGAGACTAGAGAACTGGAAGGGTGTAGAAAAAAGAAATGTTGCCATTGAGAAAAAAGACTCACTTCCATTATTTGTAACCATAATGCAGCTTTTCTAAAAAATATCACTTCATAGAGCTGCAACCGCTGTGTTACATGCATTGTTCCAAATGTTTTACTCACCCAAAATAATTTGTGCCATTTAATAATATTAATAAGCACTGAGTAATGGACTGAATAATTTTTAGAAACACTTACGAGATCCAGACTGGGTCGAGCTGATACTAAGTCTATGACAAAATCTCAGACGACCCTGTATTAGAGAGACAAACTGGGAATACCTTCTATTATACAATGTATTGATGTATATTATAATGTAATGCCTTTTCAGTCAAAGGCAAGACAGCTGAAGGTCTCAAGACGAGGATAAGGTCAGTATAATGGATAGTTAACGTCGACCTCTTGCATGACAGACACATACAGAGATGTAATTTATATCGCAGTAAAGTAATGGAATTTTCTACCTTTCACAAAAACACTTGCGAAAGTCACCCTCCTGTAACCTTCCGTAAAGAACACCCACCGCTTGTCATGCGCGTTCCATTTCTGTCAATCCTTTCTTACATGTTTTCTTCCTGTTTTTTTTTCTCCAATCTCTAACGTGAATATAATTACGATCTTGAAGTATGTAGTTATGCGTTTTTTTCTGCGTCATAATCCATAGAAATGAAAATTGGAAAGACGTTTTTAAAGTGTATTTTCATGACCTGCTCGAGGACGTGTTTTCGTCCGCCTTTCCCTGTCCACACGTCAGCTTCGAACGTGAGGCAAGGGTTGCGTGATAGCTTCTGCCTAGAAGCAGAAATAGGGTGTCCTATGCTGATCGCTCGGCAAATATAGTTACTGTTATGTTACGTAACAGACAATTACCTAAATATGCAGTTCTGGTCTTTTGTATGCGAGAGAACAATCGAGCCAGATTAAAGAAAAAGTTGTTGCACAATATCGTCAGCAATGAGAGGCTGCTAACCTCAAATGACCTACAATATTTCTCACTTTGCAAAAATGAAACTAAAAAAAGGAAAGAAACTCGAAGCATATTTAAAATAAATAATTATAAACAGATATAATGAAAAGCGTTCACATTTATTATAAACCAACTCCTGTATAAAAATATTCTCTCAAATGCACGTTTTTCTATTTACTACGTTAATCAAGATATACATACATTTTTAGAAACCCATATATTCTAATATTTTAGCAGGTACAACGAAATTATTTAAGTGTAGTAAACTTTAAGTGATAGTCAAATCTTTTAAGAACTGGTCGCTATATGAGTGCCTTGAAATCCCGTTCTCTCTACAGGGCCAGGGGAAAAATGATTTCCCAATTGAGAAATGTAAAAATATATTACGTTATAAACCAATTATAAGAAATATGTGGATCAATAAATTGAAATCGAGCACCTCGTAGCATCGGATCACTCCAATAAGAAATAATGAAAAGTTTAACTCTGCATAAATGCATTTCCCATAAATTGTGAGCTTCAAAAAATCTAAGATTTTGCATATAGCTTTTGATATCTTTGCATGAACACAGCTAAACAAAAGAAGAAGGAGAGAAAGGGGAAAAAGAATAGTTATTTACAATTGAGACGAGGATAAGTATTTGAATGTATAAGCCAATAAAATAAAACAGAATAAAATAAAATGTCTGGGAAATAATACACGCACCAAACGAATTTTTTGATATAATTTGATAAGTTAATGCAATATGCTGTCATATGGAATGATGAATGAAATGATGATCAAATGAGCTCCTGGGTCAATGGAGCTTAGACCGACATTGGTCTTTCAGGATAAAGGAAAATCCCCAGAAGAAATTTTATGCAGGTAACTCACCCTGACCGAGATACGAATTCGGGGCCTCTGGGGCGTGAGTTTGACACACTACCGAGACGTGCTATAATTTGGGGCTTTAATCAGATTCACCTACATTTTTGTGTAGGAAGAATTGGATGACCAGTTATCCAATTTATTCAGAGTGGCGAGGACTTTGTAGACTCGAATATTTGTCGTATGTATAGTCATATTAGTTATATACATGATATTTTAATCAAAATAGTTTGAGCTGTGTTTAGAAAATAAAAAAATATTTAGAAAGCTTCATAATTTACATCAGCGAAATCTGCGTATAAAACTTCTGGGTGGAATGCATACTTACTCCAGTTACAGTACACAAATATTAAAGAAAGCAAACAAAAGCAATAATGTGGGTACGATGTGAAGTATATCATGTGAGTACTAAGCGAGTTGAGAAAGTGATATGAGTATCAAGCATGATATTCGTCAACTCTTCGATCTATATTGTACTTGTATCACAGATTAAATAGGACATGAAGTGCACCTCTTAGTGAGCGGGACTGGACCCAAACCTAACTCTCCAAGCCTGTACCTTAGTAGGACTGAAACAAACAAAATGATGCAGGGAAATCCTTGCTGTGCTTGAAGCATTAGCCTTCCCAATCCTTTGATCCTACACTTGCCGAGACAGCCTGTGTGGTGCGATTCATCAGATGTCATGTATATAACAACCCTCCTTCCTCTTCTCAAAAACATTGATGGATTACCTATTTGAGTACAATTTTTCTTTCTCCATCAACAAAATGATATCATTTCCTTTTTTGTAAAACGTTACGGATCCCTTTTTTATCCTTTTTATTTCGGAAATGAAACCCTGTAGCTCAGGATAGCGTGTGCTGTGGAAGTGAATCAACTGAAAGGTTTTCTCTCTCCCTACACACATACGTTCGCTCTCGCTGTTTCATATTGTTTGCACACAAAAGCCGTCCATAGCCAGAGAAGCTTGACATTATAATAATCTAAAATATTAGCTTTGAAGCTTTTCAACTGTCAGCCATTGAGCTGAGCCACTTACCAGTTTAGCGCTGATTACTGTTTCAGATCTCAATGAAAGGCATAGCTCCAGTGTATATTTACCTAAGTATGTACACATGTATTTTAATTGTTTTTTTCCTTTCCAATGGATTTGTACAAATTAACCCGCTGGCCTTTTGATCAGTGGACTTGAAATGCAACTCTGTAGTTTGAACAACAAACATCGATACAAAATACTGTATGTCCGATATGCTGTAAACTAAATATGATGTAACTGTAACTGCGAGCTCAGTTTGTGCTCATATTATTTTATAAGAATGAACATGCTTCTATATTTCATTTATAATACTGTAGTGAAACTACAAAAATCTCCTGATCGTAAATGCTTGTCTCTTCTTTTGATAAATATATATGGCGATAAAGTAAAATAAAGTAATACAGCTAGGTGTCAGGCGCGAACTTCAAAAACTAAGAATCATTACCATGAGCGTAATTACTGTTTTGAGTGTTCTACATGGATGATAGTCTATAATCCTAATAACTATCTGTCCTACTTGTGGAGTATTCGGAAATTTTTATCTGAAAGTAAAAGAAACGATAAACAAATGAAGACATGCCCGGAGAAGCGAGCTAACCCTCAAAATAAAATAGTTTGCGATAAGTGCTGCCCTCTGTTGTTGCGGCAGAGAGCTATCTTTTTTGTGCTGGTCTATCGTCCGGCAATCATATTACGCTAAATAGAGTTTAAGTTCTTGCGCTTCGTGATATGCTATGCGTATAATGTCAAAAATGGGCTAATCTATTCATACTCTGTGCCTGCCATCTAGTGGGTAGTCATACATTTGGGCCTTGTGACCGTGATTTCGGCCTTATAGAAAAAAAAAAGGCAAGCAGCTTACATTTATGTTCCAGATCAAAGGATAGAGGTAAGGAAAAAAACCAGGGTAAAGAATCCTTTTCATGTTGTTAAAATTAAAACTAAGACGTTCATCTCTGCAAAGCCTTTTCACGATAAAGAACAGAAAAGAACAGTTTCAGAATCTGGAAAGTGCAAGGTGAGCAAGGTGACATGCATGAAAGTACTTAAAGACCATCCGTTTAAGTTATATTTTAAATGCACTTACGGTGATATTTAGGATTATGACACTTTGGACATTAGAAGGAATATATGTGGCAAACTGTGGTTTATTTATATGACATTTTCTCCAAAATACAGTGGTCCAAGACCTATATATCCTGCAAAATTAAAAGGTTTACGGGATCTGATGAATTATATTCCACCAATTTATTATGAGTACTATGAAACTCTTAAATCTGAAACCACAGATTTTCAGAATATTACTGATGAAGCATTTTTGATCAGCCGGACTACAGCTGAAAAGTTTATAACTACTTCCCATAAAGATATGCCTACTTATTGAAAAGTGAAATAATCCAAAGCATACCTTGTTTAAAAACCAAAAGACATACTTAACTATTAGTTTTACCTAAAAAGTATTTAAAATGTATTTAGAATAAAACTTGAATAAATGGTGACAAAGGTTTTCACCTTATTTTTCATATTTTACTTTTATTAATGTTAATACATTAGTCATGTTTTGGGGTCTATTAAGGACAACATTGATAATTATACTATATTCTTGAGTCTCATATTCTCATAAATGAAATGAAATAAAATAATCTTAACAAATCCTTTCAACCTCATTCACAAAACACCGTTTTTCTCCATTTTTAAAAAATAGGGGTTAACCCGTTTTTCTGGGCATATCTTCAAATATTCTCTTCTGTTATATTCGCATGAGTACTTACAGATCTTATTCTTCTATGTACTACATTGTTAGTCGATTTAAAAACATTTATAGAAATGGTTTTACTGCATATTCCTTAGAGGTTTAATGGAAATGGAGGAATACAATGGGCTAAGCCACAATAAAATCATTAACAGCTGGCCACACTGAAACTACTTTGGAATTACATTCTCTTTGTTTATCTAGGACATAAAACGCGGATGACTTTCTACTTGAGAAAAAATTAAGTATTTGAAAATTAAAACTAAAATAACAAACAGTATCTCGGAAATGCGTGTCTACCTAAAATATTTGTGGGACAAAGCTTATGTGATTTAATGAGACCTACATTATAGTGCACCGCATAATCAGACAAAAGTGGCAATAAACATGTCCAACGCCTAACGTGGAATAGCTCACCACTTCAGTATAGATGAGTTTTCCGTATCTGATGGACCTTTGTCCTTCACGGGGCAATTTAGGATATTTTCATTCACTCATTTTCACACATTTCAGTTTTGAAAGATATTGTCCATAACTTAAAATTTACTACTTTAGCAAAAGTACTGTTCATTTAGAGTGAAGAGCAACTCAGAGGCTATCTCCAGAAAATGCAATTCACTTGTCATACAAGTATCTTAAACATACAAACCTTTACAGATATCTATGAAACAAATATAGATTTTCAAAAAAGGTTTTAAATGAAGAGGACAGATCGGAGTGGGAATTATTGGAACATACTGAACCTAAATAACCAATTTCATACTTAAACAACTGTTCATTTTTGCGTTATGCTATTCACAGATACGCTGGTACACACACAAGCGCGCGCGAACACTTTTTTAAGAATGAGGGTCTTCAAAGGATGTAACCTCGTTCTGATTTGTGAGTGGAAAATAATATCTCCTTCATCTTGTTTAGAAAAAATCAAAAGAAGAGCTACTTCCCATTTGAGAAAAGTAAAACTATTTTCAAACTTTAACAAATAAAAAGAATAGCTCGGGAATGGTGAAGGATGGTAAATGCCCTGGATTAAATTGTAATGAAGGAGTAAGAGTTTACCAGGTTTATCATCATACCATGCAGCGCCGAGACTCTTGCCGACACTTCTACACTGAAAGACACCTTCAGATGAGAGATGATATGAAATGATAATGGAGATGAAATGGAGGGACAGGAAATTCGTATGATCTAATTAAGCTACCCAACTTTTCTTTTCGGGGTCGGGACCCCGAAAAATCTTTTGGTTGCAAAGTCGGCCTCTGGAATCGAACCCGGAGCTCCCGAATGCGGGCCAGACTAAACTGCCTTAGCAATCCCGCTTGGTTTAAATGCCCTGTATCAGCAACGTTAAATTTACAAATTTCATGATCCACTATCTCAGAAGCTATTTGGGGATCTCACGTTTAAATTTTTACATAATGCAGGTGCGTAATAGCTACCTTCACTGATCCATCTTTATACAATGAAGAAATAATAATAAATAAATAATAATAAATAATAATAAAGATAATTTTTTTTTCTAATTTGATCAACTTTTATTAAAACTTATTAATTTTTTAAACTAAACAATTACATCCAATTACTAACATGAGAAAAACTTATTAATATAAAATTTTATTTAGGTATCTTCATTAATTACTGAGAGCATGAGTAATTTATATCAGAAAATGCCATTCAGAGAAAATCTTTTCAGTAAAAATGGAGAGAAAGAATAGTCACATACAATTCCCAGTTGTATAGGCGAAAACTGCCATATTTAGAAGTAGCATAAATTTATAGCAACACAGCTTCCCCTGAAACTTTATCACTTTATTCTGAAGAATACGGAGGTTGTTATTCTTTTCTCTGTTTTAATGATAGAGAAGTCAAGGTACAAAATAACAGATATACTACGTTTTAAAATATATTTAAAATTTAAACTTTGCATATACATGAAAAAAGTATAAAAAATTAAAGAAGAAATTCCGAAGTTAATACTCTACAAAAACTGAAACTCAAACCTCGAGGGAAGCCACCGAATAATTCGTTGTGGCGGCTTTCAAATAATTCAATAGCTTTCTTCTGAATTGCCCAACACTAATTGTGGATAACTGAAACGGAGGCTGGATAAAATCCATGCTCGCATATGCCAAATATCACCATTGAAAGTCTTCCTGGAAATAACCTACATTTTCTAATGCACCAATGTAACCAATAAAGCGCCTTGTCATTGAGAAAGTTAGGCAGTACATTAGCCGGGACTCGATCCCTTGATTTCACCTTAATCATATATGCGCCGAGAACTATTTAGATTGATATTTACGTAAGCGACTGCCTTGAGGTGCGTGCTTAAAAAGTCCATCCACTCAACTCCGCGTCAGACATCTGACATCTCAGCACGAGCTACCTTTCAAGATGTTATCACTACATTTAACAGAAGAGATGAACACTTGGAAATCATGACCCTCTCTGTGCTGATTGAAGTCGTCACAGAGCGAGAGTGCCCACGTTCTTTGGCATTTGGAGACCGTAACATGGCTAAAAGATGTAGTAATTCGAACAGCATTGGTCCATACTCCTTCACGTCAATGCTAAATTGATCAGAATTGTGCAATACACTGGAGAATGTGGTTTAACTAACCCTGAATCAGAATGCAAAGAGACCACGAATACATCAGGAGATACAATAGCTAGCCCCATACACGTGCTTTGTTTATATGCCAATTTTATTAATATTACTATTTATGTTATGATTCATTTTATGAATTTTGAAGCTAATTAAACACAGTATGTTTACTGTATGTTTGGATTTCCTCCACATTTTACGAGAAAAAAAGGACTATCTTTTCTATTAAGAAGCTATGCCAAAAGCAAGACTAATAAAAGGAGTTACATTTAATTTGTGTGAATGCTACTTTTATATATTGTATATAGCTTTTTATACTTAATTAATAACATGGTGTATTAATTTCTCCTTTTCCATCATAATTTTACTGACAATTCTCCAACTAAACTAATAGATAATTAAAATGTATTAAATATTGTTCCAATTCCTATAAATATTCAAAAATTCGAATTAAAGTGTGCCAATAATAGAAAAAAGATATTAATATTTATGCACTACACTTAAACTATATTTTGGAGGATTTACCATGAAATTGCTTACTATATAAATGTACATATTAAACCTGACAAATTATTTTCTCTTCACGTTCAAAGAAATGAATACGAATATCATAACAAAAATATATAGATTGCGCTGTTTCTTTTAATATCGTATGAAGTACCTAAAATAACATGAAATATTGGTGAGATGCAACCATATGACTTCTATTCCATGTGTTAATATGAACATTATTTTAGCTCTGAAGGGCATCATTTGCCATCTCTAAGTTCAGGGTTCTAATGAAGCCTTTTTTGTTGTTGTAATTTACGTCCTCCAATGTTAAGTCATATTGGACGATGAATGGAATGAGTGAAATGGGTGAAATGAGCCCGGGGTCCATGGAGCTTAGAGTTACCCGACATTCGTCTTTTAGGATAAGGGAAACCCCGACATTCGAAATCGGGACCTCTTGAACGTGAGGCAGACGTGATACCACCACGCTACCGAGGCGGGCCAATGAAGCCTATCTCATGCATCGACCTTGCTGCTTGTGTTTCTTTCTCAGTTATATGCTTCGTGAAACATTTAGCGCTTGTTTGCAGCGTGATGCTTAGATATTTAAAATCTTTTAAACGAATATGTAAACGTTACCACATAGAACTGTGCAGGAAAAGAAGTAAATCAATTAAAGACTGTGCGAACAAAGGCGCCAGAACGCAAACTTGAATAATTTGTATTTGAAATTGACCTCTATTTGTATGGCCAGTTGGCTGCAATAAAAGTTTATCATCATCGTCATCGTCGTCGTCATCATCATCATCATCGTCATCGTCGTCGTCATCATCATCATTATTAAAATAACATGCAATTAAATCTTCTTTCTTATATGCAGATCAAATAGATAGTGATCTTAAAATACCGTTCGAAAATAAAGACAATTTGTACTACAGATCTTAGTTCCATGTTTGTTCAGGATGACACTACTGTGGCTGCAATCAATATTCTTTATCCATGCTGACGAAAGTATAAGTATTTTTACATTGCAATGATCCTAATTTACGGTGTTTCATTTATTATCTCTAGGTGACAGATTATATGTGTATAAATTGAATATATTCAACAACATGGAACATGTGATTTGTGCAATGCATATAAATATTTAACTCTCTTTTTGTTTGTGCTCTACTAACACGAATGATTGGTGAATTTCAACCTTATTTAATTTATTTGGCCGGTATGGATTATTATCCATGAACTCTAAGTATCAGGCATCTTCATCTGTAGGAGATACCTTCTGGCTGGCATTTTGTTGTTGGTGATCATTAACCTATAAAGGTGACAGGCCGATGACTGTAGTCAAACGAAGACTTCATTTCATATTCTGGGAAGCCTAATTTAATTTTTAGTTAAGAATTATGAAACGTGCCTCAATAATGTTGCATTCTACTGGAAAACTTCATTATATAACTATACATATTTCATAAAAGACGTTTTCTACAAGAAGGGATTTGAGCCACTGTTGTTAGAGAGAATTAGCTTCCATCTTTACAAAGAGTACATGCAACAGTTCGCTAATATAAACGCTATGTATGGAGCTAATGATTTAACTACCATGCTCCGCCCTTGTAGCAAAACCGGCTGGCGGAGAAGAGGTGCTTTGTGTAAAATATTTCCCTCAATCTGATCGTAGAATGTCGCGTGTGAAAAGAGATGCTGGGAGATTGTAGTGTATTCTGGTCACGCCTCTCTTTCTTTCCTTCTTTTTACTTACCTCTATGCTCCTGTCATCTGCCTCTGCCTTCCAGCTACGCATATTTCGCGTGGGAACCTCATCAACAATAGTGAAGTTATTTTGGAACGGGCACTGCGGTAGACACACATGTATACGTTCAAAAATGTTGCTTTCGACAGAACTTTACTGCAACTGTGTTAATACAAGAATATATTATCTCTGCAATAAGTATTATTCACTTAGTTCAATATATGGTGTGTCCATAAAGTCTTTCAAACATTACAACTTCCTATAGAATGAAATATATTACAACTCGAGTTGAGTGGTTTGTGACAGATGACAGACAATCTCTTAAAATTCTGTTTTTTTTTCTTTTTTTCTGGTATTCTAGTATAACCAAGCATGCCATTACCAGGAGAAAGGGCAACGTGCTTTATGGTACCATGAGACACAGTCATCTATTGCTGTTCAAAGGTTTAGGAGGGAATGTGGACGGTCGTCAACCGATTACAGATCTACGTTGGTTGGTATATAAGTTTTAAGGAGAGTGTAAGTGTAACCTCCCGCCTACGGCCAGGACGTCCATTCGTAACAGAAGCGAGCTTTAAGTTTTTGCAGCAGGCATTTACCCAATCTAGTAAAAAAGGAACTTAACTACAATTCTCATAAAAAGAGCCGGACTGAATATATGCCGAAGGGAAAAGGAGATGTGGGATGCCCAGCTCTATTCTGGAAGGATCAGTAGGCTCTTGAAGAGAACGGAACGGGTCACAGTGCCCAATCCTTGAAGATGATGATGATGATGATGATGATGATGATGATGATGATTTCAAAGAAGGCTTTCCAAGTCTACTGCTCGTGCATCTGGGTAACTCGAAATTCCACGGTCCATTGTGCATAAAGTGTTACATAAGCGACATCATATGTATTATCACCCGAACGTCGGAACTCTCTATAGAACCGACCGGCAGTAGGGCCAGACGGGAAGCATTCAGACCACTCCTACCCATTTGTCTCGTGTCACTAACTGAAGGGATGATTAGGAGAGCGGCGCGAGCCCTGTACCGTCTCTTTCCCCTCCCACCAGACGTCTCGAAACCTCGGGATAATTATGCGCGGCTCGAATATTCCAGAAACGGTGATCTTCCCTATATAAGGCCTGTAGTTGGCGAGTCAGTCAGTTCTTGGCAAGCAGCCGTGAGGAGCGACGAGTGAGGGAACGGACTGGAAGACTGTGTACGTGCATCGGAGGAGTTGTCCGTAATTGCGAGTGCAGAATGGACCTGTGACAGACGAACTGGTGGATTGTAATTGTGTGCGCTATGTAATTCTATGTAATCGGCAAGTAATCCAACTGTAATTCGGTAGAAATAAAGAACATTTTGAGTTTGTGCAATTGGACTTTTAATTTCACGAACCCACAAAGTCACAGTATGCTTATAAAGTTAGGATAAACTGAGAAGCCAGATGACCACCCTAGCCGTACTGCTTTTGCACTGGATATTTTACAGAGGATTGATGTTGATATGCGGCCTGCTGCTTTTCAGACGAGTCTACGTTCCATACCTTTGGGAAGATCAACCAGCACAATGTGGGAATATGGGGCTCACCAAATGCTCATATTGTCTTCGAACATGACGACAATAGCCCAATAGTGAATGCCTGATGTGGTTTAATGCATCACAGGCTCACTGGTCCCTTCTTTTTAATTGGTAATTCTACAACAGCTAACATTTATCTGGACGTCTTACAGCTTTACGTTGTACCGTAACTTAATGACCTGAAAACCAAGGTGATATTCCAGCAGGATAGAGCACCACCGCATTGGGGATTAAAAGTCAGAAAGTTTCTAGATAACAAATTTCCTATAGATGAATTGGGCGCGATAGTCCAGTATCTTTGACACCATGATCCCCAGACATAACCCCCTAGACCTTTCTCTTTGGGGTTATGTAAAGGACAGGGTATAAGCAACACGTGTACCAGATATGAACACTTTGAGAAGGTTAACTGATTCCGTTACTAGCTTTCAACCCCAAAATGCTGATGTATGGTGAGAAATTAAATATCGCTTAGATGTTTGCAGGACGACAAACGGCATACCTTTAGAAGTATACTTACAGTGTATATTACAAATTTGAGAGTTTGTTTTTCATATGCCACAGCCACACAATTCCGACTTAAATAGTCTTCAGTTAATAGGAAGTTGTAATGTTGGAAAGATTTTATGGACAGCCTGTATTTCATACGTTATCGAATTCTGATGTGTGAGTCTTCTCCCCATATTTTTATGGTTTAGTCCTACGACTCATCCTAATGCTTCTCTGCATTAATGATAATAACATAATAGGTAGGAGTAATACCTCAGAAAGATTTACAAGAATCCACTGTGGCTGAAACCTCGCGGGAGAAAGGGAGGCATGAAGGAACCTCAGGAGGCCATAGGTCGCAGGCAGACAGACCACTAGGACACGTGGAAGTCTATAGCTATTCTGGGCTCAAAATCTTGACCACTACTGCAGCTGCTTAGAGGGGATGATAAACAAACCTCGACATAGCAGCCCTCTAGTATTTCTTTGAGCAAGCATCCATGCCATCAATCCGGCACTGCCGTATGCCGCGAAACCTAGAAGTACACCTGAGAGGTAAATGATGGAAAGAAAATTGTGATAGACGAGAAACCAACACTAACTACTGACCAGAGAAACCACCAAAATCCCAAGATCAGTATAGATGTCTTCTGGAACTGATCCCGGCCCCTCGTCAATGTGACTCTCATATGTTCCACGAAATTGAAACTGCTCGACAACAATGTGCTAAAAGGTAGAACAAAATTTAAGGATACCTATGATTGAAAATTTGAAATCCTGAACTAATAACGCTAACTTTTTAAGATTTATACCACATATGTAACTTAGTGCAAATATGATACAGCCCAAATGTTGTCAATTTCACTTTTATAGTTTGGAAAATGTGGTCAAATTTATTTATTTTTGGTTTCATCGCCTAAAAATGTCCGTTGCGACAAAACAACATAAATTTTGGTCTAATATTTTAACAACAGGTTCCAAATACATTCATTTATTGAATTTGCTCTAGGTTTCTGTGTCTTTTTAACTTTAGGCTCCAGAAATTTTTAAGCCCGCCTCGGTAGTGTGGTGGTAGCGAGTCTACCTCACAAAGCAAGCAAGCACAGTGGCGTCGTTGAGGGAAGAACCTCCTCCTCAGAAGAGGGACCCTCGACATCATGCCATATCGGGACCTTGTCCCTTACTGGCTTGGTGGTGAGTTTTCAAGAAATGACGGTGGTTAGATGGTGGAGATAAATAGGTAATGATTAATGGTTAAGTGGGTAATGATTAGTCGATGGATTTAGTCATTGGGATTGTCTAAGTGTTAAATAATGCTGTTTGTCGTAATGGTCTTGGAGTTACGGTGCTGTTAGTAATAGTCTTGGGCGTTTGTTCGTTTCCCCAGGGTCAATATCGTATTCCCCGAGACCTCTAATTAGTTCGTTAAAGCTGTTTGGAAGGTTGTTGTAGAAATTTTGGGAAATTTGTATAATGTAGTCAGTGATTTTTGGGAAAGATAGGTCATTGTGAATATTGTCATTAGGTATGTACCAGTCGGCTGCAGTTGCTGTGCGGAGGTATCTGTTCTGCAGAACTTGTAGCTTGTGGAGATGGGTCTTTGCTGCAGCTCCCCACACTGAGCAAGCATACGTGTTCAAAGAGGTCCCGAGTTTGAATCTCTGTGAGGGTGAGTTACCTGGATAAGACTTTTCCGGGGTTTCCCCTTATCCTGAAAGACGAATGTCAGGTAACTCTAAGCTTTATGTACCCTGGACTCATTTGACCAGCATTTCACCCATTCCATTCATCGTCCGATATGACTTAACGTTGGAGGACGTGAATTTACAAAAAAAAAAAAAAAAAAAAAAGGCGGAAGTTTTAAAGCTACGAATACGGCTTTCTTGCCCAAATTTGAAATTGTTGTGCTTTGAAGTAAAGAAAGCGTACGTAAATGCATCTCACAATAGAACCCAAGGCAATTTCTATTTACTGTGTCTCTATGAACCAGTATAGCAAGTTTCACTAGTCTAACACTAAAACTGCGACGCAAGGAATATTTTAAATGATGAAAAATGATGCAATTTTCAATAACGAGAAAACGAGGATAAATAATTGGATTTCATATCCAACACTAGCATTCATGTAACTTTCAAACTAGATTAGATCATTTAAAAATGACTTTTGGTGGCTATCTAAGCATTGTTTGGATTCAGAAGTGCTTACATTATTTTATAGACTAAAAAGAGAAAAAGGTGATTTTTTTCTCAAAATTTTAGTGAAATTTTAGTCATACATATCCTTGACAGCTTTTCCTGTAAATGTCATGTTTGAACAGTATTGTTAATGAATTCTGCCTAAGCCATTTGGTAAATTTAAGTTACTAACGAGGAACTATTTCTAGCCACAGGAGGATGTACAGCGATACCTCCCGGAATCCCATATTTCCGAAAGGAATGTAATGTAACACTATGTGACTATACAAATCGTAAGACAGAGAATCGGAATCTTAATTATGCTGTAATGTAAAATATAGAAACTTCAAATGTATCTCCAGTTTAACAAATTAAATGACCATTTATTATTCGATTACGAAATTGTCCATTTTTTTCGTTCAAAATTGTATTGTAAATCCTTTCCATAACCAAAATATTCAAATAGGATTTAGAATGTAGTCCTATTTTATTCTATGGTTCATGGACTCTTGATTAAAAATAACTCTGTATATGTACATAAGTCGAAAAATATTTAAAAATAAAATAAACAAGGTTTATTATTAATATTATATTGACTGACTTTAAATTTATTAATTTTAGAAACAGAATTTTTTTTAATTTGATTTTAGTTTACTTAAGTAGTTTAAATGAAAATTATGATTTTCAAAGCTGTACGTTGATGTAGTTCCGCTTTACCCAAATGTTTTAATGAAAATCGTATTATTAGGAAAAGCGATAAGCATAAATGTATTGCTTAAAAATGGAAATCATAAAGATATATCGATACCATCGATACATACCATTTTAAAAAATATTAATCACGACAGAAATGATTATCAGCTTTCTGCAAGGCCGTATAGGTAAAGGGAGGTATTTTCATGACATAGGCAACTTTGTGATACTTTTTCCAAGGGATGTCACACAGAAACCAGTTGGTGTTGACTCGTCTTTCACTGTTGGTGTTTGACATATTTGTTCCCAGCCTTCTGGTTTCTCTGTGACATCCCTTCGGAAAAGTACCACGAAATTGCCTATGTCACGAAAATACGCCACTTTACCATATTGATCTTATGCAAATGTTTTAAACTTTTAAATTTTGAAAATACAACATCATCCATTAGTTTGAGCAGGAGTCTATCGGATTACTTCAATCTTTACTTTGCCAGAATGCTATTGTAACCCCATGCATTCGACAGTTAAAATCTTAAACAAGGATATCAACTTTTTTCTTTAATCTCAAAAGGTTCTATTTTTAACGATGGTGACATAACAGATTAAACCACAATGGAATCAAATAACTTAATATTCCTGTAGTATCCTTCTACATATCTTGTATAACATACCTTTGTGTGCGAGAGACACAAACTGTTATTAATTCTGTCCCGTTTCTATAAACTTCTGTGCATGTTACTTTTGTTCCATCTTCTATAATATCTCTTTATGTTATGATTTCACCCCTTAAATCGAAAACAAGCAAGTCTAAAAAATAGTTAAGATCTTTTAAGAATATGACACGAAGATTTTTCGGAAAATCCTCTGAATTCAAAATTCCCACTTGAAGAAAACATTTTTGGAAGTGTTTATTTTATTAAAACGGCTCTAGCGATGCTGATTAAAACGCTGTACATTTAATATATTGTCATCAGAAGCTATATGTGGAATGAGTAGAGCCAGACTGAAAAATTCAATGACATAGTCGGGATTTGAACCACGGATCTTCCGTTCTTCGTGCGGTTGCTCTAACCAACTGAACTACAATGGCCAACGTGCCGACATGACATTAAATTCTCCAACTTACTCGTATGTTTCCCGGTAGACCACTAGGGGTTCTCATATGCTATGAGACAAGCACCTTTTGTGGCCACTTACTATGTTCTAAGTAATTGATGGAAATAATCAATAACTTTCACACTAGCCGTGTGTAGGCTAAGGTTTGAATGAGTAGAGCCAGACTGAAAAATTCAATACCATAGTCCGGATTTGAACCACGGATCTTCCGCTCTCTCTACGGTTGCTCTAACCAACTGAGTTACTATGGCCAACATGCCGTCATGACATTAAATTCTCCAACTGACTCGTTATATGTTGAATTTTCTAGGAGTGGTCGCCGCAAGCTTTTTCTTCATTCTCAATGAATTTTGAGTATGACTGAGAGGTAGACAAATTTGCAATACAAAACATATTCATATATCATGAAGCATAGGATTTCTCAAATGCATTTTTCTTGAGTAGCTAAAACATTCGAGATATTCCTTACCACCGGTTTGAATTTTAAAATACTTTTATCATGTGTAAAATTACTGTCCTTTCTCTTATCTTCGTGCAAAGAGAACGAAATCCTCCAGTGACACCCCTTAAAAGATTTTACTGTCGCTAAGCCTACTGTATTCTCCTATTTCAATTATACTTGCAAGGAAACGTGTAATAAAACCACTTTTACAGTTGTTTATTTCAATTAGTGAATATATTATATGTGAATATATTTGTTTCTATTTTATCTGTCCAAGATATAATTAATGAAGAATATACTTGAAGGGGCCTATGTTTTCAGGAGGAAAATAACTATTCTACGAAGCAGCATTTTGACGCGCTTGTTTTTATACATTTAACTTTCGAAATCATTAACTAATGGTTCAATAGTAATGGTTATCATTAATTGTCTCCCCATGTTTCAGTGTCTTTTTTTTTTTTTAATAAAAAAAGCTTGCTAACTTTCACTTTCGACATAAACCAACTTTCGCCGAGAAGTCGACTATGGTAATTTTTATGATATCAATTTTGTATGACACATGAACAAATACTTCAATAGGAAATCTGAAAGATAGACTCCAATCGTTTGAAACTAGGATTTGTGTTTAAAGCAGTTTAGATCTAAAGTAATATTATTGTGTTCATTGTTGATGCGTGAATAGAAAGTGAGTTTAAGCCTATGCCTGTGAAGTGATAACTTGTGTGGCTCCATGCACTATGTAAAAGAATGCTCCTCAAATCTGCAGCGCTCGAAAACGAATCTGGGCCAAAACTGTTTTACTTCCGAGAAGTACATCTTCTCAGTCTGCTCCTGTATGGCCGTGTTCACCATTTTGAATCAAATTCGTATTGATCAAGAGTAAACGATACTTGATCAAACTCTGATTGGGTACATGGTTGGATGCTTTCCTTTGAGTAATTCTCGTAGAAACATAAACACGGTCAGCTAGCGTTGAACGAGAGTTAGCACTGATGCATTGCAACTACGGTTTAATCAAATAGATTGCATGCAATTACAACATGCATGTGTTTATCGGCTTATCTTTGTTTGGATGTTGAAATGATTGTAGGTTATTTTGGCAGTAAACGAAAATTATTATTCGTATAAATTAAATGAACAAACGTAATAATTGAGCTTTTTATTATAGTTACAATTACCTTCACTAACATTACTAGATGGTAGCATGTCTGCCTCACGTTCAAGAGGTCCCGAGTTCGAATCTCGGTGAGGGTAAGTTCCCTGGATAAGGTTTTTACGGGGGTTTCCCTTATCCTGATAGACGAATGTCGGTTAACTCTAAGCTCTATGGACCCTGGACTCATCTGAGCACCATTTTACCCATTTCATTCATCGTTAGATAGACTTAACGTTGGAGGACGTAAATTACAAAACAAGAAAATAAAAACTTACTAAAATAACGGACTCCTCAACATTAGTTGATGCAATTGTAGATCCATATCTATAGTTATCACGACACCCGTAAATCCATTAATTTGATGAAATCTATGACATCTTATTTCTGCCCTGTATGGGATACAAATCCTGGATAAAAATAAGCTATTATATATGACACATCACTGATAACAGCAGCGCCGTTTTCAGCGGATAATAAATTCATGAACTTTTTTAAACAATTTATTTACTAGCTATGACACTGTAGGCAGATGGTGGTGAGCTTGATAACTAGAATCGTTCTGCAAAATTCCGGTCACCATAGTCATCAAGAAGGTCGCTATTTCTACAGTGATCCGGTTTTGACGTTGATCCCGATTTAAGTAATCTAGGCATACTATCTCGTCCTCAAAGCCTTCAAGAAATTGAAACGAGCAATTTATGCAACTTGATCGCAATCAAAAGTTGATTGGTTCGGTGTCCTCGGTCAAGTTGACCATAACCAACTACCTCGTTTAATTCTGATCACTGTCTATGCATCGAAAAATCGCCTTGAAAGTGGTCGCTCTAGCTGAAGAATTGGTTGGAATGGCGCACATGACCATCAGCCTTATAGCGTGCTGCTTATTTTTGTAAGCACAAAATTTGATCTGTGTTCTATGTTGGAGTTTTCTTGCAGCTATTTAAGGTAAAATTTGCATTCATCGGAACAAAATACCTCAAATGTCTCGAGTAACACCTTAATTTATTGTATCTCTGGTCATTCTATTTTAGAGTTCAAAAACCTTATTATACAAAGGAAACGAGGCTGAATCAGAGCGATTATCGTTCAACGCAAAAAGAACTGGTTTTGAAGCGGTACTGTACATGTGAAAATATATGGGAAGAGCAAAGGCGAGGGCGGCGTGAGTTTTTAAATGAACCTCAAACAAGATTGACCGTTGTATATATTCGTGACTAAGGAACGGTTGTGACGTGTGTACAGTTCTTAAATGCCAAGCAAAACTTTCAGATCATGAATCTTTTTCCATAGTATAACAAACATTTACACTTTCTCAAATGTAATTATATTTAGATACTATCATCCAAAGAGTCATTTCCTGTTTATCATGGGAGTAATTATTTCAACGAAGTTAGCAAATGTTAATTAGGTATTTAAATTACTAAATATAATTCTTACAAAGGTTAGGTTCTTTCTGGTGATTTTCGCTATATTAAGACATGACTTAAATATAATAGAATATATCTTACTTTTATGAACAACCAGTTCTATTGCAATAAAATCCTGTCCAGTTTTTAAGTTTGCACCTTGAAATATAGTTGTGTAAAAGTACAAGCACATTATCCAATTATACTTTCTGTTCCATTATCGTATGCTATTGAGCTGTTCATTTCATCTCTCTCTCTCTCTCTCTCTCTCTCTCTCTCTCTCTCTGCGGGGGGAGGGGTGAGAATGGCTGGTCTTACTTGAAGTATTAAACTCGAAGTTTTTGAGTTGTCAAACGTTTCATGGCATACCAGTAGTAACTTCGTTTTATGAGTTCTCAGAAGAGATAAAATACAAGGATCTTGGATTTAGTGAACTGGATGACCAGTCTATGATTGTTGAATCCTCTGCTAATCCATTGCCGTGGAAAACTCCTGTTAGAAAATTGCATATCTAATATGCGAAATGAGAAAAACCGCCGTCAATTGCAGCAGTATGATGTGGTACAACTTAACTATATAGCTTCTGGCAGTCAACTGAAGTTCAGGAAAAAGAAATAACCTATTACACAAACTTTCAATAATTCATACAAAGATTCATGTTAAGCTGTATACGCTTAAGTTCAAAAACTTGTTTTTCACTTCCAAATATTCTACAATTGCGTTTCTAAACTTCTTTTGATACACGGAATACTGACTCTAGAGAAATTCATACGCATTTCGTTCTTCAATTTTATAAAAGACACAACATAAACCATTGGAACCGCAGTATGAGGCAGCGATTAGGAGGCGGTGAATTAATCGAAATAAGATAATTGAAAAAGAAGATAAATTAATAAAAGTGCTTTGCTAAACTAATATAAAATGTTCTTATAATAATATGAAATTAGAATGGATAGAGTAATGATTAAAATACCAGTTGACTTAAAGAATAGGAAGGGAAGAATATAATTTAATATAACATATATACTAGCATCCAGGCAAGAAAGAGAAAATATTCTTGTAAAATCTGTACACGTCGGAGAGACAGGAAGGGAGGACCATTATCTTTGTGCTAGTAAAAGTCCATTGTCTGAGAACTATAGTATACTTCCAGCCAGGAATGTGTTGGGACAAAGGGCTTTCAAAATGAAGTTGAGCATGAACGCTAAAGAGATTTACTTCGCTGATTTGATAACGATATATACCGTTACAAATAACTCAGGGTGGGCTGAACGTCAACGAGTTAAATGAATTTTGCAAACCAATGCGAAAATTCGAAATAAATGAGAAACCAATAATAATGTAACGTTTGAGAAGGGTGAGCTAGTTTGGTCATGTGATAAAGCTAGAGAGCGGGTCAGAATAAGGTTCGTACTGCATCGTGAAGTAAGAAAAAGTTACTTAAAAGGTGATACTACGACAGGAAGGATGTGTTCATGCACGTTAAGAAGAGAAGCGAAGATTTATAAGTCTGAAATGTAGGTAAGTTAAGAGTAGCGCAACCAGCGTAAGTGGAAGCAGCATTAGAAGTTTATTAGAGCAAAGTAGTCGCCGTATAAAGAAGAAATAGGAACCGCGGGGAAGTAACTTTAAACAAGTAATCCAGGGTTTCAAGTAAAATTGAATTTTGAATTGAATTGAATTTATCTTATCGATCCAAGTCGATAAGCAAACTTAGTAGGAATTAAACCAAATAATTCTGCAACAAACGAAGTGTTATTAATACGACTGAGTAGCCAACAATCTCCAAAATCAATTTACTACAACTCACCTGAGGATAAGGGAACTCATAGCTCCAATTAGAACCCAATCAATTTAACACTGGTATGCGGGTTTGCCGCACCATCCATTTGCTTTTATCGTTCTGCTTGATGCTTTATTTTGCTTTTTATACCAATACAATGAATCATACCTCGAGAAAATGGAAGTAGCATGTTACCTTACCGTTAGCTACTCTTTACTTAAGCAAATTATGATACGTTCATATATTTAGAAATATTCTCCTTGTAATACTTATGATTTATTTGGGGAAATCAGCCTCCCCAAGCCTTATTACACTATTATCAGGAATGTGATTGTCTTCGAAGGTTCTATTCTCGACGAAATTGGCGCTGTACATGCTTCAGAGATTTTGTTTCTGCTATGAAAGGAGATTCGAGATTTTCTGATCTTGGCTCCACACAGTCTGACGTTTACAGAATTAGCAGTTTATCTTTATTAGCTACTCTTAGGTTTCTCAATCCTCACAACAAAATACGTAAATTTCAAACTTTGCACTACCTATGTTTATATATTTGCTTTTGGTATGTATATTTGCAGTTAAATTGTATGTTTTACTGGCGCTTTAATCTTCCAATAGTATTTTAATGTTTGTTTTGATACCTAATTGTTGTACATCAATAGTGTAACTTATACATGCGTTTAATATTCATGTAATACGCTTTTCTAGATGAAAATTCCCCGTATTAGACTAGAGTCATTGCTAACATACTAGAGGTTTTTATAGATTTTAGTTCCCTGTTCTATACGATTCAATTTTCGCAGTATAGAACATATAGAAGGTAGTAGTTAGTTAATGATGTTTAAACAATGAGTTTATGACGAACAATAGCTACCTTAAGTTTATCAGCAGTAGGTATACAATCTCATATCCTTGAGTTTCAGTCCCTAAAATTGAAGGAAGGAAATTCTCAGCAGGTATTGATTAATGTTTCATTTAGTTCAATTTCTTGTGTAGGTTGAAGCAATGTTCAGCAACGAGACTATGCTGTCTCCCCCTTGAGGTACCTAAGAGATAATTTTATATATTATTAAGTATATCATATTATTACCTTTATATGATTACTTTTAGCATGTTCTAGTGAACACTTTGATAACTTCATTGTAATGTACATGTTTATAAAAAAGAAATTGGGGACGAGAAGCATATGTAGATTACTGCAATAGGCAAGAGAGAGAAGGGTCCGCTTGGATGTGAATAGGAACAATATTTTACGAGGGATAAGAGGTAGGGAAAAGGGAATTTATTAACTGTGTGGGGGGAAAAGAAAGCCTAGAACACTATGTAACAGAATGTGAGGAGGTTGCAATGTGGAGATAAAGGGTTTGGGAGAAAGTAGAGAAGAGCTATACAAATGTTAATGGGAAAGGACGAAAAGAAGGTAAGAAGTATTTCTAAGTTCTTGCAGAAAGTAAAAGAAAAATGGGCCAGAAATGTAAAGAATATAAGAAAGGAAGTTGAGGGGGAAGAATGTGGCTAATTAGGAGGCATAGAAGTTAAGAGCTACCTGGCAGAGTAGAACACTAGGGTGTCATGTAAGCCAAGGTAGCAACAAGTTAAAGACAAATAAATGTAGCCAAAAGTTGTAAACTGTACAATTTTGGAATAAGCACAGTAAATAATTCAATTCAATTCAACTTGCAGCTCTCAGATCCGAGATGACCGAAAGTAAGATTGCAGGATCGTGTGTGATGGATGTTGACCAAAATGAAGCTCTCTGACACTTTCGCGATATTACACATCTGAGTTTTGAAACTGTGGACAGGACTTGATCATCAAGAGGGATGTCATGCACCGATTCGTGAAGACTAACTCTATCGGATTGTGAGGAAGACTTCCAAAGATGTCGATACTGTACGGCAATTTTGAGATTTGAAGGCCTTATTTTGTATGAGAGCATCTGCTTCAACGGCCATCAACACAGCTATCTGCAGAGCCAATTAAAAATGGATCCTGAAGACAGGATTCAAGGTCCAACCTAGTGTCTCGGTGTGAAGTTTCCGAAACATAGTAACGGACCCTTCTTCTTCTGCATAGTCTGACTGGAATAGATTTCGACGCTTTCTACTGAGGAGGTTAACTGTGATTACAATTGGTCCGTTGAATTTTTTGCAACGAACTTTGACTTCATTTGGACAGCACATGTGTTTACCAATAGCAAGTAGGGAGTCTGGATGGTATCTACCCAGATAGATAGCTGACATTAGTGGCATATTTGTGGTCTACCTAGTACTAGGATTTTATTAATATCCCTTTTAAGGGATATTTAAGGGAAAAAAATTACAACAGACACTAGAGATAGTGTATTTTGTTTTCCCTCTTTTAAAACAGGCACTAAAACTTGGTGTAATAACACACATTTTGAGGATTTCATATGAGGCTGCCGTCTACAGAACGCAATGAAACTTCAAAATGATGTATCTCAAAACTGGCATATTCTAAATTTTTTGATTCCTTAATATCATTTGCTTCTCATCATTTTACTGTTAGTATGTACATCCACATTTGCTTTATTATTAACTGGCTATCGTCTTAAGCCTTTCTGTATGACAAAGTATTATTGCAATATTATCATATGTAATGAAGCTTTTAAAATATATATGCAGGAGTTTCCCATTTTCACTCAAAATATAAATTAAATTGACCTAAGTACGATAGTTGTCGCCTTGTTCATAATGTTCTACCTTAAAACATACACAAGTACATTGTAGGAGTCTTTCTAGGCTAAAAGGCATTTGATAAGATGGAGTAAACGAGGACTAGACTAAGCATATTACAATTTAATTTGTAATTAAAATAGAGGATTATTTATGATTGTATATCATATGAAGAACATTATATTAAGTTTTCCCATAATTTGAATCATTGTAACTGTTGTAATTAGCCTAGAAATGAAGCAAAACCAGCAGTTTTTGATCAATACAAGGAGCGTCCAGAAATTAATTTCTGTTTCAATTTATCTCCGCTGTAGCACTGCGATCGCAGTTCCGCACATGCGCCGTAGACGCTCTGTACCAAGGAGAAGAAACGTGCGTCATTGTGAGATCGCTGTCAATCACGTATGCTTTGTTGTGCTTGTTTACAATGTTGGTGTTGATTGAAAATCCCGCCGCTTGTGAAATCAGATCCGTGATTCGTTTTCTGAATGCTAGGAAAGTGAAACCAATTGAAATTGATCGGCATATTTGCGATGTCAAAAGGTGTTGTGTTTCTTCACGACAACGCACGACCACACACTGCAAATGCGACGAAAAACATCATACAGGGATTTAGCTGGGTCATGTTTGACCACACCCCGTACAGCCCTGACCTCGCTCCTAGCGACTTTTATCTGTTTTTGCATCTCAAATCTTTCCTTGGTGGTCAACAATTCAACAATGACGAAGAGCTGCAAGAAAATGTTTCCAACTGGTTGAAGACACAGGTGGCAAACTTCAATGAAGAGGGTATAAAAAAAACTTTTCTTACTATGACAAATGCATACAAAATTTCGGCAGTTATTTGGAAACGTAGTTTAAGAGTTGTAGAATTTTGTGCAATAAATAATTTTTCTGTATCTGCACACAATTTAATTTTATTACCAAACAGAACTTACTTTCTGGACGTACCTCGTATTTTATAAAATATTCAAGTTAGCCTTCTCGAAAAAAAAAAAAAAGAAAAAAAAAAAAAACGTTTGTCAGCCATGCACACAAATTCCAGAAATTTCTTATTTGATATCTTATAATTTAATTGTGGACGAAACACTTTATTCAGTAGATTTAAAAGCTACACCCCAAAACACGTTGTTTATTATAATACAACAACAGAAATCCTTAAGGTTTGATACCTGTAGACTATGAAAGCTGATGGATTGTACTAAATGTTTGAGTATTTAATATAAAGTATTCGGTTTTTGAAATACAATTTAGGTTTTATTCAAGGGCATTAAATTTTGTAAAATTTGATTTAGATATATGAAAATGTTTTACATCAGAACTATGGCTAGAGTTTTACAAATAATTTTATCAATACTAAATTATAATACAACTGAAAGATAAAAAAAGCAAAGGTTGTCAATTGTATAACAAAACTGGGTTTAGTACTTTTATCCAATGTAATATTAATATTTGAGTGGCTTTTTGAGAAATATATGATACGCCTCACCTGGATTATGTGACTAATTATAGCAGATCTATTTCAGGAATTGTTAAATGATTATAAGTAGTATAAATCGTAGCTGTATCAGTCTGTTTGCTAGATTAAAAAGTGTATCGTAGCCGTCGTCTACACACGATATAGCGCAGTTAATATAAGAAGTAGGAAGGTAGTTGTTGAGAAGCACGGTTGTAAAATGAACATTGGCACGCTGGTGTGAAAGAGACAAGACTCTGCCCTCCCATCCTATAAACCTTGTTGTTCATTGTATACAGCACTTCTTCATTAAGACAACGGTGACGCAATAAGGGCAGGTGTGAGGGCGTAAAGAAAACATGTGTGTCGCTATACACTGCATAGGGATGAGGAAGAGTACTTTCTTCCATCAATAACCTGTTTAAGAGTGGCTGAAGCGTTTCGAGTTCTCCAATGACTGCAGTTTCGTTTGTATTTCACTAAACAACTCTAAATACGAGGGTGGATCCAAAAGTAATGCCTTCTTTTTTCTTTTTTTTTTGCCAATAAAATTGAATCCAATTTACACAGCTTGAAAACTACAACATTGACGATTAATTTGTCACTATTCAATATACTCTCTGTCCTTTTCCACAGTTTTGGTCCACCTTTTAACTAGGGCATGTATTCCAGTGTGGTAAAACACATGGTCTTGCTTCCTAAGCTATTGACACACAACGTTTTCACGGCCTCCTCATCTTCAAAAGGAATCCCACGATGAGCTTCCTTTAGTGAACCGAACAGATGGAAGTCTGATGGTGCCAGGTCAGGGCTGTATGGAGGTTTGAGGTAAGACATGCCATTCCAATTTCTCAATTTCTGCCGTGGTGTAACGGCTGGTGTGCGGTCTTGCATTGTCATGCAAAAGAAGAACATTCGCCAAAGTTTTTGCTGGGCGAACTCGGAGAAGACGTGCTTTCAGCTTTTTGAGAGTTCTGACGTATTGGACAGAGTTTATTGTGCATCCCTGCTCCAAAAAATCAATCATAAGCACACTATCTATGTCCCAAAACACTGTCGCCATAACTTTCCCTGCCGACCGCTGAGTTTGAATTCTTTTTCTTCGGTGACGTTGTGTGATGCCACTCCATTGACGGCCTTTTTGATTCAGGTTCAAAAACCTGAACCCAGGTTTCGTCTCCATTAACAATTGTTCCCAAAGGCTACTCTCCCTCCAAATTGAAGCGCTGCAAGTGTTCGGAGGCTATTGTTTTCCTTGTTTCTTTGTTTTGGGCGGTTAACATTCTTGGTACCCAACGTGAACAAACTTTTGAGTAACCCAGTTGTTGAATAATCGTCATCACACTGCCTTTACTGAGGGAGGTAATGCGACACAATTCACTTGTTACGCGGCGATCACCACGAATGATGTCATCAACTCACTGAATGTTGCATGGAGTCACTGCCGTCAGCGGCCTGCCTTTTCGCATTTCATCTGTCAATGGTGTTTGCCCTTCAGCTTTGTTACAGAGACGAACCCATCGTCTAACAGTGCTGTCTTTCACCGTTGCATCACCATACACATTTTTTAGCCTTTGGTGAATGCGTAATTGGCGTTTCACCTTCCGCAGTCAAAAATTCAACCACAGAACGCTGTCTAATACGAATGCCGATGTCAGCCATTTTGCAAGAGGATGCAGTGCTACCACCTGTTGACTTAGGAAGTTACTACTGCATAGGATTGGAGAAGAAGGTTTGAGGAATTGCGCCAAATTCAAAGTTTTCACATAACTTACTTATTTAAGGAAAAAAAGTATTAGGCATTACTTTTAGACCTACTCTCCTACAATGGTGAAATATTTTGGAGGTTATGTTTTATTGTGGAAAATCATTTTTGCTTCAACTTGCATTGCGACTTCACGTAGGTTACACTGTTAGTTCACTAATTTAATGAAGTTAACATTTTCATATCACTTCATTTTTCATCGTGACGTAGCTGCTTGTACGTTTCATTTCCACTGCTGGGGAATCGAATGCAAGACCTCTCTAATGTTTCAAGATAGTAGCACTCACTAAACGTCAGCCCACCTCCGTAGCGTAGATGGTAGGGTGTCTGCCTCACGTTCAAGAGGTCCCGAGTTCAAATCTCGGTCAGGGTGAATTACCTGGATAAGGCTTTGTCCGGGGGTTTCCCTTATCTTGACTAATTTCGAGTAACTCTAAGCTCCACAGGCCCCAGACTCATTGTAGCATTATTTCACCCATTTCATTTATCGTCCGGTATGACTTAACGTTGGAGGACGTAAATTGAAAAAAAAAAAAAAAAAAAAATCCCTCGCTTAACGTCACACTGTCGCTAAACTACACCAACCAACTCGTTTCCTAACTCCCTCATTGTCTAACACATACCACTTGGAAATTTCCACAGTGTTCTAGGACATTCGAGAAGCGGGGAAATACGATACTTCCAGAAGATTTCGATTATGCCTCGACAGTGTTTCTAGTTATTTCTTATGACCCGTACCGGTTAGTCGCTCGATATTATATCGCAATATCACTATTTCTAATGCAATTTTTATCACAGAAACTTTAATTTCTAATTTGTTTATTATGAACAGCGAATAAAATAATATCTGAACTATATTTTAGATTTCAGAGTGTCATTTGACTTACTTTGTTTTTGCATCTTTCCAGGTGATGTGGAGGGATAATACCTCGAATGTCATCTAATTTATTGTCCTGCAATTTCATAAGCATAGCTGAGTTTCATCCAATGATCTAGAAGTTATAATCAGGCCTATTTTACTTTGGAAAATCCTATGATATTTGTAACAATGTTCTAAGATTCATGTATATTCACAGAAACAAAATTGGGGTATTAATAAATGCCGTAAACTTCAAATAATTTTCAAAATTTCCGAAATGTCGAAAAGTAATATCTTTCATTTCCATCCAATAATTAAAATCGGTTGAATTGTTTACGAGCTGTCTCTTTCTGTCTCCTTATTTCCTTTCTTTCTGACAATAATACAGCCACGTCTGACCGAATCTATTCATCATAATAATAGTCATTATTTATTTGTCGTTATTTTACGTATTTTTGATCCAATATTTTTAGTACTTTGACATGCAAATAAATAGTGGGCTCCTGAGACGCCACAGGGAGTTTCAATCATTAGCAGTTGGAGATGCTGCCCTATAATATCATTTGTTCTCATGTCCGACCACCCGTGTATCCTTTCACCTAGATTCTCCCTCCCGGGGACGCTCCATTATCGGCATAGGCACAAATGTTTTTATTGATCTAGATGCTAAGTAACCCCTGCGGAACTTCAAGATCATCCAGTTAAATTTCATACTACTCCTAAAATTCAGCACCCATAAGACCGTCTACGCAGTTTATGTCAGATATAGAAAATGCGAAGTTTTAAATGTTTCTAAGATGATCAAATTAGAAATTGAATTTGAAAATTGTTAAAACTACTTTACTATGGAAGGACAAATTATCAATTTAATAACTCACATCATGCTTCATGGAAATGTTTGATGGAAGTGGCATTTTAAGCCAGAAGGGCTTTTATGGCAAAATGTTAACAGGAATTTATTTGCCGGTATCAAAGGACGTATTACCAGTAATTAATTAATTAATTTAGATTAATTAAATTAGAATAACTAAGTTATATACGCTGGATTTCGAGGAAAGCAAAGTTGTTAGAACTTTCAATTAAAAGTAAATTAATTAGAGTTTACAGTGAGGGAAAAGCCATTCCTCTAAACCTGACTTGTAAATGAAGAAGACACTTGCTGAGCCAATCCCTTTGTTTAATACCACGGTTTGTCAAGCAACTTTTCGTTCTGTTAGCAATGTGTCGCCGTAAAGTCCAACTATATTGCCACATGAAGTAGAAGTGAGAAAGGAACAGAATAAAATGGCATGTCTGCTCTAATCTGTATTCTTCTAGATGATTTAATATGCTTCCTTATTATAATTTTTCTCGAAAAGTTATAAAAGCACCCCACAAAGAGATTATTAGCCACAATAATTTCCGTGAAACCAAAACAAAGTAAAATGAACAAAAAAAGGTAATTTAAGAAACCACCATTTAAAGATTTTGTTTAACAAATACGCAAATGCACATTTTTAATATTTCAAGTACTTTTGAAATACGTAAATAAACATGATATTTTATGTTTGTGTTATATTAGGTAGGGAGTTGCTAGCATAGGAAACGACAATTTCTTAATTGATTTTGCACTGAGATTTCACGTTTGAAATGTTAGGAATTGAGATTTGGAACTCGGTTGAACAACTATGGCACTCATATTACGAAGGTGGACGATGATGATAAGAGAGAATGATTCCACTCGAAAGGACATTGAGGCAAAACATGTTGTATATAAAAATATGAAGCTCTGCACAAAAATAGGATATGTTTATTAAAAAAAAAAGAAAGTGCTTGCAGTATTCGGACAAATTATCTTCACAGAACCACTTTTGACAGAGCTTACAAGATATGATAAAGTTTCTTCTACCGTTTATAAGTTTCTGAAGCAAAAAGTACATTTTTATTAGCGCTCATGATTTAAAATATTTTTGGTCGTTTTGAGAGACAGGTCAACCATGAATTTTAGAAAACGCTGAATGCTTTCTAGCACTTGATAAATTGAGGTATTTTATGTTCACACACCCAAACTAGGCGTCACGCTTGCTGAATTTAGTATTTATTCCCCTTCAGAATATGTTTCTTGTGTTGTAACATATTTTATTACAAGTAGAAACAATTACAAATACTTTTACATAAATTGATTTTGCAAGCTCAGATTCTATATTTATTTAGAAGTTCAAGATAAAGTGTACACGTAGCGTTTTGTTCTGCACACCCAGAGGGAAGTGGCGAGGACTGCTTTTCTTATGCTGAAAGCTGTCCACAAAGAATAATTTTCATTGAGTATCTTACGTTGCTAATGGCGACAACGTGTTCGGTTTGCTTGGTCTTTAAGTTCCGTGCGACAAGCAAGAACATTTTCTCTGTGAGTCACGATAATATTGCAGAGTTGAGAATGTCAACAAGATCCAGAGATGCGAGCCAAGAACACGCATAGAGTGGGCTGGACATAGCTTGGTCCTTTTTCGCATCGCATGTCTACGTTATCTGCACACCGACAAGCCATCAGCAAAACTCTTGTTAAGCATTACGCTATCAAATGGTCACTTGCCAACACGCAATCTTGTTTCATGTGAACCTTAACGTTACAGAGTTCAAGAATGCAGATAAGGGACAATACTTCTGGGGTGTAACATAAAGCAGTGACAATCTGATGGGGTTGGTTTAGTAGTTGCTTTTGGGGTAATACAAGAACCCGCGGCTCCACTTGCGTCTAAACTCATACATTCTTATTTTACACTAACTTGGAAAGCACATCAAAAGCGACCTCATTAGTTTCGGGGTGTAATTTAACCCAATCTGAGGTGAGCACCTAACTCGTGGAAAGCAAAAAGAAAAAAAAGAAAAAAAATAACTATTGGTTTAGTGGACCTACTTTGAACAACAGAAAAGAGGTTTATACGGAGCTGAGCATAATTTGATGATAGAGTGATACTATTTAAACAAAATAAGGAAAACGACAGCAATGTTCAACGTAAGAAGCACACAGGTTAGGAAAGTAAAATTCACCATGTATTTTGCAATATTCATCAAAGTTACAGAAATATATTACTGAAATAAATAAAGTTGAAGCATTCCTCTTTGCATTTGATTCCTTATTCTGTCTGATACGGCAAACCCATAAAATATTACGACTAAATCCTGTTCATTATCAAACACAGCCGTGAATAACGATTACGACTTCATTCATTCACTGTTACCATTTGCTCTTGTGACCAATCATCCCACATACGTCGCAGTTAATGAAAATCAATTCTAAATATCTGAATCAAAATAAGAAGTACCAGAGATGACACCATGGGTATGCCTCCATGCCAGGGCACTATCTTAATGAAATAATTTCAAATTGTTTGTATCTCCACAGTTATAAATATGAGGAGATGTTTAATATTCTTGAAAGTGCATGAAGTGGTTTGTCTGACAAGTGAAGGAAGCGACTATGAGTTTCTAGTATGTGACACTATTATACCTATTATTGTTCCATATTGCCATTTCTGACCGGGTACGGATTCAGAGCATTATCGCCTTTAAAATTATGTTAGTGGGGATTGGAGGGGCAAGAGGATGTTCCTTCTTTATTTAAATAGTGCGAATAAAGTTATTTACTAAACGCCCATTGTGTAGATATTATCGCGGCAACGGGCATAAATAGATAACAGTCGGCGGATAGTATTTCACGGTAATAAAGAGCTTGCATAAGCAGTTAACGATAGCGTGGCTAGTGAACATAAAGAGGCGGCAAAAGTAGATAAACATAGCGCTTGAGATAAGTGACTTGCCTGACCAGATAGGATTTCACGTTTGGAAAGTTCTAGAGATAGTTAAGTGCAGAGGTTCTACTCCCATTATTCCTGAACCCTAGGACCGAGGACCCGGGCCTCCTTCTACCCGGGAGCGATGGATACTCCGGGGCTCTTTCCATAGAGCAATACCTGGAGTCTAAAAAGACTCCTCTCCCCCACTGAGCACAACGTCAGGACGGGTGGAAGTGGATACACCACTTAAGAGCGTCAAACCCGCAGGGAAGACTACCGAAAACCTTGGTGGGGCCGCCTGGTGATCTAGTACACCTTCTACTAGCTCTGCAGGCTAGTACCCGGGACTTACTAGGCAACCCTCTACCCCCTTCTGTCGGCCGTAGCCTGGCTGGAGGTACCCAATTCCCCGTGGGTGTCGGAAGCACACTGCCCCTTCGAGTCCAACCCAATCCGAACAGCTCCCCGACGGGAGGGGCTCGGCAGTTCGGCCCGAGGTTCATCTAGTAACGTCAGAGGTACCACGAGTGCTAAGGGTCCACAGCGTCCGCACCTCGGCAGCTGAAGGGGACGGATCCCCTCCCCTACGGAAAAGGTTCTAGTGATATCTTGATTGACAGAGAAAAGGTTGTTTCTTATTTGCTCGAGAAGTCTCTCGAATTATGAATGAGATATATAAGAGAATGTGACACGCCAGTGGACAGTTGTAAACGAGAGTTGTTGTAAAGACATGTAACAAGAGTGTTGTCAACAGTGGAAGCTGAGTAAGCTGTCTTGGTGTTGTAGATTGTGATATGAGATGTAATTCTGCTGCTACGCAGAGTGTTTCTACGCAAATAAAGAACATTTAGAATTTCGGCCAATTGGTCCTTTAATTCTACGAACCCACAAAGTCACAATATATTATGTTAAAAGATAAGCGAAATTGAAATACATGGAAAAGGGTACTTCTAATCTGAGCATTAATATAGAATAGAAATTACAAATTTTAACGATTAAAGTTAATGTTATAAAATTTACCTCAATTTACTTCGTTCTAAAAGATGTGATCCTTGTAAACACGCGTCTCAGAAATGAGTCATTTATGCTTAATTTGTTTTAGATAGCTGGTTGATATTTAGAAAATTAATTCAAGACAAGTGCACGTACCCTAGGGTCGTTGCAAGTAAATTAACTAAGGCCAGGTTGCATAAAATTTAATCATCTAAATTCAACTGTATAAAAGTGATCATCAGTCAACCTGAACTTAGTATTATGTTTTATAAACACTGATCTAACTGGTGAATTTTCTCCAGTTAGTTGATTGAATTGAGATCATCAGAACTGCAGAAGCTACATAATACTCAGAGCAAATAAATGGTGCAGCTTTAACTAACATGGTAAGTTATGCATTTTTTGCCGTTACTGTGATTTTATTTCACAATTGCTCTTTTATGATGCATTGTTTGTGTTTATAATTACACAACATATTTATTATTTTCATATTTCAAATTAATCTGATATATCTGATGGTGAAAACTTTGAATTTGAAAGAAGTCATCGTATTTTCAACATAGAAGAAATGCCATTTTAGGACTAAATGACCGAGAATTCAAAATGAGATTTCGAATATCGAAGCACGTAGTTGAAGAACTGGACCATAGGTTACATGCACAATTAAGAACACAAACCCTGAGAAATTATGCACTTGTTTGCACGTATATCTCAATTTTATCACCTGGTGGGAATAATACAAAGTTTTACAGAAATCACCATGGTTGGATTTCTTTAAATGCTCAAGCTACCTGTGACTAGAAGCTTCAGTTCCAGAATACTGTTTCAGGTGGCCAGGTTCAGCGCATGATAGCAATATTGTCAGAAATTCTAGAATTCACGCGCAGTTGGAAGCTGTAGAATTTTCCCTCGGTGAGATCTTAGGAGACAGTGCTTATCCTTGCTGTCATTACTTATTTATACCTACAATGCACGAAGTAACTCCTGCAGAACGAGCGTGTATCAGCTCTTAGGCAAACGAGATCAGATATTGAAAGGTCTTTTGGTGCTGTCAAAAGAAGATTTCCATCTTTAAGAATGAAATTAGCAGTGAAATAACTTCGGGTTTCTCCCATGAGAGTAACATTTGTATTACATATCTTGGCCGCTAATGCAGACGACGACACTCCTGAGGTAGACGGTGCAGTTTAGAGTATATCGAGACTTTGTGGGTTCGTGAAATTAAAAGTGAAATTTTACAAACTCAAATTGCTCTTTATTTCCACCGAATTACAGTTGGAACACTTGCCGATTACATAGAATTACTTAGCGCACACAATTACCAGTTCGTCTGTCACAGGTCCATGCACGCTCACAGTTACGTACAACTCTTCTGATACACGTACACCGTCTTCCAGTCCGTCCGCTCAATCGGCGCTCCTCACGGCTGCTCGCCAAGAACTGAACTCTCCTCCAGCCCGACGCGTCGCTTATATAGAACCAACTGGCCAATCTTGAAAGTTCCGGGTTAGATAAAATATCCTGGATGTTCCAGAACGCAGGGGGAGGGGAAAGAGATGACACAGTGGCCTGCGATCACTTCAGTTGGCGCTACTAGATAAATGGGTAGGCGTGGTCGAATACTTCCCGGCCCTCACTCAGCCGTCAGCTGGTCGTGGCTGGGTGACAATATCAAGAAATTCCTATACCTGATTTAATTGAGAGAGACAGAAGGGAAAACACAGTTCCAAGAACTGCACTAATTAACAACACATCACTATAAATTTATTATTATCTAACCTCATTTTCACAAGCTATATTGTTTTAAATTTACGAGGGCTGTTCAATAAAGAATGATCACAATATATTTTTTGACAACGTAACTTTTCTCACCCTCATAATTTTGATGGATCTTCTCAGAATAGTCTCCCCTGAATTCGATGCACTTGTCCCAGCGCTTCTGCCAGTCTTCAAAGACATGCTGGATACTATTTTTGAGAGATCGTTCAAAATCGCCTCCGCAGCCTTCACCACTGCTTTTGATGATGGATAATGCCTCCCACGAAGGCGTTTCTTCAAGTTAGGGAATATAAAAAGGTCACATGGGGCTAAATCCGCACTATAGGGAGGGTGACGGATGCACTTCACGTTGATTTTTGCAAGATATTAAGCAACAATATTGGCAATATCCGGCCGCGCATTATTGTGGTGCAGCATCCATCCTACTTCACGGAAATATGGTCTTTTACGCCTGATATGGACTTGCAATGTTTTCAGGATATCCCTGTAATACTGTCCAGTTACTGATGTGTGTGCACGTACAACTTGCTGATAAACCATTCCATGAGATGACCATAGCTTTCCCAGCAGAAGCAACCACTTTTGCTTTTCTGGGGGTTGGTGATGAAGTAGATTTCCACACTGAGCTTTGCTGTTTGCTCTCAAGATCAAAATGATGTAGCCAAGTTTCATCAGCAGTGATTACGTTTGAAAGAAACTCCGGATCTTCCTCTAACATCAACTTTAACTGCATGTTACATCCATTACAGCGGTAGGCGATACTGAACATCTCTGAATTTGCCTGTTTCTCACAGGCGGGAACCAGGAGTACCAACAATGAAACCACTACGGTGTGTTTGTTTCACATTAAGCTAACAGAATATAATAAGATTGAAGTTTAGTGCGAAAAATTATGACCGTGAAAAATTATGATCATTCTTTATTGAACAGCCCTCGTATTTTATTTGTTTTATTTTTTGTTATAAAATTTTCATTTGTAGTTCATGTTCTTACTGCAAACACTCGAGCCTCCGATTATAACAATTTTCTCTTATGCCTTCCTCTTTTCAGTGAATGAATATCTGGGTGTACTTGTGGAATCTGAAGGACGTAGTTCAGTCACCTACATTTCTTCCTTCTGTAAAGTGCAAAAGTCCACAACCTCCAGTTGGACTACATGTATGTTCACTTGCGGTGAACAAATGCCATCCATACCCACTTTCGTTATTTCCCCGAATGAAACCCCACAGAATCATCAAACTCTCAGCTAATGGTACAAACTGCGCCCTGAGTTTTGCAGTTAGTTGGTGCCCAGTTTCGTTAAGGAACACGACACAATCATCCCTCCTCCTGTTTTGTGAATCTGAATCTTATCTTTGTGCTATCATTTTATGTGTTGATGATGTGTTATCATCTTATTCTTTTGCGCTCTTTTATATTTTCATAACGTAATTTTAAAGCTTTGTAATCACGTGCGGTGCAATTAAATTCTGCAGTTAGTTCCTAACAAGCCTACCTTTTATTAATGATGTTGCTATCTGTTTTTGTTTTATTTTATGTTACATCTTTATGTTGGAGAACAATGACAATTAATACAGTTTCTTCTTAATTTTTGAATTTTTTTGGAAAACGCCTTCTTCTTTTGTGAACCTCTATTACTTGTTTATGTTTTCCAATTCATATTATTGTGAACAGAAGACAATGAAAATTGCGTACATTATGTATATAGTGGAGAAAAGTAAGCGGAATTATTATTTTTTGATAAATTATGTTTCAATATAGAGCAAAATTTGTTTCTGTTTATATGAAACAACAGTACTTCCAGGATTAATAACTATAAAGTGAAAGGTTCATTTAGCTTTTGTTATGCAATGGATTGGCTATACCGTGCACTTGAATTAAACAAAATTGAATGGTTTTGAAAATTTTCATGTCCTTTCGACGCAATACGAAAGTTGTAACATATTTGGTGATTTAGCCGTATGTAGACTAAGATTTTTGATAGATAGAGTCAACATGAAAAATTCAATGCCATGGCCGGGATTTGAGACACGGATCTCCTGGTTTCCATCAAGTCGATCTTACCCATTGAGCTACCATGACCAACATGCCTTCCTGACATTAAATTCTCCATTTGACTCGTATATTTCCCTGGTAGACCACTAGGGGCTCTCGCATTCGAGATACACCGTTTGTGGCGACTTACTATCATAAGTACTTGAGTCCCAGGCTTCTCTTATTAGATTAGATTAGATTGATTTGCGTTCAGTAGGTTCACTTGTAGCCAGGAAAGGCTGTGAATATTGAACATATCCAGAGGTATAAAGTTTAATAGCATATGTATGTACAAAGGTTAACATAAGATACATAGTATACATACAATATGAATAACATTATGGAAAACAAAGCAGGGATAAATTTTATGTGATACAAAATCAAAACACTTTTTAATTTAGCTTTCACTTGGCTTATGTAAGTACGTCTCAACCTTTTTGCAATGGATATCATTCTTATTATTTCTTAAATACGTATACATTAAAAATAAATTTTCAACATGCATCAAAAATTTATTGGTAATGATTTGTCATTGGAACAGTTAAATACTACTTACAGAGCTACAGAAGCGTTATCGGGATAATTTGTCATTCAGATAATGCTGTACAGAAAAAAAGATTTTGGGCAAAGGTACTTTCTAAGAGCATTTTTAAAAGCACCAAAATTATCATTTTTTTCTTTAAGAACATTAGAGTGTGCGCCAAATATTTTGATAGTTTCATATTATTTTAGTTAATTGATGGAAATGAATCATTTCTTCATATTAGCCGTATATAGACTAAGGTTTTTGATAGATATCTTAGTGTATCTTGGATGCGAGAGCCCCTAGTGGTCTACCAGAGAAATATACGAGTCAAATGGGGAATTTAATATCCGCCATTGTAGCTCAATGGGTTAGAGCGACTAAACGGAAACCAGGAGATCCGTGGTTCAAATCCCGGCCATGGCATTGGATTTTTCATGTTGACACTATCTATAAAAAACCTTAGCCTATATACGGCTAGTATGAAGAAATGATTAATTTCCATCAATTAACTAAAATAATAAGAGTTAAATGATGAAGCCTGGGACTCAAGTCTTACGATAGTAGGTCGCCATAAAGGGTGTATCTCGGATGCGAGAGTCCCTAGTGGTCTACCAGGGAAATATACGAGTCAAATGGAGAATTTGGACGGCACGATGGCCATGGCAGCTCAATGGGTTAGAGCGACTGGACCATAACCAGGAGATCCGTGCTTTAAATCCCGGCCATGGCATTGAATTTTTCATGTTGACTCTATCTATATTTGGTGATGTTGACGGATTTGTTTTTGTGATCTTGAATCAATACTGAACGGCGTTCATGTGATTTACGATTAGCATTTAACATAATTCAACTATGATTTTCGATTACAAATGAATTGCAGTTTTCATTTAACTGGTCTAAGAAGCTTGAAGGCTCATCACGTAATACTAAGGCCACAGGTAGACAATCTACAGAAACGAGGAGGCCCCTAACTATTCGAAAACTCGTTTCACTGCGATGAACGACCCGTCGACTAAGCAGCTCTTTGGTTACTGAGACGAAAGGTCTTTCCTTTGAGTAAGCTTCCGCGTTACCTGACCGGCACCACTATACGTCATTTTATCTAGAAGAAACCATACGTTACCACAGAGCCAATCATCTGGTTAGATATTTATTTAGTCAAATCGTATAGATAAATGCAGTGGTTACTGTCAACGTCTTGTTGTAACTCCGAGCTTCCGAGATCTTGCAGTTTCGGTTATTCTGTAAAGATTAGGAGTAGGGTGCACTACGAAGGGGATTCGGCAGTTAGACCAATCTCCTCCCATTGTACCTATGTCTCCAAGTAGGGCAACCCCGGGAGGAAGGATGAGGCGAGAGAAGACAGAGGGTGGCCGTCCCAAGGAACCACGATGGTGAAGAGGGCGCGCTCCCAACATTTTACTTAGAGACCTCCCACGGTGGGCCAGAATAATGGTCTACCTCCCCCCCGCCCACCTCACTGCCGAACCTGAAAGGTTCCCAGCAGCCGAGCCCGAAAACAGCAGGTTCGAAGACCTGCAACCAACCTGCCGGAAGAGTAAGCTGTTTTCCTTTGAGCATATCATCCCACCATGCACCGCCGAGACACCCACCGACACTTCTATCCTTAAAGAGATTGCCTGAGGAGAGATGATATGAAATGATAATGGACATGAAATGGAGGGACAGGAAATTCAGGGGATTTATTTAACCTACCAAGCATTCACATAGCGACCCGGAGAAACCCAAGGAAAACCCATGGGTCAAGTAGGTGTGTCACAGGAATCGAACCCGGGCTTCCCGAATGTGCACCACTGACGGAACCACCGGAGCCATTCCGCTCAGTGTTCTGTAAATATCTAACATTTGTATTTATTATTATTATTATTATTATTATTATTATTATTATTATTATTATTATTATTATTATTATTATTATTATTATTATTATTATTATTATTATTATTATTATTATTATTATTATTATTATTATTATTATTATTATTATTATTATTATTATTATTATTATTATTATTATTATTATTATTATTATTATTATTATTATTATTATTATTATTATTATTATTATTATTATTATTATTATTATTATTATTATTATTATTATTATTATTATTATTATTATTATTATTATTATTATTATTATTATTATTATTATTATTATTATTATTATTATTATTATTATTATTATTACTAATGTTTCACTTTCTCCACATATATAGACAGAAAAGGTATTCAACCCATTATTTGACCCAATATTACAGAGAAAATACATGTTTTGAGGTCCCATGACTTAAAAAGATTGTGTTTGTGTATGAATGAGTGTGTGTGAATAAATGTGTGTGTGTCTGTGTGTGTGAGTGAGCTAGTGAGTGTAATTGTGTGTGTGTGTGTATGTGTGTGTGTGTGAGACAGAGATCAGGCATGTATTTAGAAGTCAATTTCGGGGGGGGGGGGGAGGCGGTCCAAACAATCTACATTGAATTATTTTCTTTTAATAAATAATTAATCAGGGATGTGTTTTTATCATGTTAGTAAAAAATAAAGACACGTTTAATATATTATATTCACATGACAGTTTCCACCCAAGCTTCTACAAATTGTTCTTGTCTTGTTTCTTTGGATAAAGTCTGTAGAAAGGCCTCACATATATTTTACATTTTTTGTTCTTATACCTGGGATAAAGTGATATAAGCAGTAATCAGATACTTAGAAAGCGAACTGCTGATTGATGCATTTGAAGTATTAGTTCTCCTTGAATGCAAAAGGGAATAGGAACATAGAAGTTAAAAATTACATAACTTTAAGTAACTATCTGGGAATTCTAACCTACAATACATTATTATAATTGATATGATTTGTGTATTTTAGCGAGTTCTACAGCTGCTGTGCAGTAACTTTTGTTTATCTCTTAATTTCATGTTTGCCTGACAGTGAACTGAGACGTTAAGATGAGAAGTTTGATAAATTTTTTGATTTACTTTAAATTAAGTTTCATTTCAACTGGACCCCCCTTAAATACGTCCCTGAGAGAGAGAGAGAGAGAGAGAGAGAGAGAGAGAGAGAGAGAGAGAGAGAGAGAGAGAGAGAGAGAGAGAGAGAGAGAGAGAGAGAGAGAGAGAGAGAGAGAGAGAGAGAGAGAGAGAGAGAGAGAGAGAGAGAGAGAGAGAGAGAGAGAGAGAGAGAGAGAGAGAGAGAGAGAGAGAGAGAGAGAGAGAGAGAGAGAGTTTAGGTAGATATATGAGCTTTTTACAGCATAACTATAAAATGAAAAGCCGGTTAAATACTTAAACTGGTGTTTCAGCTTAGTACCTTCCAAGTATCCGATAGGAAGATTTTCAACAAAATTCCCGCAACCGAAACTGAAAATTTTGAATTTCTAAAAAATGACTACTGTTTTTTTTATTAAAGTACCAAAATATTTAAGCTATTTTTATGACAAATTAACTGTGTATCTTGAGTGTTCAGGGAGAACCTCTGGAGCTCTTCTCATTATGGATGATTTCTGCATAACTGGTAAACAATGAGAAACATACACGAACTGTAGATCTACTTAAAACAATGGGTTTTTAGGATAACTATTTGTGCGAAAATAAACAATTTTAAGTATTTCTTATTATTCGTTTGAATTTTCATATTCGTATGCTTTCCTCAAATACGAGGGATGTTCAATCAAGCATGATCATAATTTTTTAGTCATAATTTTTCGCACTAAAATTCAATCTTATTATATTCTGTTAGCTCAATGTGAAAAAAAACACGCCGTAGAAGTTTCATTGTTGAGACTCCTGGTTCCCGCCTATGAGAACCAGGCAAATTCAGACATGTTCAGTATCGCCTACCGCTGCAATGGAAGCAATGATGTTAGAGGAAGAACCGGAGTACCTTACAAACGCAATCATTGCTGATGAAACTTGGCTACATCATTTTGGTCCTCAGTGCAAACAGCAAAGCTCAGTGTGGAAATCTCCTTCATCACCAACCCCCAAAAGCATAAGTGGTTGCTTCTGCTGGGAAAGTTATGGTCATCTCATTCTTTGATATTCATGGAATGGTTTATCAGCATGTTGTACCTGCACACACATCAGTAACTGGAAAATACTAAAGGGGTGTCCTGAAAACATTGCAAGTCCTTATCAGGCGCAAAAGACCA
>CM060947.1:74020444-74085444 GCA_030765055.1 Mantis religiosa | reverse complement strand
AAATAAATAAATAAATAAATAAATAAATAAATAAATAAATAAATAAATAAATAAATAAATAAATAAATAAATAAATAAATAGTGTAGTTAGTGTAGGTGGTAGCATGTCTGCCTCACGTCCAAGGGGTCCTGGATAAGATTTTTCCGGGGATTACCCTTATCCTAAAAAGACTGATGTCAGATACCTCTAAGCTCCATGGACCCTGGGCGCATTTGAGCATCAATTCACACATTTCATTAATCGTCCAATATGACTTAAAAGGTTAAAGAACGTAAATTAGGAAAAAAAAATCTTAATTTACCTATCACAAAGCATTTGTATAAATCCGTGTCTCTTACACCATTCCTCCTGATGTTCATATTTTTTATTTTAACTGTAAAACATGCTAGACATGTGGGGTAGGTTCTGTTGATAGAGGTTGTATAGGAGAAATAATTAATGTGACAATTATAGTAATACGAGTGTAATTATAGTAACTATAGTAATACTAAATCCACAAATGACGGAACTACTGCCTTCGCTCGCCTCCTATAGGGTTTTCTAAGCGTACACAAAGTAACACAATTTTTTGACGGAAAGTTTTGTTGACGGAAATCTCGTTTGTGAATATTAGTCAGGTAAAATATGAAGTGAAGGCCAAAATAATTTAGTCGTGCTGTGCATAGACCAAACGATGGAGGCGTAATGTCTGTTAACATACTTCTGTTGGGAAATGTTCTGAGAGTCGTCTATTTCACGATCCAAGAGGGTTAACACTTTGTGTAAAATAATATAAAACGAGAGATTGAAAAGCGAACCACTTCTCTAAGGTGCTCTCTTTTTCCAAATTAGACAGAACCATTTTTATGTACAGTGGAACAAGTTGGCAGTGCGGGATAGCATTACAGCAAGCGAACATCTTCGTGTATATTGAAAGCCTCTGGCTAAAAAACAGAAAAAATTGATGAAATCAAATAAAATGTATGTGAAATACCAAATAATATTTTTGAAATCCATTCATCCTTAACTTATGAAATTTTATTTAAACAAAAAGCATTTTCATGCAAACAAGAAATTTGATGACGAGGCTTACATTTTACATCTTGTGTTAAAAAAAGACAGTATACTATCAAGGCAAGAAAATGCCGATGGGAAATCATTACGACGTTGTAGCTGGTTTAGAACTTGAGGACCCATGTCGCTCTTTGACAAACAGAATGGCTGATCGTGACACAGCTACATCCCACATCAACACTGCTCTTGGCAACTAACATAGTCATTAAATGGAAAACAACGTCTCTGTGCTTCAAGTACTTTTTCAGAAAAAAGCAGTTCCTGGAAGAGGAGAAATACAACACAGCGACGCGTTTTCTAGGAGAACATTTATTTTTTCAGTGAGGATCTTATAAATGTACCTGAACGTTGTGTAGTCATCTTGCACAGATCCAGCTTTGACTTCTGACACAAATTCATTTGTTATCTTCTTTACCACGTAAGTAAGAAGAGCGATTGTTTCTTCATTAAATCATTAGATGCCAATATTTTCATGTTAAGGTCCGGTTTTAAAGGTCCCAGAATCGAAAAACTCCTGTGTAAAAGTCAAGCTCGTTCGTGGCCCCAAGCAACACAACCCAAAAGGACATATGGAATAAACACTAAACTTGGCAACATGACATTTAAGTTCATCATCCTATCTTTACATGGACAATGTTTCATTATCTTCCAAATATGGCTGTACAGCTGTAGCATTTTTTTTCTCTCTCTCTGCAATAGTTGTAGATATACAGATAAGATGTTTATTGGTGACAAATTACTACATTTATTACACAAACACATAGTGCATAGGTCACTGAGCCTTTATGCATATTTAATGCGCAAGTTATATGCGACAAAAGAAATACAATAAAATTCAAAGAGTAAAAAAACAGAGATAAATATCTTCTGACAAACTGAATAAATATATGTCTTCGCACATTTTATTCAGCAAATTGCTTACCTTTTGCGGTTCCTCTGGTCAGCCAATTGATGGAAACATGCAATTAAATTCTGGTGAATTTAATTCTTCAGTGGTGCCTCCTCATTCCGCCAAAATATACTCCAATTCTTCATTGATATTCAAAATAGATAGATCCTCCTGGCAGAATGGTCGTATTATTCTTTTACCTCCAGCATCCTACTCTAAGCCAAAGCAAGGGTAACACGCAACAATAAAAAGCTATAGTACACTTGAAGTGTCATCTATTCTGGTTAATCCGGGATATTATGAATTTATCTGCAACCATTAAAATTTTGGGTCACAGAATTTGACGTAATTTGAAGGATTCAGACTTATTTGAACTACGTAATATCAGTAGGTATATATACAAATAGATTTTAAAATTATATGAATGCTGATCATATCTGTGAATAAGCGAGGACAACAATGTTTGGTGATAGCCACATTTCTTTTCCTGATGAAAATAACTCTACCATCACTAAAATTATAGTTAATGCTTTCCTTAAAATAGCAAAATTTTGGACACCACTGATATAAATTGTCCTTAATTTTGTACCAATTTCAACTCAAAGTCTTCCCAGACATTTTAAACACTATTATAAACCTAACATTTTGACTCAAAGCTAAAGATAAACCATTTTTTCTTTCCCGCTGCGTTCTGTCGGATATACAACTGAAAATTCAATAGTAGTTAGGGTAAATTATATATTGTGTAAAATTTACTTGACACCGTTTAGAGTTTATCTCATATCCTCTGTATTTTGACGAAGCTCTCTGTGTAAAGCTTGGCGTGAGGCAGTTTGAGAGGTATGCAATAACGCTCTCATGCTATACCTAAATAACGGAAGTACTATCAGAATCAAACACACAACCAGAATCTTCCGGAAGTTCCGTGGTAACTTCTCGTGACTATATAAGGCAGCATTTACGCGGGGTTAGTACCAAGTTGGGGAGCCGTTTCTAATGCAGCTCTAAAAGTGAATTTGTGACGACAGTTGGTCTGTACAGCAAGAGCTACTTCCACGGAAGATTAGAGAAGTCAATCGATTTTCCAGCAAGCGAATTATCCGAAATAGAGGCAGAGTGGCCACATTCCATTAGACAGCTACATATGCATACAAGTGAACTGACAGGAAAATTGAACTAAATCATATTAATGAATTATTGAATGAACTAAGTGAAATCACAGTGAAAGTTGAAGTAGGTCACATTAGTGAAGACTGGAAAATGTAACAACATGAAAGATTAATCTGGTTCTCAAGTAATTGCGTAAAATATTTGTCTACATATGGCGTAAAATCAAGGACTATGAAAACCAAATTCAACTATTTACAACTATTCAGTTGGTTTTTTGAAACTTTTTTATTAACTCACTTTGTTCTCTATTTTGTTTCTCCGGTACAAAATTTGCAGTAGATTTTGTTAACTTTCGGATGATCTAGAGACTTGAAACCTTAAATATAGCTCACAATAGAATGACAATGAAATTAGTTCGCTTTCAAGAAAATCCTCCCACTCCAAACTGCTGTTTACATGTTAACGTTTTAAATTTAGCTCGGAACCCGACAACAATGCAATAACAACGCCTCGTCTCCAAACTACCCTTTATCTCTAAAATGCTCCTATTTCGTGGAAACGTAGAGTCAGACTAAAAAATTCAATGCCATAGCCGAGATTTGAGCCACGGATCTTCTAGTCTCCGTCCAGCCACTCTAACCATTGAGCTACTATGGCCAACGTGCCGACATGACATTAAATTCTCCAAATGACTCGTATTTTTCCCGGTAAACCACTTAGGAGTTCTCGTCCGTGGTTCAAATGCCGGCTATGGCATTCAATTATTCATTCTGACTCTACGTTTCCACAATTTAGTCTACACACGGCCAGTGTGAAAGAACAATTAATTTCCATTAATTGACCTAATAGTGGTTAACTATAAATCCCGGGCCTTAAAGTACTTACACGTTGTAAGTCGCCATTAAGGTAGTTGTCTCATGTGATTATGAGAACTCCTAAGTGGTTTACCGGGAAAAGTACGAGTCAGTTGGAGAATTTAATGTCATATCGGCACGTCGGCCATAGTAGCTCAATGGTTAGAGGGGCTGGACGGAGACCAGAAAATCCGTGGTTTAAATCCCGGCTATGGCATTGAATTTTTCAGTCTGACTCTACGTTTCCACAATTTAGCCTACACACGGCCAGTGTGAAAGAACAATTAATTTCCATTAATGCTCCTATTTTGTTTAGAATATTGTCACACCCTACATTAGAATAGATTTAATATTTATTAGCTTTGGGGGGAATCCGTAGCGGTAGAGCTAAACTATCTCAACAAACACTAGTTACACCACGCGGTAGGGTGGACATGTTATTTTACTGATAACTAGCTTACCTGCATGGTGGTGAAAGGTGGAAGGTCCAGCGAAGGAAAACTCACAAATGCATTTTAAAAAGAGGTTTAATAATCCCAGACAACTTACATTCAATGAGGTTTGTGTTCCGGAGGGTTGCTACAAACACATCCTCTCACGCTGGTGGCGGCCGGTCGTCTGGGGGAAGAGGATATGCCATCCCCCCTCCCCAGCGCAGCCAACGAACAAAGTTAAGCCAGTCGCCAGGTCTGACAACCCATACAGGGTTGCCACACCTCCCCCCGGACCACAAGCTGTTGACCCAGGGTCAACAGAACAATTAATAACAAATGAAAAGAAACTCGCTCGAGTGATGGAACAACAACAAAAAAAAAAAAAAAAATAGCATACAAACATCACAAACAGTATTATACACATAAATCTTGTCTCTTGACGTTACACATTCGTTTCTTTACTCCAGTGTCTGTCTATAACTTTAATTAAAAAGCCCTAAAAGAAAAATAAATGAAGTTCAGCACTTTTCACCACTACTGCACCAAGCAACAAAAGTTTCACAACCTGCCTGAACAGTACATTCCATTCCCACTGGTCTCACAAATGTAATAAAAAAACTTGAAGCTTGCACTGCAGTCACTGATGAATAAAGACCACTGAATTGAGCACAATTGTACTTGCTCTACACTGAATAACAATGTGGGGCATTAATAGTTCTTCTGCCCCCAACACAGGTACGAAGTGACAGCACTAATAGCTGCCAAAGCTCTGACGAACAGTGGTCATAAAGGGCGGACCAGAGCCCGATGACACAAGGCAGTGTGGCAGGTTTAGCACTCCCATGGTGCAAACAGTTCGGTAGGAACAGTGTGGTGCAGCAGGAACGCAGATAAATAGGGCTGGCTTGATACGTATCATCATACTACAACATTATTTCCAAAAAATATAAGTGTACGTCAATTACAGAAGACAACTACATCATTAAAAACAAACTTCACTTCTGAACAATAATAAATAATAAAAAAAATTAGGTACACCCCATCTGGGTAGCAAGATACATGATAAAACTAAGATAATTTCCATCACTCGGCAATATATAGAGCTTACAAATTTTGACAAGATGAATCAAATAATCTTCACAAAATAATCTTCACAAAAGAATACATAAAACGTAGGAATGTCACAATCAAAACTTTACAAAAACCCCTTAGGGTAGAAATAATACAATACACACAGCACAAAATAATTTGACCTGGAAGAGAACAACATTAGACACAGGTGAACTTACTTTGGGTACCTCTAGGTTATGTCGTTGGAGGCTGGGCCTCTCGAGTTTTTTGAACCAGATGGTGAAGTCCAGCAATTACGTGCCATATGACCACGCTTGTTGCAATTGTAACACACAATAGGTGCCTGCTGTGTCCTTTCATGATATCTTGGAGGCTTAAGTGGGGGTGGCTGCACAGTAGATGCAGCAGCAGTGAATTGAGACTGAAGTTGTTGCATTTGGGTAGCAAGTTTAGTGACCTGTTCACTCAATGTGGAAACAACATTAATAACTGGTTCAGAGTGATTTACACTTTCAAACCGTGATAAAACAGGTGCAGATGACACAGGTGGAGGAGTGCAAGTTTATGTTTGTGCTTGTACTAAATGTTGTCTATGTTGCACATAAAAATTAGCTTTATCAACGCTTTTAATAATTTGTAAAACCTCCTCAACTGTTTGTGGATTTAATGGGAGCAAAGCTTGCACATACTGAGGTTTCAATCCTTTCACTAAGTTTTTTACCTGCTCCATTTGTGTCATTGCAGCGTTAACTTGGTCACACAAGGATAATACATCATAAATGTAATCTAATACAGGTTCATTTTCTAATTGTACCCTCTGCCTAAGTTTAATTTCCAACAATTCATCTTGATTGGACATTTGAAAAGCTGCCAAAAACTGTTGAGTTAGAAAATGCCAATCATGCTCAGGGTGTCTATGGCAAAAAGTTCGGTACCACAGTGCTGCTGTGTCTCGCAAGTAACATGGGAAAAACTTCAACTTTTGTACATCTGACCAACCATTTGCTGTAGAAACTAAGTTAAATTTTCTCAAAAATTCTGAAGCAGATATCAGTGCTATCCTGTCAAAACAGGGTGGATCAATAAAAGGCCGAGAAACTTGCATTGTCTGAGTCTGATTAACATTAGGTGCCATGGATACTTCTAAATTACTAGGTACATGTGCACTTTGATTAGCTAAAGCAGAAGTCGAAGCTATTACATCATGTGAATCCATTGTAACTGGCACATTGGATGATTGCCGCGTTTTCTTAGTCATTTTGACTTACTTTTAAGTAACACTGGACACCAGAATAAAATAAGCAGAATTACCAACTGGAATGAACACAAAAATGAAGTGCATACTTCACAAAAACACCAAAAAAAAAGAAACTATCTAATGTAGGGTGTGACATATTGGTGGAGGCGCCAGGTATCGATCCTGGTACCTCTCGCTTGGCGTGCGAGAGGTACCAGGATCGATACCTGGCGCCTCCACCAATATGTCACACCCTACATTAGAATAGATTTAATATTTATTAGCTTTGGGGGGAATCCGTAGCGGTAGAGCTAAACTATCTCAACAAACACTAGTTACACCACGCGGTAGGGTGGACATGTTATTTTACTGATAACTAGCTTACCTGCATGGTGGTGAAAGGTGGAAGGTCCAGCGAAGGAAAACTCACAAATGCATTTTAAAAAGAGGTTTAATAATCCCAGACAACTTACATTCAATGAGGTTTGTGTTCCGGAGGGTTGCTACAAACACATCCTCTCACGCTGGTGGCGGCCGGTCGTCTGGGGGAAGAGGATATGCCATCCCCCCTCCCCAGCGCAGCCAACGAACAAAGTTAAGCCAGTCGCCAGGTCTGACAACCCATACAGGGTTGCCACACCATATATGTTTAAGATCTTTTAATGAAAATGATATGTATAACTGGAATTTTTGAGAATAGCCTCTCGGAATTTTAAAAATAGCGCTGAAAAACAGAGAGAGAGAGAGAGAGAGAGAGAGAGAGAGAGAGAGAGAGAGAGAGAGAGAGAGAGAGAGAGAGAGAGAGACTTGAGTTGTTTTATTTCTAATCATTTAAATACAAATTATTAAAATGGTTACTATAGGCATCACAGTTTTAAAAAGAACTGTAAGGTATAAAATAACATCTCCTAGCCCCATTAGATTTATAAACCCCTACACGTCCTACCCTTATACTTATTGCTGTGAAAATGTGTTATTGCGGAGTTTGAATAGCTATGACAGTACATTTAGGGTTTAAAACCAAACCATGGAGTGAATACAACGGTGATAATAATAAAATATGTAGGGAGCCGTTGTAATTGAGAAAACTCATAGAACACTTCGTATCATTTGCAGCGCAATAGAATTGTTGGAATAGATGCCAACAGGAAGAATGTAATCTGTAAGGTGAATATTGGACAGCAGAAACTAAAGATAGAAATTTAGGATACCAGTTAGAGCTTAGTTATAGTTAAATGCCTACGTAATAAGGGAACTGAGAGTGGATAATGTACAGAAATGCAATAAGTGGATATAAAATAAATACAATTTGTGGATGCTATGCCCCGATACAGGGATCACAGTAATGCAGACTGTGATATAGAGAGTCAATAGTTAAAAAGATAAATGAAGTGACAGTGGTGAAGACTTCAGGAGCTGTTTATATTTTATTTCTCTGCTAATGTGTAATTTCAATTACATGGTATTTTAAGGAACCTCATTAATGGAAATAAAATGTAACTTTTCCAAAAATCTATTTTAAGGATTGTTTGAGACGAAGATTTTCTCGAGAATATCCATCTCCATTGTTAAGCTGTGTTTTATTCGAGTATTACATTTAATACATCTCAGTCTTTAGGTTTTAAAGGGCAAGTATTGTTCTCTCTCTCTCTGTTCACTCACATTTCTACACACATATATACGCCCGAGAAGAGCAACAGGAAATGTAACAATTATATTGAACAATAATTATAACTTTTATTTATACTATAATCATTCAAGCATATTGTTAGACATTGCATGTTAACGATGTTTACATATAAAAGCCATCGAAAAAAGCAGCAATTAGGTACGCAACACGAATGAAATTTAGTTATTTTTAGATGCAGCTTATTAGTGTGAAAGCAAAATTTCGCTTTCGTTTTCTGAACGGATAAGGTCTTTTATTACTTGCAATGGAAGGGGAACCCAGTCCTTCAATCACTGCAATAATAAATGTAAAATGCAGGAAAGTACATAATTATAGTCTGCGAGAGGCTAAAAACTGGGTCATGCACTAAAGAGTTAAAGAGCCGTTTTCTTTAGTTGACCTTCATTCTGCACATCTTAGGATGACTTGAATTTCATTAGCATAACTGTGTATAATCTCTGATTTTAATGCTTGCATTGCTCTAGATCCAAGGATTCAGACAACTTTCCCTTCCCTTTGGATCGGGATATGCATAAAATTAAATTGCATCTAATATCAGAAAGGAATTACCATATACCTATATCGTTTTAACATCTTAGATTATATCATTAGAAGATGATTTCAATGTAAATACGCTTGAGCTCTTGGAAAGCTATAGATCAAAACGAAGATATTTGTAGTTAAATGCTGTGAAAACTGCGTTGGAAGGTACTTTGAAGATCTTGAAGGAAAACTAATCATATAAAAGTGAAAAACGAGTAAAACACATCTGATGCCTTAAAGTCACAAAACGTTCTTCAACAACTTACTCTTACAACAGCATATTTTGTTTATTACATGCTGATAAAAATATGAGAAAGTCTTCTATTTCATATTTCTTAGTAGCACCCTGGCATAATTCAGTTGTTTCGTGCAGTGATATGGAAAGAGAGCGAAATTTCAATCCCAAGTTATCGACACAGATTTATAAATATCTCTTCTGATTATTGTATCCTCCTCTTGTATCTACAAAGAAAGGTTTAATGAAACCACGAAGAACATAGAAAAGTAAACTTTTGGAAAAGAAAGAGAAAAAAAAACAAAAGGAATAACGGCATACGATTTAACAAAATTGTAAGTATTTTAAAATTGAAGGAAAGAGAAAGAAATATATATGAAATGCTTAACTCATAAACTGTAATAATTGTTTCCTTTAAAGGGTTTGTGTACTAACGTTTTACCTACTTCTTACGATTTACCAATTATCCAAAATTAGTTCACAAAGAAGATGACTTTAGATGTTCTTCAACGAAAATTCGAGATATACATTTCATTTATCATGGAAATACTTTGAACATTTGGTATTCTAATCAAAGGCATTTTTGGAAATTAATTGTTCTTTCATACTGGCCGTGTTTAGGCTAAAGTATGGGAAGATAGAGCCAGACCGAAAAATTCAATGCCATAGCCGGGATTTGAACCATGGATCTTCTGGTTGCCATCCAGCCGCTCTAACCCTTGAGCTACTATGGCCAACATACCGATATGACATTAAATTCTCCAACTGACTCGTGTTTTCCCGGTAAAGCACTTAGGAGTTCTTATAAACACATGAGACAACTACCTTAATGTCATATCGGCAGTTGGCCATAGTAGCTCAATGGTTAGAGCGGCTGGATGGCAACCAGAAGATCCGTGGTTCAAATCCCGGGAATGGCATTGAATTTTTCAGTCTGGCTTTATCTTCCCATACTTTAGCCTACACACCGCCAGTGTGAAAGAACAATTAATTTCCATTAATTAACCTAATAGTGGTTACCTGTAAAACCCGGGCCTTAAAGTACTTACACGTTGTAAGTCGCCATTTAGGTAGATGCCTCATGTGTTTATGAGAACTCCTAAGTGGTATACCGAGAAAAATAAGAGTGAGTTGGAGAATTTATTGTCATGTCGGCACGTTGGCCATAGTAGCTCAAGGGTTAGAGTGGCTGGACGACAACCAGTAGATCCGTGGTTCAAATCCCGGCTATGGCATTGAATTTTTCAGTCTGGTTCTATCGTTCCAAAGGCATTTTTATAGTTTTTCATACGATCAAAATTTTCTAAACATTTTCCATGTGAAGGGTAATTTAGGTAGGGCACTTTCTTGAAAAAATTATTATATCCTTGGAAGATGCAGATGAAATCTCAGGTTTGGTATTTAACGACTAGGCATTTTTGAGTTAAGCGCTCTAAAGGTGCACCAATATTGAGACAGACAGATCGACAGACAGACAATACCCCACCCCAAACAAGCATTGGTCTTTCTAAAGGGCGTCTTATGAGTCCAGGGACCTTAAAGCATATATTTTCGGTAAAACTTGGACTTCAAAATTTTGAGTGAAATAGAATGTTCTTCCTGCGAGCAACGCCTTACCATAGTCTGACGAGATATCAGAATGTCCACATGATGGAAATCTATCCCCGATTCGCCAGATCTTTATGTTTAATATAGACCTAAACTTGAAAGCTTGGACCTTGCAAACCTCCAAGTTTATGCTTAATTCAATGGCTATTTTATGTGCATATAACTTATTTGAACACCAGTGTTTAAGATTGCGTTATGCTTTATCTTATTTTCATTGTGAATTGTCATAATATAGCTAGATACACATTTTAAATTTCAGACGGCATATGTAGATTTATGATTTCTCCAACATTTATTTAAATTAATGATATACACCATGCCTATGATAATTAATTCGTATCCAATATTTATTTTGGTAAATTACCTGACCAGCAAGGTGTTTGAAACATCACTTCAAACCAGACTTCGCACTCAAACTTTGAGAAAAATGACAAGCCACTATTGTGGATAATGATTTTAAAATATGGTACTCCTCTTATATACAAAGTTGTGTCCTGTTTATTTGACTACACCATTTCACATATTATTTTATCGTGAGTGGCACATCCTGACGTTGCCTTTTGTCCCTAAAAGTACAAAAAGTCCTTAAAGTCCTGAGCGCAGGCTACACTGAGAGTGAAGAGCATGCACAATATCTGGGGTGTTTATCTCTTCTTCAGTTTTGTGTTCACAAAATGGTGTAAATATATTGATAAAATATGTGTTTGGTTTAATAATGTCAATAATATAATACATTGTATTTGTTTAAATAGTGCCCGGATCTCTCTTCATTCATATTAAGTAAGTTAAAAATTTAAGAAAATAATTGAAGCAAGAATTTAGAGCTCATTAACATGTCAAATAAAATTTAATATTTGATTGCTCTAACATGTTCTGAAATATATGATTTTGTTTTATATGTCCAATATTTTAAGGAGTGACTTTGAAATTTAAGGCAAACATTTTCTAGTGTGCACATTCAAAGGCTATATCAATTATTTAGTGAAGTTTTGAAAAGGGGACTATCCTCTTAGCCTTCGATATACTCCTGTTTACTTACAACCAAGTGCTAATGAAACCATATATAATAAATTTTTATTATCAGGGACGTAGATTATGTAGAAATAATTTGTAATATAGTTATGAAAATAATTGGTAATAGATGAAAGCTTTTGTAAAATTGTCACCTGCGGCATTCCCGCATGTCAGATTTCAAATTGGTTGGTGTTTACTTTTGATTTGGGTTCTAATTGGAGCTATGAGATCTCTTGTTCTTCAGGTGAATGGTTGTAGGAAAAGGATTTGTTGTTTGTTGGCTGCTCAGTTGTCTCAATAATACACTGGTTCGTTGCAAAAATTGATTTAATTCTCACTCAATTCGTTGATTCAGATTGATTGGTAGCGGTGACCACCTGTTACTAAACTTTCTAACAGAATTCTCTTAATTCTTTATACGGCGAATACTTTGCTATTATAAACTTCTTCTGCTGCTTCTCTCACGCTGGTTGCGTTATTCTTGACTTCCCTACATTTCGGACTTAGAAATATTTACTGCCTCTTCTTCGTGCGCAATAACACGTCTTTTCCCTCGTGGTATGACTGTAGAAGTGATTTTTCGTCTACTCTGCGATTCCGTTCGTATTTTATTCTGATCCCTACTCTAACCCTTATCACATGACCAAAATAACTCACCCTTCTTCCTATTTCTCAAATCTTACATTATTATTGGTTTCTCATTTTATTTCGATTCTTCTTTATTGGTTAGCAAAACTCATCGAACTCATTGACGTTACATCCCACCGTGAGTTGGGATACGCCTACCCTGGGCTCTTTGTAACGGTATACATCGTTATCGCCACAGCGAAGTAAATCCTTTTATGTCTTACGCCTGACCGCATCTTGAAAACCTTATTGTTCCTACACATTTTTCGTTATAGTTCTCAGACATTGAACCTTTCCTTAAACAAAGAGGCTAACGGTCACCTCTTCCTGTCTCCCCGACTTGTGTTCAGATTTTACAGAAATATTTTCTCTCCCTTACATGGATTCTAGCATGTTAGTTGTCTTAAATTATATTCTTCCCATCTTATTCTTAATTAAACCGCTATTTTAATCATTACTCTAATTTCATTCTAATTTCATATTAATATAGCAATATTTTATATTAGTTTAGCAAAGCATTTTCATTAGTTTATCTTCTTTTTTTAATTCTCGTGATTTCAATTCATTCGCCGCCTCCTAATCGCTGTCTGATACTGCGGTTACATAATGCCCGTTTGACAAAAATGAAATACCCATTATTTAAATTTTGTCAAACCCCCGTCATGACATTTCCTCCTTATATCTTATAATTTCTCATTCCCTACTCGAAACATTTTTCGGTGGTCACCGTTTCCCTCATCTTCATCAGTGTGTTACTTTATACACATAGAATGGTCAATATGGTACATCATATACATAGAATTATAGATATGATACATTACGTACATAGACAAGTACACTGTCGTATATGTGGTTATTACCCTATATACAAATAACATTCGTGATACCTCAACTATATATACACTTCACTGAATTATCCTTGTCTCACTTGACATCAACTTGATTTTACCTTATTACATTCCTTAAGTACTACATTAATGTTACTATATTACAGTTTACAATATTACATTTTACATTCAATGATTTTTTTTTTTTAATATTATTATATTAACTTATTGGGACGTTTCTTTATCTTTCAGTCCTTCACCGTAAGAACATTCGTCCTCACATTATTATATTTTGCGTAACGATGTCCAAATATGGTTACCTCTACCTGCACTCAGTTGTCTACCTGTAATCAGGTGTTTCGTTTACCTGACAGTAAACATTGGCAGTTCATTGTCCTGTCTTTCCACTTTTTCACTCTCAACTTTCTTTCACTTTGTCACGCCTAAGTCTGTGACCTTTACAATAACAACATAGCCTTTTGGCACATGAATACATCAGTACTTATACTATATTTACATTTCACAAATTATTTTTAAAGATCTTTCTAACATGTTCATTAGCTGTGGTTATTCTTATTACATTATCATTTTGTTTGTGCACAGGAATTTTGGAACTTGCAACTCCCACGCAGTGTTTGAATTTCAAACGAAAACGTTACCCGTACTAATTATATAACTTTTACTTGGTATTTTTTACATCTTCGTATATATAATTTCAATCACATTTACACAGGTGATTCTTGGGTCTGCTCTGTACTGTTTACAACGTTTTTCTGACGATATGGCCTTATTAGGGAGATGTTATATCTGCCTATCGGTTTACCATTTCTTGGGTGTATTAGGGCATACGCTCTGTCACCAAATATTTTCTCAATCCGGTATGGGCCTTTCCATAGCATATATAGCTTTCTAGTCTTTTTTCCTAACAAATCTGACTTGTCGAACGATTTCACTAGAACTAAGTCGCCGACCTTTGGTTCCCAATTCTTCTTATACCGCATTTTCTTTGCGTTTCTTTTCTCTACTTTTTCCATTATTCTTTTAACAGCATTTTGGATCCGTTCTCGATCTGTCTCGGTTGTCACTTGTATACTTTCCGGAACACCCTCTATTATTGGTTCCGGTGTTAAATTCCTATGCAATTGGATAGGAGCATATCATGTGGTTAAATTGACTGAATTATTGAATATAAACTCAATATAGTTGATGTGGTCTGGCCAGGTAGTCTGTTTCAATGAGCAAAGGACTCGGAGATGAACACCTAGGTCTTTCATTACGCGCTCGCTTGGATTAGAGCACGGATGGTACGACGTTGTATTATAGATGCGAATTCCGGCATCCTGAATGGTGTGCACGAATCGTCTTCCATGGTGTATGGACGCGTTATCTACTAATAGTGCTTTCATCTTCCCGTATTTGACTATATAGTCTTTCACTATTTTATTCGCGCATGCTGCACTTGTTAATTTCTTGAGAGGGTATATTTTCACAAATTTCGACATCACGTCGATAAGTACAAATAAATATTTTAATCCTCCTCTTCCTGCAGGGAACTTATAAATTTTGATGTCGATATCTCCAGGATTTCATCTAACATTTCCTGTATTTTAAGGTTCACTGCCTCCTGTAAATCCAATGGAATAGGTCTTCACTTGTATTTGAATGGGGGAACATTGTGTATCTCGAATTCATACTCAATATCACTATAAATTCCAGTGTGTTCTGAAAATAAATTTCTATGTTTACACAAAATGTTATAAGAAAATCTCTTTTTTTTTTTTTTGGTGGTCGTTAAGTAGGTTCGAGTTTGCTACTGTTTCTCTTATTCTATAGGTCATGTTTACATTATTTTCGACTACCTGGAAATCATCTGGTAGGGTAATTATCTCCTGTTCACCTGCTTCTGCCTTCCCAAGTCCGTATGACGTCATCTCTAAAAGCCTTTCTTCTCCAGCTATATACTCATACTTATCATAGTTTCTCATCTCTTCTGCTTCTAATGGATTCATCTTAACTAGCTCCATTCCTCCTATTCGTATAAATTCTACAAAAAATGTTTCTCCATCTATTTCTTTTTCTTCATCTGTCAATCTTATCTCATTTTCTGCTTCCCTTGAGCTAAACGGAACTTCAACTATGACGTCTTTAATTTTGATTTCCAAGGCTTCCATTTGATAATTCAACTTAGCTTGAAGCGCATACAACACGTCATTACCCATAATAACGTCTACAGATAGCCTATTAATAACAAAACATACAAATTCTATTGTATCCTCCCCAATGGTGACTTTCAAAAGCATTTGTGTATTAATCTTTTGTTTGGCGCGACCTACCGCCAGAGTACAATATGCACTTTTCACGGGCAATGTTTGCAATTTCATTCCATTGTTTTTTAAGTGATAAAAGAATGCTTGACTTATAGCTGAAACTGAGGATCCTGAGTCTATGGTAATGTGCCATTTTTCTTTGTTTATTATTGCAGCAATACGTGGAGCATCTCTCACTTCTTGCAATTCTGTTAAGTGATTGTTTATTTGAGTACCGTTTTCTATTTCTGTTTCTGTTTTATTTTGTACCACCCTACTCAGAGCTGTGTCCCTGTTCAAATTAAGAACTAGCGTGTTCATCCGGGTCCGATGCGGGACGTCTTCTATCGCACCCTGGAGTCGTTTCCCGTCTGCTGTGTCGTGTCTAGCCTTTCATCTACCTCGGGCGCCGCGTCCCTCGGTGTGGGTGGAGGAGAACGCACCCATTCTCTTGAGAGAAGTTGATTCCTCTGTCTTACTTCAGGTCTGTCTGTATGGTTCTCTCTACCAGCGTCACGTGATTGATACTGTCTATTAGCTTCTGGTAGTCGGAACGTCGGTCTTGCATTCCCTCTTCGAAGAAATGGGGGTTGACCCCTATTTCCATTCCTAGTTACATGTACATATCTCATAGGGAAATTATATGAATTTGAATTTGGTGGTCCCTGTCTCCCTCTATTGTTGTTAGGGAATTCCCTCGGGACGTGGGCATCGTATCTTTGACGAGTAGCCATATGGTTCGTGTTAAAATTTCGGGGATTGTGTGCCCTTTCCCCGTCATGATTATTATTATTCCACGGTCTGTGTGGACTTCTCACTGGCATTCGATTCTCATGTCTATTTTGTGAGTTTTGCGTCCCAACGCTTTGTAAAGCCGTTAACAATGTAATTGCCTCTCTCAATGTCTGAGGTCTTGCTACCACCATGTGATTTCTAATGTTCTCAGGAAGGTGGGGAGTGAGAAGAGAAATCAGTTCGGCTTCCTGTAATGGAGGTTGTAGATATTTACTCATTTGCGAATATCTCAGGAAATAATCAGTAATAGACTCTCCATTATTACCTTGGTATCGGCCATTTGTTATTTGATTCCTCACTTGGTATTGGACATTGGCGTTCCAATATTTTTCTAGGAAAGCTGTTTTGAACAACTCGTAGCTGCATCCTTCTCCCACAGTTACTCGTAGCCAATTAAGTTCGGCAGATTCTAACGCCCTTTGAACTATTATCATTTTATATTGCTCGGGTACACCTCTGATGACAAAATACTTTTCTAAGTCGGCCAAAAATTGTACTGCGTTGTCATTGCGACAATTAAATTTCGGGAGGGGCAATTCGCTTAGAAAATTCATGTGCACTGCTGGATACATATTTACGTTTTGCATATTTATTTCGCTATTATTGCTGCTTTGAGGAGAGACAGAAGGAGCGCTAACCTGTTCGTTCTGCCTCTCTCCATTGTGTGTATTTATAGTACAATTGGAACTCTCAGGTACCTGCCCTTGCTGTCGCAGCTGGAAGCCAGTTACGGTATCTCTGATTTGAGATATCTCGCTTACTGTTTCCCTCAACATTTGTGTATTCTCTGATTGAATATTTGTTACACGTGCTACCTTTTCTTTTAACTTCTCCATGTCAGCTGCTATACTATTGTTTACAGTGTCAAACCGGTCATTTATCTCTTGTACAAAAGTTACCTGTGTCGTAGTCAGTTCGTCTAATCTTATTCTTTCCTTATTAATTTGCTCCCCTATTCTATTTTCTACTCCTGCAACGAGAGATTTGGTGGCTTCTAGGTCACTTCTTATAGTACCTACTTCTCGCTGCAGGGCCTCTTTTACAGATTGGATTTCCCCTGTTATTCCTTGAATTCTGACAGTGATTCTAGTTTCTGTTTCTTTCCCTTGGCTTGTAATTTGACTTACTAATTTAGCTTCTAGTGTTTGGTTCTGTCCTACTAATTTAGCTTCTAGTGCTTGGTTCTGTTCTACTAATTTAGCCTCTAGTGATTGGTTCTGTTCTACTAATTTAGCCTCGAGTGATTTGTCCATAGCTTCTAGTGTTTGGTTCTGTTCTACTAATTTAGCTTCTAGTGATTGACTCTGAATAGTCATTTGCGCCATGAGTTTCTGGAACATCTCTTGTAGATTTTCCATAACCCCAGGATTGTCACTTCTCCTATTTACATTTAAGCTACTTACACCATTTACACCCTCATCTACTGATCCTATAACATTGCTTTCCATTATCTCTTCATTAACAACTTCCAACTCTTTCTCTGTCTCCATAATTATTTGTTCCCCAGAATTTTCCATTTTAAATTTATTCTGTACGATCTTCTTATTTCTCAAAAGCATTGAATTTCCCCTTTAAATTTTCTAATTTCCCTTCCAAAATACTTATTACTAAGACATTACATAGATATTGATTTCACTGAATGATATTACATTTACAAGAAATATAAATTGAGTATGTGTAACTCACAGTTCTGTTGTACGGCTGTGGTGTTTATGTGATGTCTTTACCAATTTTTGTCGTGCTGCTCGTCGTCTAGTAGGCTCAGTTGATGTCGAAAGAACTTGAACTTCTCTCTTGGTTGGGGGAAAATTCTATGTAGTTGTTTTTGCCGTCTTCTTCGTAGTCTCTGCTGTCCTCATCGTAGTTGTCGTCGTCGATCTTCTCACTTCTCCTCGTAGTCGTCCTTCGTCGTCGTTCTTCTCACTTCTCCTCGTTGTTGTCGTCGTTAGATTTCACCCATTTCCTACAATTCGAAGCCCCAACGTGTCGGCGCCATTATGCGGCATTCCCGCATGTCAGATTTCAAATTGGTTGGTGTTTACTTTTGATTTGGGTTCTAATTGGAGCTATGAGATCTCTTGTTCTTCAGGTGAATGGTTGTAGGAAAAGGATTTGTTGTTTGTTGGCTGCTCAGTTGTCTCAATAATACACTGGTTCGTTGCAAAAATTGATTTAATTCTCACTCAATTCGTTGATTCAGATTGATTGGTAGCGGTGACCACCTGTTACTAAACTTTCTAACAGAATTCTCTTAATTCTTTATACGGCGAATACTTTGCTATTATAAACTTCTTCTGCTGCTTCTCTCACGCTGGTTGCGTTATTCTTGACTTCCCTACATTTCGGACTTAGAAATATTTACTGCCTCTTCTTCGTGCGCAATAACACGTCTTTTCCCTCGTGGTATGACTGTAGAAGTGATTTTTCGTCTACTCTGCGATTCCGTTCGTACTTTATTCTGATCCCTACTCTAACCCTTATCACATGACCAAAATAACTCACCCTTCTTCCTATTTCTCAAATCTTACATTATTATTGGTTTCTCATTTTATTTCGATTCTTCTTTATTGGTTAGCAAAACTCATCGAACTCATTGACGTTACATCCCACCGTGAGTTGGGATACGCCTACCCTGGGCTCTTTGTAACGGTATACATCGTTATCGCCACAGCGAAGTAAATCCTTTTAGGTCTTACGCCTGACCGCATCTTGAAAACCTTATTGTTCCTACACATTTTTCGTTATAGTTCTCAGACATTGAACCTTTCCTTAAACAAAGAGGCTAACGGTCACCTCTTCCTGTCTCCCCGACTTGTGTTCAGATTTTACAGAAATATTTTCTCTCCCTTACATGGATTCTAGCATGTTAGTTGTCTTAAATTATATTCTTCCCATCTTATTCTTAATTAAACCGCTATTTTAATCATTACTCTAATTTCATTCTAATTTCATATTAATATAGCAATATTTTATATTAGTTTAGCAAAGCATTTTCATTAGTTTATCTTCTTTTTTTAATTCTCGTGATTTCAATTCATTCGCCGCCTCCTAATCGCTGTCTGATACTGCGGTTACACACCGCACTAATACTTTGACAAGCAGAAGCAAAATTTAGTAAACAAATTTATCCAGAGCACTGAAAAACGTACAGCAATGAAATAAATTGTTTTGGCATCAAATCAGTCGCTACATGACGAGGAAGAACGCACTGTAAAGTTTTGAAGCATTGTCTTGGAAAATCCTAATTGGACAAATTTATTATTTTTGCAACAATCTCCAGTAGCTACCTGCACTGTGAACGATAAAAATCAGAACCATAATCCCCTGTCAGCTCGGAAATTCAGATAACGGTCCATTCTTAAAGAACAAGTCGGCAATTACATACCAGGTTAAAATAAAGTACAATAACTTTCGCTAAACCACTTAAGATGTTACATGGAAGGGGGGACGTGATTTATATATTGGTATGGTTACTCAACTTGTTCCCATAACCATCACTTAATGATCACACTCCGGCCTCCGGGCGAATCTCCTGCATAACGGACCCTCCGCAATTAGCAAACTGTGAGCGCGATCAGGCTGTATCCATTATTTCCCGGTATCTGGTGCCCTTCGGCTGTTATGTTAATGAGCATTCCTTTTTGTTCCTGCTTTAGAGACCACGCCGCCAAGCAGAAATAAGAAGCATCCAGTACAGAACAACAAAAGACTCCAATACAGGCCGAGTGCACGGAAGCGTGCCCATGTTTTTGTTCTCCTATGGCGTTTTTCTGTATTGAATCTTTTGAATTACTTGCATAAAATGGAAGTTGGTTAAATATTCCCTTAACACTGAAACATTTTATGTTTGTCTACTCTGAAATATACTAACTGATACGTCTGATAGCTGCACTTTGATGTAGCTCACTTATTGACTAAGGCAAGTGTAATATATCAAAAATAATTTATAAATATTATAAAGTTAGATACATGGTCAAGTATAAACAGTTCGTATGGTATCTGACTATAATTAAAATTTCCTTTTAAAAGCATTTCTAGAATGCGAACCACAGAAGAAACTACCTGGGCCATCTCGCTCGATGGCGTGATTCTGAAGTTAAATGTCTAATAATGATGACACCTACAATTGACTGAATTTTACGTCCTAACATATTTAGGATTTACACAAAATACTTGACATCCGACAGTTTACCTTGTCTAGACTTCCACTGAGAGCTCATCAAAATGTGTTTATTGTGCATCAGTTGTTAAGCTTCTCTACCACGTGTATACCTATCAGTAGATAGGTGTTCTACTAAGCGTTGTGTATCGAGGTATCCCTGGAAGTGCATATTTTTCGGATACACGATTCAACAATGTGAGGTCACATGGATAAAAGCAGAATTCAAAAACAAAGTCAGGTAATTACCAAAATTAGTATTTTAGTAGCATGTTCCAGGGATACAACCCAAGCATTTACAAGGAAATTTACCAATTTCAAGGTATCCCTTATATTGAAAAAGTTTCGAGCTTTTCCCCTAAAGGTATTTTAACATTCCTGATAAAAGTACCATACATTTAAAATATTTACAGTTAAATAAAATAAAATTTTTATTTTGCTTTCCTGGAAAATAGATTTTTAAGACCTGTCTATTGGGAAGGGATATAACATTACTTTGGATTACTGGTAATCCTTAAGAAACAGACAAAAAGCAACATATAAATAGACCTACATAAATGCACATTATTTATTATAATACTTTTGTAGCATCAACATTTCCAAACTACTTCTTATTATTGATTTCATATTTTTAATATTTGAATAACTCTATTCCTCTTAAATCTACAATAAATACGCAATCAAAGTATTACTGCAAAGATTTGTTTTGAATAACGTGAAATAGATATAAGTATCTTAGGGTAGTTTATGTATATAAAATAGGTAGTTATGTGAATGTGGCAAGTCATTTTATTTGCGTTTAAACACCGCTATTGAATAACTTTTGTCCTTCCACCCAAAAAGTGAACATTTGCTTAGAATTTGGTGAAAAAAAAAAAATGATCGTTGGACATTGTAAAGTTGGAGGTTTCCTGTTGAATATGGCTATTTGTATTCTCCACTGACTATATTTGGAAGCACGAGAGGTAACTTTATTATTGATGATGATTACGGCATAAATCATAAAATTCCACTACAGAAAAATCTATGATATAGCATGCAGTTCACAAGGCCAAGCTCTGGTATTTTACTTCCTATACATGATTTGCTACTTTTCATCTTAAGAAAACACATATTTCCAATAGCGACATGATGCACTTTACGATAATTACAATGTGCATGAGGATGATAATTATATAGGGCTGGAAATTAACTCGTGCCATTTCATTACCTGCAATCACGCCTTTATGTTTGGGGAAACATTTACCTCACGATCACATGTGCAGAACTCGTGAGGCCTCAAGGAATAAGGAGAATAACCTCACGGTTTTTATATCCAGGTCCTCCAGGCGATCATTTCACAGTTTAGTGCATTTTTTCTGCATTTTATATGGGTCAATCACGGCAAGAAACTGCAAGGAGAAGAGAATACTTTTTTTCCAGTGATACTATAGAAGCCTTAATGGTAGGGTAGTTCCATAACTTCCTAAACAGCTTAATGAAAATTACAGTATCTTACAGTGGTCATATTCTGCAAGAGTCAGTAGTACTAAATATCCAATACATAGCTGATCTGCTCTATTTTTAACCCACTGTTTTATATCACAATGAATAAGGAATGCTACCATAATGGATTTAGAAATCCTATTAAGTATTTGGAAGCTTTGGTTACAAAGTTTAATTCCATAACTTTTTGCACACTTATTTATTTATTATCCAATTTTGTTATTCCTAATTTACCCAAAGGTATATTAAAATATAGTTTACAAATTTATAAATATAATACAATTTACAAAAAACATAAAAAAATCTATATCAAGCTGACAAACAGTAAACATCAAGATGAATCATTTAGCTTAAGAAATATTTTGTTTAAGAAAGCCATGAAATATTGATAAGTTTTGTAATGATCAGAATATGTGTAAGTGGTTTTGAGAAAGTATAACCTAAGGATTGAAGCAATAATTCAAGTTCGTATCTTTTAAAAGAGAAAAACGAGCAATCAAATAAAATGTAAGGGACATCTTAATGATGATTTCCACATATACAATGAGATGTGGATTTGATATTGAATTGAAATAAGTAAGCTGAAAATTTGCCATGTCCAGTTAAGAATTGAGTGAGAACAGTTAGGATTAACGAATTTACATTTATGTCTGTCAGAAACTGTTGAGAAATATAAATCCTTAGTCAAAGCACCACAATCACTTTTTAACCAGTATTCATTCCAGTCGTTGATGATAATCTCCTTTAATGTTTGCCTCACATAAGAAATAGGGCATAGAGTGTAAGTCTCTGGAAGATTTGAAGTCGCAGCTCTCTTTGCAAGCTCATCTGCACGTTCATTTCCGGCATTCCCCACGATCCCTCTGACTCATGAAATGCAGAGATGAGAACTACATAATAATTGACTTCTTATTTAAGCTGCAATAGGACTGCTGTTTTTTGTATCTTTCAAAGCTGCAATTGCTGCTTGTGAGGCACTGTAAAGGCGAGCGATACATTGTAAGTTCTTGCACCATTTCACTGCTTCAAGAATTGCTAATAATTCAGCTTGAAAAACTCCTTGGCATGTCTGAACATGGAAGAATGACATTCTATGAAACGAGAGAATACCACAAACGCACATCCCACTTTAGCATTTTTACTAAGCCCTTCAGCTATCCGAGAGCCATCCGTGTAAATGGAGTACTGGTGGTATTCTGCTGCACAATCTTCAAGATGACTAGAGACACCAGTGGCTGAATGAGAAACTTGTTTAACTGGTTGTTCAAGTTGCAGTTGTGAAATATGTTGTGGCAAAGCTCAGCCATTTCTAATGTGGTTGATATTTGCCTTATATACACCAGTAAGAAAGATGGGTTCAGTATTAGCAATAATGCGCGCTGCTGGAGTGGAGATGTTGCGGTATCCTTGGATGATACTTAAAATGTATCCACGCTGTATCTGTAATAATTTATTCTGTGTCCATCTCTTCTGAAAAATACTTTGCAATGCTGCTGCACAATAGAGAATCATAGGTTCAACCGCCATTTTATAAATTAACTTCAACAAAGAAGAGTTTAGGCCTCATGTTGGTCTCGTTAGTCAGTGCTACATAAGATGATTTCGGAACGTCAGACGTCTGTCTAAAATAACTCCTATATACTTCAAATTATCCACTAATTTAGTCTCTCTATTATTCATGTAGAGAGATAATTCTTCCAAATTTCTTTTCTTAGTGGCTAGCATAGCCAATGTCTTGCTGGCATTAATTGTACACTTATACAACTTTTCAGTTCTCAAACAGGTAGAATGTGCTCTAGAGGGTTCAAACTGTGTTCTTGAAACATCACTTAAATGCTTTTCTTCATTTATTACTATTATACAACACTTATTGTAAATTACCACGGAATTAAGCAACAAATTCTATGAATTTTAATATGTTCTCTGGAAAAATAAGGGTGATTTTGTGCCAGCTATATAAGCTACATTGAAATGAAAACTTCCAACTCAAATGTTTGTAATTTATAGTGCTTTCCTGTTACAATAACCGGTAGTTTATCGTCCGTACGGCATAACTACAGAGAGCGACAATGTAAGTTATTTTCATTTATAAACCGCCAATATTTAATTATACTACATATTTCGTTATTAATGTTCGTGTACATAATACGTACATTGTAATTATAATATTGAAGTAGATCCTTTAGTGTCATTTTCTGCTTATTATTATATTCTAACGATCGTGTAAAAGACAAATAACGGCACAAGTCAGTTTACTATTGAATTATTTAAGTATCTTCTATTTGTTTTTAATATCAGAGTAAAATAAGTCATTTTATCGGTTTTCAAATCATGACATTAACATGCACTTTGCACAGATAGCAAACAAGGGGTAGAAGAAGGAAGATGGAAAGAAAATAAATAGGGGAAGACAAAAGAAATATAGCAGTTTATCTCCTTTAATTTCGAAACACACCTGTTCGAATCTTGGTAAAGGTAAAATGTACGGATAAACTTTCAGACGAATGCCGGTTATAGGTATAGATCAATCAAGCCCGATCTCTAACATCAATGTGACAATGATCTCTTGTAAGAATGAGCGAAAGCATATCCATTTATAAGGAGGTAACAAATTAAGGAAACTAATAAAACAAACATGATGTAATGAAATAAAATGACGCAAGGATTCAATATAATCAAGGTGTTTTTCTATTAATAAAATAAATTACCGTATAAATGGAAATAATTGTATGATATTCAAGCACATTAAATGTAAAATTATAAAAATTGTATAAGATAACATCGTTATATTGAATAATGATACGACAATGTGCTCCATAAGCCTTAGGTATATATGACATTTTGTTTCCTTTCAATAAAACAAGGAGTGAAAGCAATGCTAACTATATCTGAACGAGGTAACAGCTGAACAAAGCACATAGCTGGCATTAACTTATTAACGTCTAACAACTTTTTTTTTCCAAATATTAAAAGAAACATGTCGTGTATTAGTTAAGCATCCAGAATGTCAGCAATATATTTTGTTGTGCGTCCTAAAAACACCCGGCTTATAAACAGATTGCCTGAATTTCAGCTCAGCTTCTCAGCATTAGAATTTGTTACAGCAGCGGATTCTTTGTATGATGCAATAATAGAACTTTTATTAACAGTTTATGGTATTACAATAAGCTGGAAGGGAAACATAACAAGAACAACTCAATATGCATTTTCAGACACACTCCGATCGTTAGCACCTTACTATTGTAAATTAATGAACCACATAATATGCAAACTTTTAAAAGACCATAATGTATTCAGATATCAGATGCCCGCCTCGGTAGCGTAGAGCATGTCTGTCTCACGTTCAAGAGGTCCCGACTTCGAATCTTGGTCAGGGTGAGTTACCTGAATAAGGGTTTTTCCGGTTTTTTTCCTTATCCAGGGAGAAGAATGTCGGGTAATTCTAAGCTCCATGAACCCCGGGATCATATGAGCATCATTTTACCCATTCCATTCATCGTCCGGTATGACGTTGGAGTACGTAAATTACAAAAAAAAAAAAAAAAGATAACGCCCACCTCGGTAGCGTAGATGGTAGTGTGTCTGCCTCACGTTTAAGAGGTCCCGAGTTCTAATCTCGGTCAGGGTGAGTACCTGGTTAAGTTTATTTTATCCGGGGTTTTCCCTTATCCTGATAGACGAATGTCGGGTAACTCTAAGCTCCATGAACCCTGGACAAATTTGAGCATCATTTCACCCATTTCATTCACCTTCCGATATGACTTAACGTTGGAGGACGTAAAATTAAAAAAAAAATCAGATAACTTTAATGATGACCTACTTGGTGAAAATAACTGTTGAGGACTCACGAAAAATAAGTAAATATTTATGCAGTGGTCTATAAATAGACCACTGGGCGTTAATGAGTTAAATATCAATATTCTATTTCTACTCCTCCTCTATCTGTTTCTTAATGTTGTGAACAGTTTTATTGCTGATTGTAAAAATTGCACAACATGCAAATTTGACGGATACAACGAAAGGGAGGGCAGAGAGGAGTAAATTTCAGAGAACAGAAAATGAGATAGAGAGTAAAAGGAATATTGAAAATAAAGGGAAAAGTATGTACGAGATGCAAAACTAGAGAGAGAGAGAGAGAGAGAGAGAGAGAGAGAGAGAGAGAGAGAGAGAGAGAGAGAGAGAGAGAGAGAGAGAGAGAGAGAGAGAGAGAGAGAGAGAGAGAGAGAGAGAGAGAGAGAGAGAGAGAGAGAGAGAGAGAGAGAGTCGAAGGAAAAAAAAGGAGGAAAGTGATAGAAAGAGACAATAATAAATGCATAATTTGAGCAGTTCATCCGGATTTACTCGTTTACTACGTAAGAGACATGCATGCGTTAACGTGTAGAAGTATAATAACGGTTACATAATTTTATAAAATGCATTTTGAAGACTTCTAACTCTTAAAATGTGATTAACAGAATTAACATTTGCAGCTGCTGTCACGTCGTGAGTTGTTTTGTGCCACGTAACAATGTGAACGTAGGATAATAAACAAAGCTGTGTAGTACGTGGTCACATTCATGACGTTCATATGAGACTGTATTCACTTCACAGCAAGATACTCTGCTGGATAACTGGCGACACATCAGTTTCCGCTAGAAATACAGCTAGTCAAACGACGGAAATCCATGTCGTTCTTACTTAAACGTAAATATAAATGGGAAACATGCTCGCAAATAACAGCCATTATATGTCACCAACTCAGAATATAAAAAGCCTTAATTTATCTCCTTTCACCACTTTGATTTATTTTATTGGCACCCATCGTAAACACACAAGTAAAGTCGTTGCTCCGTGCATAAGAACGTACCGCCGGAAAGTCATTGATCTCTTATAAGATGCAGGGTGCATGTATCTGGTGCAAGCTGTGCTCTATTGGCTAGCGTATTGACGCTGTGTTTGTCACTGACTAAATGCTCCTATTTTAATATAAGGCAGCGGGTATATTTTTTCTAACCCCGGTCCTTTATCACAAAATGTGATAGGTTCAATAAATGCATCAATTATTATATGTAATAGGCAGGCCTAGGTTTTGATGACCTAAAAGTGTTTAAAGCTAATCTAGAAAATTACTCAAATGTTTATAAATTTGGCATTTAAAATGTATATTGATTACAGAAATAAACCAGAAACTGAGATTTTCTTAAGTTTTTAAAATTCCTGGACACAAAACTACAATCTAATTTATGCTTAAGTACTACAAAGTGGAATAAGTAGATAACTATAACAATAATGATTAGATAATTTAGAAATCACAGAGATGCATTCCATGTTCTTGATTCAAGAATTTGAAAATAAAAGAAGAAACCTCTATAAAAGCAGGTCTTATAACCAGTAACATTAACCCTTTTGAGTTTTCGATTTTACAACATTCAATAAAAACCTGTAAGTAAACTTTACCCTTTTACTGTAAGTAAAGTATTAGTTTCTGTAAAGTGTAATGGCAATAATGGATCTCAAAGCTGAATCCATCACCGAAACAGTTTATTATCGATAGAAACTAATCGCTAGCTTTGAATTTTAACAATGTGAAAGTGGGTTAATGCTAATAAGGTCAATGTATTGCTATGTCAGACTAAAGGCATTACTTTTATTTGAGTTTAAAGGATAAAAATGAACCATGGAAAACAAATTTTGCGACATTTTCTTCAAGCACTGATGTGTCTTATTATAAGGTTCTCACTACACTCTCTTCCACCATGCTTTGGCTGCTGATGACTAGCATCATACAGATCAATTAACAAAGTATTTGGGAAAATATATTAAGTTTTTAACTTCTTAAGTTCATAATCTTTTCACATATGTGATATTAGCATAGAAATGCTCAGTACCTATCGATTGTGTACCATCAATTGATATTTCAACAAATAATCTTTTTCACAATATGCATTTTCAGATTTTAAGAACCTTTGCAAATGTATTAGCTTTTACGAGGGCTGTTCAATAAATAATGATCATAATTTTTTACGGTCATAATATTTCGCACTAAAATTCAATCTTATTATAATCTGTAAGCTTAATGTGAAACAAACAGGCCGTAGTAGTTTCATTGTTGGTACTCCTGGTTCCCGCCTTTGAGAACCAGGCAACTTCAGACATGTTCAGTATCGCCTGCCACTACAATATAGGTAACATGCAGTTAAAGTTGATGTTAGATGAAGATCCGGAGTTTCTTTCAAACGTAATCACTGCTGATGAAACTTCGTTACATCATTTAGATCCTGAGAGTAAATAGCAAAGTTCAGTGTGGAAATCTCCTTCATCACCAACCTCCAAAAAAAGCAAAAGTGGTTGCTTCTGTTGGGAAAGCTATGGTCCTCTCATTCTTTGATATTCATGGAATGGTTTTTCAGGATGTTGTACCTGCACACACATCAGTAACTGGACAATACTACAGGGATGTCCTGAAAACATTGCAAGTCCATATCAGGCGCACAAGACCACATTTCCATGAAGCAGGCTGGATGCTTGCCCACGATAATGCGCAAATGTATATTGCCAATGTTGTTGCTGAATATCTTGCAAAAATCAACGTGATGTGCATCCCTCACCCTCCCTATAATCAAGATTTAGCTCCATGTCGCATTTTCTGTTCCTTAAATTGAATAAACGCCTTCGTGGGAGGCATTATCTACCATCAGAGCCAGTGGTGAAGGCTGCGGAGGCGATTTTGATGGTTCTCTCAAAAAATTATTACCAGCATGTCTTTGAAACCCTAAGACAAGTGCATGGCATTCAGAGGAGACTATTTTGAGAAGGACCATCAAAATTATGAAGGTGAGTAATGGTACGTTGTCAAAAGAAAAAAAAATTGTGATCATTCTTTACTGAACAGTCCTCGTATAAAACATAAAACTGAATATATATTAATGAGTGTATTTGCTTGAATAGAAACACACGCAGGCACACATGCAGATTGATTCCTATTCACACCTGCTCAGACATCCTACGCTTTGTTAAAACAGTCATAGAATTATATAGAACACAGAATAATATATGTGGATAACTGACAGGTAGTAGAACTGAAAGTGAAGAAGAGTTTATTTAAAACTAATTTCAGTCTCAAAGAGAAACTTTATTTAGATGATAAAGAATGATACAGTTTCTTTCTCTTCTGCGATATAATGGAATTTAAGAGGGATACTGTCATGTATACCGAAATAGAAATCAAGAAAGATATGTGTTTACTGGAAAAAACATCAAGTGAACTCAAATCAGGCAGAATTGACTCATGTTGTTATAAGGACGGCTTGCTTTGCTTCTGGCTGTTACCCACGTGGAAATTATAATCAAGCAGACACTAAAATGGAGATCAAAGAACTGTTGAAGTCGAGAAAGCTACCAGAGTTGTAACGAAATATATGGGGATATTTACTATCCATTTCTTAGCATGGAAGCTGGGAGTTCTCAAAGGTGTTAACCTGGAAAGATGTGCTCAAGGAGACCTGAATTTATATACAGAAGGTGCAATTCCAGCATCCAGTAAGAGCAATTCATAGGGACAGTACACTCACTGATAGAAAATATTGATGTATTTTAATGATTATAAGGATGGATGCAGTATTTGTCACTCAACTCAAAGCAAGAGGGAATAAATCTAAACAGCCCTTGCTATTTCACAATTTTAAACAAACCTGTTTTAAAATGACGACTAACACAATCATTACAAGCTGGTTATTATTTTTCCTCCCAAGTACTAACCACAGAATATTAGTTCTTTCCACGGAAGTGCACTGACAAACAAGGATACTAAACATTCACAACCAGATATAGAAATGGCATAGTAAAACTTGTAGGGCGAGGAAGTTGGAAAGCCAGACAGAAGCCTGGTAAAGAATATCGTTGATACCAGCCCGTCTCCGAATATCGCCTCATCTCCCAGCGCACACCCGTAATATCGTTATATCTCTTTATCTGCAGCAGTATATTGATCCATTTTTAACTGTAACTGTCACTTCGTTAACGTGATCTAATTTCTCTCTTCGCTGTCATTTCACTTCTTGTCAATCAGTGTCACATAAACTTCTTTGTGACATAGCGACGTAGTGAAATACGCACTCGTAGGTTATTCTTTCCAACGATTCTCCAATTCCTAGAAGCAGCACATATTGTACGAGGGTGGGTCAAAAAGTAATGCTTCCTAGTTTTTTTCTTTTATTTGCCAAGAAAATTGAATACAATTTACATAGCTTGAAAACTACAACATTGACGATTAATTTGTCACTATTCAATATAATCTCCGTCCTTTTCCACAGTTTTTTTCCACCTTTTAACTAAGGCATGTATTCCAGCTTCCTGAGCCATTGACGCACGGACGTTTTCACAGACTCCTCATCTTCAAAATGAATCCCACGATGAGCTTCCTTTAGTCGCCCGAACAGATGGAAGTCTGATGGTGCCAGGTCAGGGCTGTATGGGGGGTGAGGCAATACTTGCTATCCCAATTTCTCAATATCTGCAGTGGTGTAACGGCTGGTATGTGGTCTTACATTGTCATGCAAAAGAAGAACATCCGCCATAGTTTTTGTTGGGCGAACTCGGCGAAGACGTGCTTACAGCTTTTTGAGAGTTCTGACGTATTGGACAGAATTTATTGTGCATCCCTGCTCCAAAAAATCAATCATAAGCACACCCTCTGCATCCCAAAACACTGTCGCCATAACTTTCCCTGCCGACCACTGGGTTTTGAATCCTTCTTCTTCAGTGACGTGTGATGCCATTCCATTTACTGCCTCTTTGATTAACGTTCAAAAACATGAACCCAGGTTTCGTCTCCAGTAACAATGTTTTCCAGGAACTCCTCTCCCTCCAAATTGAAGCGCTGCAAGTGTTCGAAGGCTATTGTTTTCCTTGATTCTTTGTTTTGGGCGGTTAACATCCTTGGTACCCAACGTGAACAAACTTTTGAGTAGCCCAGTTGTTGAATAATCACCATCACACTGCCTTTACTGAGGCAGGTAATGCGACACGATTCACCTGTTGTTACCCGGCGATCACCACGAATGATGTCATCAACTCGCTGACTGTTTCATGGAGTCACTGCAGTCACCAACCTGCCGCTTCGCTTTTCATCTGCCAATGGTGTTTGCCCTTCAGCTTCGTTACAGCGACGACCCCATCGTCTAACAGCGCTAACATCCACCGTTGCATCACCATACACATTTTTTAGCCTTTCGTGAATGCGAATTGGCATTTCACCTTCCGCAGTCAAAAATTAAATCACAGAACGCTGTCTAATACTAATGTTGATGACAGCCATTTTGCAAAAGTATACATTGCTCCCACCTGTTGACTTAGGAAGTTACTACTGCAGGGGAGTGTGGAAGAAGGTTTGAGGAATTGCGCCAAATTCAAAATTTTCACATAACTTACTTATTTAAGGAAACAAATAGCAGGCATTACTTTTTGTCCCACCCTCTTATAACATAACAACTTTCTGGAGAACATACTTGTTGCTACACCTCTCTTACAACTGCCTCAATCGCCAGAATGCTCAATTATAGGAGCGAGTTAGAGTTCCAGAACATTCTAAAGGCGAACGGAAAAGAAATTTCCAGAATATTCTGTTGAAATAACGTTAAACCTCCGGTTTTTAGAGCGGAAACTATTTCTGTTTTATCTCTTCTGCCCGCCGCCGGTTTGCTGGATAGCTTTGGATAGCTGCACCGTAATAAATTTTTAGTCTGAAAGGCATTTCTCTGTACAAATGGCTAATGAATAAAAACAAAATAGGTTGAGAAAAACACTATAATAATTTATTATGGCTTAATGTAGTTCTGAGTTCACATTTACTCTTAACACGTAAACTCTCCTGCTTCATCATTATATTTTCTGGAGACTCCAGTGAATGTTTCATTATTGGCAAAGGCACCGGAGTTCCCTCTTCATTCCATTGCTTACAATTAGATGATATGGTATCATACTATCACATAGCGATTATTAGAAGTCATAGAGACACCGTGCAAACTTTCACGAAATATTTAGCATTAGAAATGGAAACAAGAGAAATTAAAATTAAGTCACACATTAGCTATTATTACTATTTTACTAATTTCAAGAACATTCGTGTAATACACCAATAAGATCGAAAGTACACACATTCAAGTTTAAGATACGAGGAAAGTAATGAAAGAAAATCTATACTACTGTTATTATTGAAAAGAACATTAGATGCATCAAATTGTAACAGAGTGGAGGCACATTCTGCCAATTAGTTTTAATCAACAACTCTGATATGCATTATTGAATTCTATAAGTTCTACTATGAAATTTAACAGTTTAACTGCTTTGTTATATACCTCGTCAGTTGTTTCACGCGTAGAGAACGAATTGCGGGTGTACGCAAAGGTGCTAAGAATTACACTACTGTCTGTTAAAATTGCAACATAGAGAAGGAAACGCAGGAATTCAATGAACTTAATACCACTGGTTAGGTAGCAAATGATTAACTTTTCAAATCTGTACATGACATTTGAGTCCTAATATTCAGTATTTCGTGTAGCCTCCATGCGCTGCAATTAGAGCTGCTATCAGCCGTGGCAATACTTCGAAAAGGTTCTGAATACATTCCTGAGGGATTTCCCTCCATCCAGTTTGTATGCGAGCCCAAAACTCCCTGACACTAGTTATTGGAGGACGATGACGAACCAGGTCCTACCAACCATATCCCAGACATGTTAGATGTGCGACATGTTAGGCGAACGTGCAGGCCAGGGAAGCAATGGTATCCGATAGTTTTAGAAGAATGTTTGTACATTCCTCGCGATATTTAGCAGGGCATTGAACTATGGTCTGAGGAGATGCCTGAAGCAGGGGTAGTACCTCAGGCAATACAACCACCCTTAGATACCGGTTGCTGTTCAAAGTACCCTCAATTCGTAGGGGGGGTGAGATCGCTTGTTGTAAACAATGGCGCTCCAAACCATCACACCTGGTAATTGTCCGCTATGCAACTCAACACTGCAGTCGTTCAGATTGCACTCACTACGGTACCGTCGAACACATATGCGGCCATCACTGTAGGACACGTTGAAGCGGGACTCATTCGAAAAGACTACATTTTGCCACTCAGGACCCATTGACGGTGTTCACGTGCCCATTGCAGTCGCAGGAGCTTGTGGTTTCTGGACAATGGAAGCCAACGTAATGACATGTGTGCAACCAGTCCAAGCTGCAGCAGACGTCGACGAACCGATGATGCAGACAAGTTCATACCTGTTGTATTGGTCCAGCTTGAAACCAACGCTGTGGATGAAGCTGTACGGTACATTATGCCCATACAGACAAGAAGACGGTCATCCCGTGCTGTGGTTATTTTTGGTGGTCCATTTCCCAATTTTTGCTGCGTACGACCTTCATCTATCCACAGGCATCACTGTCGTAGCAGCATGCCCTCTACGAATGGAACTGTCACGGTATGACAAACCCAGTTCCCGGAGAGAGAACATTGTGCCTCGTTCGAACTCGGTCACATACGAATATGGCTCCCTTTGACGTCAACGAGGCATAATGGCACTCATATTATTGTTTCCACCTTGTTTGACATTTGACATTCCACAATGTTGGACATTACTGACTACACTGGGCACAACACTGACCTTGTCGGACTTACACGCGAGGGTTCTGCTCGGCCTTTGTGCACCCCATCTCTCTGCAAACCTAATCACTTATTACTTGCACACTTTTCTACACTTCCCCCAAGTTTGGAGTTATTCGGGTGATTCCGTCTTGGTGTTGCAATTTTCAAAACATCAGTGTATATAGTTAACTATAAAACATAAAATGAGATTGCTAATTATTTATTAAAAGTTTAGGGGTAAATTGCTAAGAGAGTTGATAAATGGCCCGTAGAGGGCTTCCAGAGAAATATAAACATAATAAACATATTACTGGACAGATTAGACCGGATGTGTGAGAGTTTTGGGAGGTAGAGAAGCAGAAGAATGAAAGAAAGAAACGAATCAAAAATAATTCAATTAATTCATGATAAATTCTATCGTATACCTTTAGTATTTCCTTTACTGTGCCAAGAATTCAAAATAGATCAGCAATTAAATAGGTGATTCTTTGAAGATAATAAGAAACCCATAGATTATGATACTTCCTAAATAATATCTGCAATTAATACTCACTGAGAATACAGGGTATGGCAACTTAAAAGAATTTTAAATTTAGAGATAGGTTGTTTTCTACGCATGAACAGCACTACATAAATTCTAACAAGAGTCAGTTTTTAATGAAAGCTAAAGTTTAGGATGTTTCTTTTCTAGTAGCCAATTAGCAGGTTTTTCCTGTTCTGTTGTTCGTAATAGTTACATCAATGAGTGAACAAACTGACATCACACTCTACTTCTTTCTGCAGATGATGTAGTTGTGACTTGAGTTGTGTCTACATTTTCCTCTCAATTACCTTTAAAACCAAATAGCATATTTATTTTTGCTAGATAAGTTCCATTAAAAGTGTACAGTGATACAGCTCTTCAGAAAGAGTTGCAGATTCACAGGAAAGACAGCTTTTAAGTATGACTGAGTTGTACTTCTGGTTGTTGAATACCCATACACATAGTTTAAATTTATGGGCCAAGGAGAACATTAGCGCAAAACATTCTAAAACCTAAGTGATAGTCTTCTAAATTTCGATCACTTTGAAATGATTCTCATATTTACATATGCGATTTTAATACAGTATGCCATTAAAATGTAAATGAAGAAAAGCATAGTCGTTTCTTCATGTAAAGTTCTTAATTTTCAGTTTCAATGATTGGATTTTAAAGTATAAACGATTTTACATTATTGTTTTTTTAAAGAAAGCCTTTATGCCACAAAAACTTAATTTGATTCCAAATAATCTACTTGAGAAATAGCTTGGAACATTTAAAACTTCAGAATACAGGAAACTATAATTGTGACCCTAATTTTATAACCTTGGTTTAATATTCTAAATTTAAATAAAAGCTAATATCCACAAGGAAACAAGTGCGAACTAGTGTTCTAGAACTTAGGACTCCATTAGGCGGCTTATCTTGGAGGTTCGTAGGTTGTTTGTATATCGCTTCGCAACAACCATGTAAAAACAACTTCATATCTCATTCTTGGAAAATGCAGAACGTAACGTTTTTTGACTTAACGTATTAGGTTATTCTCCTCTCTTTTTAATTTTCTCTCTCATTCACACACAACATTAGGGCTTTCTTTCAGGAAATTTAAAAATATGCATATGTGGCGTACTCCCAAATTGAGTGGATTGTACGATGGTGGGTCAAAAAGTAATGCCTCCTATTTTTTCCCTTAAATAAGTAACTTATGTGAAAACTTTTAATTTGACGCAATTCCTCAAACCTTCTTCTCCAATCCTCTGCAGTAGTAACTTCCTAAGTAAACAGGTGGCAGCACTGCATCCTTTTGCAAAATGGCTAATATCGACATTCGTATTAAACAGCGTTCTGTGATTGAACTTTTGACTGTGGAAGGTGAAACGCCAGTTCGCATTCACGAAAGGCTAAAAATGTGTATGGTGATGCAAAGGTGGATGTCAGCACTGCTAGACCACGGGTTCGTCGCTGCAACGAAGCTGAAGGGTAAACACCATTGGCAGATGAAAAGCGAAGCGTCAGACCGGTGACTGCAGTGACTTCATGTAACATTCAGCGAGTCGATGACATCATTCATGGTGATCGCCGGGTAACAACAGGTGAACTGTGTTGCATTACCTCCCTCAGTAAAGGCAGTGCGATGAGTATTATTCAACAACTGGGTTACTCAAAAGTTTGTTCACCTTTGACACCAAGAATGTTAACCGCTCAAAACAAAGAAACAAAGAAAACAATAGCCTCCGAACACTTGCAGCACTTCAATTTGGAGGGAGAGGAGTTTCTGGAAACAATTGTTACTCGAGACGAAACGTGGGTTCATTTTTTTTGAACGTGAATCAAAGAGGCAGTCAATGGAATGGCATCACACAACGTCACCGAAGAAAAAAGAAATTCAAAACTCAGCGGTCGGTAGGGAAAGATATGGCGACAGTATTTTGGGATGCAGAGGGTGTGCTTATGATTGATTTTTTGGAGCAGGGATGCACAATAAATTCTGTCCAATACGTCAGAACTCTCAAAAAGCTGAAAGCACGTCTTTGCCGAGTTCGCCAAACGAAAACTATGGCGGATGTTCTTCTTTTGCATGACAATGCAAGACCACACACCAGCCGTTACACCACTGCAGAAATTGAGAAATTGGGATGGAAAGTCTTACCTCACTCCCAATACAGCCCTGACCTGGCACCATCAGACTTCTATCTGTTCGGGCCACTAAAGGAAGCTCATCGTGGGATTCATTTTGAAGATGAGGAGGCTATGAAAACGTCCGTACGTCAATGCCTTAGGAAGCAAGACCGTGTGCTTTACCACAATGGAATACATGCCCTAGTTAAAAAGGTGGACCAAAACTGTGGAAAAGGACGGAGATTATATTGAATAGTAACAAGTTGATCGTCAACGTTGTAGTTTTTAAGCTATGTAAGTCGTATTCAATTTTTTGGCAATTAAAAGAGAAAAAAATAAGAGTCGTTACTTTTTGACCCACCCTCCTTTACTACATATAAGTTGTAGGAAAAATAATGAGATGCAAGTATGCTTGATTACTCAGTATGGATATCTATAACGCATACTTATGTATACGAATACCCCCCTCAGTGATACAGTGATAGAGATGATGACAGAAGGCACAGAACTGGTAATTTCCATAGAGATAAATGATGAGAAAAAACGTGTTATAGGTTTCCTTGAGGTGACCGTTAACCTTGGTGACAAATTTGCTGTCCACTTTCAGAATATTTAATGCTTGAACCTCAAAATGATATATGAGACTTAAAAGAAAATAATTCTGAAGTTATGGGCATTTCTGTCTCGCTAGCTGAATATTCCCCCTCTAATCCTCTCAGCATACCTCCTGTGGTTAACGAATTATTCGGTGCCTCTAATGATAAATTCACTGAATAATTAATGTCGATACCTGAGAGAATCAATATTGACGCAATAAGAGAGGATTTTTAAATGTATTCATTAAATTAAAACAAACAACTAAACCTACAACGCCAGACTTATATAAGTTGTTCCAAGCATGAGATACGAAAAGGTTGATGAAAGGCTAATGTTTTATAATTGTGAACCAGATATCGTCAAACGATTAAACTTTAACAGATGTTTATGCCATTACTTGAAGTTAATATCTCAATAAGACAATTAGCCTTCTTAATGAAGGATGCAAGCATACTGAGAAACTAGGAATTAAATAGTTCGTAATGAATCAGTGATGGTGGAACTGTTCAGGGCTTCAAATTACCCAGCGTTCTAAACCTAACCTAAATTAACCTAACTATATGGCATATAAATAATCCTCGAACAATCCTCGGAATGGTCAATTAATCATGAGGTACAGTTCTTCGTAGATTAAATGGAAACCCTAAAGTATATTAAAATAGGCATTTCCTGCCATTATTCCTTAAGATAACAGTGTTGTTACCAATTAATAAATCTCAACATGTAACAGAATACTACAGACAAGTGAACACTGCCTGTTAGAGTTGAAAATGACTGTTACATTTGGGTCAGAGCACCAAGAATGAACATCGTTCTATCAGACGTTTTCTGAGCAGCGAAGAGGCGAAATGCATTGAAATCAATCGGAGAATGAAGATGCAGCATGCCTATCATGCAGTAAGTTTATGTGTGGAGTAGAAAGATCGGAAATGGTATGATTTCTGTAACATAGATGTGCGCCCGGATCAAACACAGCATTCCCTGACACCAGAGTCTACTGCAGCAGCTGAAAACACTTTCATAGAAAATCATCCTGAGACGCTGCATGAAAGATTTGCAAATCTAAACATAAGTCATTACATTCTTAAGTTTCGCAAAGTATCTGGATGTTGGATGCCATGACAGCTCACTCCTGACTTACACTCTGATACTGTTTGACACCCAGCAGACCTCACACCAACTAAATTACATGTTTGAACTACTTAAAAGTGTAATTGGGAAAAAGGGATACTTCATTCCGCTGAGGAAGTGTACCGCGACTGCACATACACCAAAATAATTATTTCCAAACGAATCCTTGCAATTTCTACGCACTGGAGGAAGTAAGTTGAACGGCAGGGAAATATGGAAAAATGATATACTTTTTTTCAGTAAAACTATTTTTAAAACTAATAGAATTTTTATTTCACTTCAGTTGGTAGTTGAAAATGTTGAAACTTTATCTCTTATATTTATTTACAAAGTTATTTAAGGAAACAAAGGAGGTTAGTGATCTTGTTCTTGTAATATAAAAACTCTTCACACGCATGTAATGAAATAGACGTGAAACTTGTAAATTAAAACAGTCCACACTCTGATGAAACCTCTTTGGAAAATATGTAGTCCGAACCGTCGAGAAAAATAACATTTTCAAATTAGAAATATATTTATTGCTAAGTTAATAGGTGTCTCTCTTTATCCAGTTATTCAGCATGTCCTGACAAGGAACTTGAGTACAGCGTATTGTTGCGAATCCATTATTACGACTGGCGGCGTATGCGCCAAAAGGGTTCGCGAGAGCGAAAACAGACGGATAGTGTATCACGGAGATAAGGAGCCTGAATAAGCAGATAAACATAGTGCGGAGATAAAAGACATGTCAATACAGATAACGTGAGGTAAATGGAACATTCTAGTGATATCTTGATTGACAGAGAACAGTCGATTTCTTGTTTGTTACAGAATACAGAATATTCCAGAAATATCTCGTGATATCAGTAGTGGTATATAAGAGGCGACACGCCAGCGGAGAGAGGAGTTGTAAAGTAAACAGTATTTTTTTGAAAACAAGAAAGGAAAGAGGTTAGGAAAGAGGATAGGAGAAGGATAAAGGAATAACAAAAGGTGAGTAAACGAGATGATGGAGTACCGCAGAAAGCACCTCTGTCAGTGGCGATCGTTGCTGTTCTGTGCACAAAGGAAGGGTGCGGGGAAGTTGGTTATCTGGCTATGGACATGACACTAGGTCCTGACCATAGTACAGAGACTCATGGTGTAAGGTTGTGAGGAGTGAAAGGAGTGGAAAGAAGGAAGTTAAGCATTTATTTGAACATAAGAACATATCTGACTCTGCACCAGAGGTGCTTGGGGGAGCTGTGGGCAATTGTGGGCCTATCGGCGGCGTGGGCGTGTTGCGTGGTCGGGCTAAGCAGGTTGTGCTGTCCGAGGAGTGCTGTAAGTTCGTTGTGTTGCTGTGCCGTTGTATCCTGTAGTAGTCCAATGTGGTGAACAATTTCATCGGCGTGCTCTTGTTGTGCCTCCTTGATCTTGCGAGTGTTGTGCTCGAGCTGAATTAGTGTCAAGAAGGAGTCGATTAGTGGTGTCCAGTTTTTTCGCCATTTCTGGTAGAGCAGTAGTAGTTGTTGCTGTTGTAGTCCAAGTCTTTTGTAAGTCCGCGTGTATGTCAGTATGCAAGTCATGCTGTGAATCAATGTCATGAAGTCGCGTCGATAGTCGTTGAAGAGCTTCACTGGTGGCTGCTTGGTGTGTGTTGGTGGCAGTGACAGCATCCTCCAAGTGTCCCAGTCGGGTGGTGATGTTTAGGACCTCTGAGTGGAGGTCCTGAATCTCCTCCGTGGGGGTTCCGGGCGAGGCTGTGGCAGCGAAGCTTTCTTCGAGGTGTCGGAGGCGTGTGTTGGTTTGGCGAAGTTCTTCTCGCAGTTCTTGTAGAGGAAGTAGCACATCTGGCGATGTGGTGATGTGTTTGGCAGTGGTAGGTGCTTCCCGTCTAACGCTCGCCTCCCCGAGACGGGGGTACAGAGGGCCCTGCGCTCGCCCAGTGAAGTGCCCAGAGCCACTGCACGTTGCGCAGTAACGGCGTCGGCGGCAGAGGTCGTGTCCCCTGCACTCTGAAGTGAGAGATGAGCTGCCACAGTAATGGCACCTCGTCGGCGCAATGCAGTAGGCGGCGTCGTGTGCGAATGAGCAGCACCTTCGGCAGGGGAAGTGCTGCTGAGGCTTGCTCGCCTCGATTTTCAGGCATCGCCCTAACAAGGGCAGCCCGGTCCTCAAGGCGGCGTTCGTTCCCCTGCATCGATGAAGTGCACCCGGAAGAATGTGGTGGGGCCCCTTCGAGACGTGATCCTAGTGGCTCTCGTGACTGAGGGCCACCTCTGCGAAGCGGCGGAGAAGATAAAACCAGTAGGTAGGTCTCGAGGTGCCCCGACTATAACTGCGGTGTGTGTCGGTGCGTGGTGTAAACAGTGGAAGTTGAGTAAGCTCTTTGTTGAGATCAACGACCTTGGTAGACTGTGATTGTGTATGTGACGTAATTCTGTTACTGTAATGATCGAACAGAGTGTATTTCTACGGAAATAAAGAACATTTTGAATTTTTGCAACTTGGACTTCGAATTCTAGGAACCACAAAATCACAATATTCTCAGTTACAAAGTTAAACTTTGTTTTAAGAGGTTCTCTATACGGTCTTGGCGCCCGGAAACTTTAGTGCATACATTTATGAAATTATAGTAAAGGCTATTTAGATGTTTTGACATGTTTCATTACGTAAACACATATACAATTTATAATTTTGGTAAAAATTTTATAACTACATCCTCAGAAAATAGTATAACTTTTCCATGGTAATTGAATTTACAAAATTGTTTGCGTCGTTGTTAAAGTTAATCTACCTAACAAATTTTCCCTCTTTATCATGTTAGTGCACCTTTTGTTGAGTTACAAGAGAGCTGCCTAAGAGTGAAAAAATATTGAATTCACTTAAAAGCGGTTTGCTATGAAATAGCTTTTATAGTTATAATCCACCCAATACCTCAAGACAGAAATTAATAGGACTTAGCATTTGAAGAAAAAACTATTATGTGTTTCAAATGGGAAGGTATTTGTCCTTGAGCGCCACCAGGTGAACAACCAATCAGAGTCCTGCGGTGTTGTCGTCTTGCTTTCCCGCTAAGTGGTGTGTGAGGAGCGCCAACCTAATCAATCTGTATGAAACACTATTCGCGCTAAGACAAAATTTCAGATTTTGCCGAAACTGATCCATGTGGAAGGTAGAGAGTAATGTATCTAACATAACCATGAAAACCCCATATTTTTAACTCACGCGGCGTAAGCACTGTATGAATATCATTATTGGTTAGCATGTATGCGTGTACGTATATTTGTAATGACTCAGAACTGAAACGTAAATATTTGACATGACGTGATAAAAGAATTACTTTGAATAAGCCAATTCCAGCGAGAGGAAACAATAAATTTCCTGCTGCCCTGACAGAACGTGTTTGTTCACATTATATCTTTGTTTATGAATGGTTCGTAATCTCTATTTACTCTAGAGAGTTCAAAGTGGTTGGTTTGTATGTACATATACTTTTAATTACTCAGAATTGAAATTTAAGTTACTGAAATGACGTGATAAAAATTGCTGTGAATAAGTCAAGGTGTTAAATTCGAGAAAGAGCAAACACTTCATTTCCTGTTAGCCTGTGGAATGCTGTATGCTTATGTTTATGACTGAATGCTGGATAAGAAGTGTTTATTTACTCTGGAGAGTTCAGATCAATATCATTCAGTTGTTCTTTACACGACAGTAGTGCAATGGCTTCTTGCGGTGAATTTAGTGGCGAGTCAAAAAGGCAGGTATTGGGAAGTCAGGTTCAAAGTATTATTTTTAAGGTGTATACGTTCTTCAAAAATGTTTAGGAAACAAAAGCTAAAAATGAGTATTTGCAAAGTGTACTTCCGTTTAAAAACACGGAAAAGGTGTATCAGCTGGATCAATTTACAATTGAAACGGGACACGAGGTAACACGACTCCCACCTTACCACTGCCAATATAATTCAATTGAGTTGGTGTGGGCTCAAATAAAAAGGGGGATTGCAAAGAAAAATAATATTTTTAAAGTAACGGACGTTAAACGACTTGTTTACGAAGAAATTGACAAGGTAACACAACAGGACTGGGAAAACTGCGTGAGGCGTGTAGAAAACCTTCAAGAAGACGATTTTAAGAAAGAAATAGTATGTGACCAGATTTTGAAACCTATACTCATAAATTTGCAAGACTCAGACGATGAAGACAATGATGAATTGTCTCTTAACGAAAGTGACATTGACTGCAATATGGATGAGCCATTGGCAGTTACACAGGATTATAAAACAGGTAATTCATAAACTATAATTATAGGTATAGTATTTTAAAATATACATAATTTGCGAAAATGCATTTTCCAATTTTGATTTTGGCAACTGCATCATTGTAAATGTTTGTGAAACATAATTTGCTTACCCTTACATCTGCGCCAAGCAGACCTGCATGTTGAATGAGTGTGCGAGAGAGAGGGAAACATAAAAGTAGTGAGGTAACAAGCTGGCAACGCTGAGTGTGATACGGCATCTGATTAGCTGGACTCCAGAACTTTTCGCATTTGAAATGCATAATAGGAAGCATTAGAACATTCAAACTAATAACAGAATACAACACGTTTTAAATGGATAGTGTCATAAAAGTGGTCGAGTATGAATTCTGTGTTTTACGAAACGCATTTCTTTTGCCCAACAAGTTTAGGTCCTTATGGTGAAAAAACAAACTTTATTTATTTTTTTCTTCATTCGAATTTCATCTTAACTTGGATGACATCCTGTGTAGTGTTTACACGGTGAAATGCTATAGTGAATTCTAACGTTCTGTCTTTGCAGGAAATATATGTTTATGCGGCACTTTATACACTAGCCTACAGCAGAAACGGGCGGCTGTGTACTTGCTCTGGCAAGATCTTGTTTAACATCTCAGTGGCGACACAGAGACCGGAACACCTTCAGAGAAAGCAGACTTGGCTATCAGCACCGCGTGCGTTACAAACATGCAACATGTAGCCAAAACCTTCCATTTAGCTGTACTTTTGAAATCTTTCACTTAATATTCTGTGAGAGATTCCTGCGTAATCCATTATACCTGCATATAAATGATGCAGTTTGCAGTCTTAATATTGCCTTGCAAGTAGGAACTGTGTTTAAAAATACCTCTCGAGGAAAGTAATGTAAAAACAGAAAATATATTGACCGCTCTAGAGTTCAAAACTAGTATACTCAAATTTGCATTTCATATAAGATTTAAGATTTAATGAAAGTAATAAATTACCCCGCGCGCACTGGAGTACCTTATGAACAACTTCGCTACCTCTTACGAAACTGCAGGGGTTCAAAGTTGCCCTTACTTGTGAATAGCATTAGTGATATCCTGCAAGATTGGTATTCTGGACACAACTAGAAGTCAACATCTGACCGCTTCTGGGGTCATTCATCGAGACCATTAACATTTGCAGAGAAGAATGATACCAACCTAAGTTGGAGAAGTAAATTTCTTGACGTTGTCTGAAAGATTAGTTGGGTACCTGGGAGTGCTTCTAACTTTTTGAACTCATAAAGTAAGCAAGAATATTTGTCTTAGTCGCTCATATTTCCTCCTGAGGACATCAGATGTACCAACATGGCATGAAAGTGCTCACCTAAGCATTGGTTAGAGTCGCAAGGTATGAAGGGCAGGTGTTGCTGCTCGGCTCCGTATGATTCACGACCTCGTGACAACCGGTGACATCGTATGTTGTAGGCACCACTCCCCTTACCATTCCTGACCTGCAACTTGTTCCATCCTAGAGAAAGATGCAGAGTTTCCATTGCATTCTTTGATAACTTTAGAAAACGTTAACGTTGCTTAATTTTTAATGTTGTAGCTAAAGGTTAATTGAGGAATTGGAAAAATGGACAACGAATGCGCTTTCTTATTTCACTTTAAAGGATGAATCTGTAAAATTTCCGAAACTCAAATTTCTCTATTTATATATTTTTTAAAGTTTTTATCAAATCTTAGTCCGTGTGTTTGAACATTTGGCACATATATTGCCATTCCTGGATTATAACTTTTAAATAGCAAATTTAAACTATTTGATTAAGATGCTCATTAAGAAGCAATTTTCTAATATTTAAATCATTATTTATGTTTGTGTTACTTATTCAGGCGGAAAATATTTGCTAAAATGTAATTTTAATTTAACCAATGCTTAAAGGTCAATTTTTAATTGAATATTCAGTTTTGGCTTCTCAAAAATTATAAGTTCAGCAAACTTGCGGGGAACTGCTTCAAAATAATATGGCTTAGAGGGTATTAATTAGCCAATATTTGATAAACTAAGAATTTCAGCTTATGGAACGTTTTAAATGCTAATAAACGTCTAAAATGTTACATCGGAGAAACTCGATCATAATTGTTGGTCTAAAATTTCGCTTTATAAAGCTGCGTGTACTTTTAGTTACAAAGCATACTTTAGAAGATATATGACCTACGTATAGCTAATTACCCTAGAATTTTGGAAATAGGCTTAAAGTACATATTAGAAAACATCAAATGCAAAGCCATATCCTGTTTCAGCTTTGCTTAAATAGTCACTAATCCCACAATTTATCTCTGATATCAAAAATATTTACACAACCTTTTAACTAGAGGATCGGATTTAGTAAGAAAAGTTCTTAAGCTAAATTGTAATATTTGGTAATTTTTGCCTGGTTTTCACCGATCGGGTGCTTTAAGGCGATGCATTGCCAAAACAAGAATGATTACTTCTTTTCCATACACAGACCATAAAACCTCTAGTGCGCACGTTTTAACTAGTTATGTAAAAAGGTTATTAAAACATAAGGTTTTTATTAACAAATAATCGATTTTATAAGAGCAATGCTTCTCAATCATATGGATTATGTCACCATCCTTCAGCCGGAATGTTGACTTTCTTCACTAGGATTGCTGCCCATCGTAGTTCCTTGCATTACTCCCGGAGTATATCCGGAACTTGTAACTTGATGGATGTGATCGACCGGACCAGGGCTGCAAGCTGCAACCCTCTGCGCCATAGCGCAAGACAATTAAGTACTACCTTCGATGGTCACATGGGTGTTTCCTAAAGCAAACAAAAGTACCACGATGCAAAGAAAGTAATAATATTATTTTTGAATTATTAAATGCACTGAAAAGAAAGTATTTCTATTCTCAAAAAGTAAATGAATGAACAAATAAATGAAGGATTTAAGCTCCTTCCTTATATCTCCATTATATGAATTATGTAAAAATGATACGGGATCCCCAATTTAAAAACCTTGCATTGAAAATAATATCTGATTATATTTTTTAAATTATATTTGTTAGCTGCCTAAATGAGCCATTCCCCTTACTTAAGCGTGTTCGTTTTTTAGCTTCTTTCCTTTCCGCCTGAAGCAAATAGTTGGCGAGCAAGGATTACCACGTTGTCGGGACAGTTTATAAGTAAATAGTGTTTAGCTCAGGGTAGAGCAATGAGGTTTCTCTCAGGATATGCGTGAGTATGTATGAGAAGGATGGTTTTAATGACACTGGAATGCCCGTTTCATACTGATTTAATGACCGCTTCTTTTTATCATTACATTAAACTCGAAGTTGCCGACCAAGAGTTACCAATAACACTGTTTAGAGTAACTATATGTGAAATGCTTATTACTCGATAATACTTAATTCGTTCCTCACGTATATATGGACCGAAAAATATCTTCTCTCATCGCTTCTGGTCTGCCCTCGAACAAGACAGAGGAAGAGGACTGCCCTAATCGGCTCCAAGCCACCAACTGAGTGTCCTCACAGCTGCGCGTGGGTGTATATGACTTTCACTTTCTCGAAGCCCTTTATTCTACCAAAGATTCCTTTTGTGACTATTTTGTCATGCTATTATTAAGAGTCCGAAGAATACCCTATTCAAACAAAGTCAAGTGCTACCCTTTAGAACTCTGCTAAGGACACTGTTTCTTACGTTTCTTTTGTTAAAACAACTATTCACCCCAACTGTTATTCGACTCAACTGCACCTGCACGCGTTCCACACAAATATACATTCCTGTGAAATCCATTACGATTATTTATTCATTGCATCTCTTAATTTCGGTGTCACTCTACAGAGATATTTGCTGCTTATTTTTTTCTTCCTCTTTTTTAATTTACGTCCTCCAACATTAAGCCATATCGGACCATGAATGAAATGGGGTAAATGATTCTCAAATGAGCCTAGGGTACATAGAGCTTAGGGCTACCCAAAATTCATCTTTCAGGATAAGGGAAACCACTGGAAAATTTATCATCCAGATAACTCACCCTGACGGAGATTCAAAAACGTACCACTTAGCTACAACGGTGAGTGATAAATATAGTGGCTGTTTTAAATGACAATCTGTATATCGCTTAGCAGTAGCAAGCTAAGGGTACTTGCTAGAGTACTTAAATATGAATTTAATTCCGTTTACTAGTAAAGTGAATGAGCATGAACGTTATCAATATTTTTTCAAACTTTAGATATCTGCTGTATTTCTTTTACTTGAAGCGTTGTATTTACAATGCACAAGAATATTTTCTCTCCAGATGATGGACTTTAACGATATTAGAGTGCTTATATTGGCAACCAACTTCTGTTTTCTTCGTGTATATAGCGCATATGACAATACTCGATAGAGTAGAGCGAGCCTAAGATTGTGTGTCTTGGGGTAGTTTTTGTAACCTCATTACAAAAACTACAGAAACAAGATCGTGACACACGCTTCACGAAGGTGACAATGTCCGGAAACGTCGTATACTTCGAATCGCGGTACAGCGCACAATTTGATTAACACCTTCTGTAAAAAGGGGTCCATGCAGAATACCGGAAGAATGTAATTTCAATTTTCCATTATGTGCACATGTGCAAGAACTAATTAGAGAGGCTAAATACAAATTTATTCTAATTATAATTTGTGAACAGCTATGATACCATTATTTAATAGTAGCGTAACTAATTTAAAGCGTGATGTACGATTCACACATAAAAGTTAGAATATAGTGTTTTGATATGGTTTATTAATGTTCCGACAGTTTCAAACACTAGGCATGTTGAAAGTATTTTTGGACAGTCATGTGAGAAACGTTTAGTGAGAAGTGCACACATACAAGAAAGGAATATTAAAACTGCACTTGGCAGGTGGGAGTGACTTGTACAGGTGGCCGAAAGCGCTTCATATTTATGACTACTACTTCTGGTGACACTGAAATAATTCTTCCTTGTCCGCCTAGAGTGTCTAGAGCTAATGGAGCATGCTAGTTGTTGGTAGCCTTTGCAGAAGTCTGGTATGATGCTGACTCCTCCGAAGATCGCATTTCTTACAGGAGAAACTGATATCATCCGTGTAGAGGTTCATTAAAATGAAAGTTTTAAACAAACGTCTTACTAGGTGACACACAATATGTTGGAAAATTCGCATTTAAAGGGATTTGCAGTTTTATCTATGAAAATATAGGCAACTCTATTAAAAATACCGCGAACGTTCACTGTGAGCAATGTAAAGGATGCATGTTAACACTGTATCTCTCATTAAATATTGGAAGAGCTCTTACAATCAACTGTAACAGTGCGTACCTCCTACAGCGGAGTTTCCTTCAACTTGCCAGTTTTTCACGTAATTGTTCAGTACATACAACTGTAGGCACATCTTTCTGAATTTACCTATAGTATCGCAATGGGGGAGGGGGAACCTGTTTTTGCATTGACCAGTGATTATAATCTTGTCATGCATAATTCAGGATGCAATTTAATATCATCAACGAATATCCGTTGAGTTTCCAAGTACAGATAAACTTTACAAAATAATTAGTTATTTCACCGCTATACAAAAGCACAATTGAAAGTGATTATCTAGAATGTTGTTAAGCGATAGGACAAACAGTGTCACTCAAATTTTGGTTAATACTGCTACGCAGTACTAATGCACAAAATTATAGGGAGGTCACTGTCGGGAGGTTGGAATGGCAAACAGATAAGTTGCGCGCTCGTGTAGCGTAAACATTGGAAATGTTATCACGAAATAAATAATCCATAGTCTTGAAATCTCAAACGTTCTGAAAATATGTGAAGATTTCAACCGCTACATAAGTGAGTGCTCTGGCAATTTGAGTGAATGAGTACAGGAGTAAGTTAATACGTAAGTAAGCAAGTCAGCGGCTGCCGAGTGCTTTGTTGCGAAACAAAAGTGTTGTTCTGCGAGTGAGTTTGTGACGATTGCTGTGCTGTTGCTACAAGGGACTCAAGAAGTCTTGTGTTCGACTCAACAGTGAGTGAACTATGCGGAAGAAAAGGCATATATGTATCATTAAGACGCGTAAAAGTGTTGTGAACAAGTGAATTGATAGCGAACAGTGGAGCTAATTAAGCAAATGGAACTCAGGATGTTTCAAGAAAATTGATTTAGATTTTTAAGTGAGAGTGAAAACATTAAAGTGTTACCTAAAACTTCACGAAGCACAAACATACAACAATAATAATTATTGCAATGAAAAGAAAAGCCAAGTAATGTTTTTAACTACTACAAATTCACATCTCTTGTATGTCAAGTCAATTTCCGGAGCGATGGAAAAGGAGACAGTAATTTAATTAAGTTGTACTTTAGTATTAAGAAACGTCAGGACACGGTAGAAGAAGCTTAATATTGCCTTAGCAGTATAGACCACTGCTTATATATCAGCACAGTTCCATACATTTACTGCAGCTGTTTGCCTCCGAATTATTTTCTTCTAGATCCAAGTCTCCGAGGCGCGAAAATCAGAGCGTTCCACCAGAGCTCTGGAGTAAAGCAGCAATTCACAATCCGCCAATATCAGTGCACATCGAAAAATCTGAGGATCATCAAATGCGAGGAGAAAATCGATCTACAATGGCAACTGTATTTCCATACATTGCATTACTTGCAAACGAAGTCTGCCAAAGATTATGCAACAGAATTCCATGTAAGAAAGATGGATACAGTTCGCGACGTCTTTGCCTTGCTTATGTGTATCCAGTTTCGAGTAAGTGCATCGAAAATTCCGTAATTTCACGAAAATTGAACCTATGTGATAAAGTATTTGTCATTCTTATAAAGCCCATGCCACAAGTATAGGTAATTCCATCACTTAATTCATGATAACAAATCAAATAATGTATGGAATTTTTTATTTTTTAACTATTTAAAACTTTTGTAATTGTTTTTATTTAAAGTAATCGATTAAAAGATTACATGAACATATTTTTTTAAGTGCAACGTTGAGATTTTAGATTTAAAAATTAATAAAATGCTAGAGTATATACCCATTGGTTTTGTCCACCAACGCAAAGTACGTCCCTGAAAGGAATGCGCCCCCTTACACAGTGGGACAAGGACAGCGAATGTGTATGACAGAGAACGCATGATACACAAGGAGCAGAAACGTTAAAAAAAAACATACGCCCTATTCACTCTGTACACTAAAACCGAGAAGATTCATTCACAAAAGTAGAAGCCGTCACAATGTTTTTGAATGGTCTGTAACTGAACTGACATGGGGTGTCATAAACATGTCGGGGGAGGGTGTGAGAACCTTTTCCAAACCCGCTGCGTCTCATCCCCAGGAGACTTTCTTTCCTGTGGTATACTATAGGTTCCGCACAGACTTATACACCCTGCCGGATACGGCGAGAAGGTTCTGGAAGCTGAATGTTCTCGATTTCCCTTATTTGAACTTTGGAGAACAAATCCGTACGGTAATATTATGACCTCGTGACGCTGTTCTTGAATGCTGCAGTTTTATCTGCTCTCACCGGCACACAGCAATGGTGGAATTGACTAACAATTAATTTTTCGACAGCAATCTTCCTCGTCCTTCGGTGATCGCACGCCCTTCTGTTGTGCGTCCTCCTCGGCTATCTAAACATAATATGCTTTCCAGATCCACTTTTACCGTAAAAGGTATACATACCCGTCGATAATTTACTTCAATGATCCGGAGCTAGAATTTATTATAGTTGTTGATTATTATATTTAAATCCACTCTTGGAAACTTCAAAAAAATTCTAAGTATTTCCTAAAAAGGTTTTATGTTTACCAGGAAGTCGCCTTTATTTTGTTCGTAACACGTTGATGATATAAGAAAAAAGACAGTCGTAAATGTCTAGACTATGAAATACGAGTCGGGTTGTTGAGGTACGTCTGAGGGAATTATCATTCTGTAGTAAATGACATTCTGCGTAAAGCCCCCCCGGCAGTCAATTCGGGATAATGGCCATTTGGGGTGCCGCTTCCATACTTTATGTATGACTCTAAACAAAATATTAGGATTGTGTTTTGAATTAGTTTTATTTAAAATTCTATTTATGTCTAACTTTCATGCCTAACTGTTTAGAACCATACTCCTTTACAACAGATTGTACGTGCTGATGTAATGTATATGTTGGTGTGGAAATACTAAACCCCATCTAACACAACCAACCCAGCTCACACTAATATTTTCACCTTCTCCTTTCATGCTAAGCCTAGAACCGAATTTTCCATTGGTTTTAGTTTGTGTGCCAGACCCTTGACTTCAAATAAATACTAGATGGGCTTATTCAGGGAAGCAAGCAAAGAAGCAAGACTTCCAGCCACTCAGGTAAAATGATTTTGTATTCGTCGAACACCTGGACCTGTTCATAGGTTAATCCGTTTATGTCGGTTTTGAATAAAACCAATAACAAGTTGGCTCACCCAGAGCTGCTGTCGGTCAGCATAAAAAGGAATTTGCGTCCACATTAAATAAATAAGAAGCACTATTGGGAACCATAAGCATCAGCAAGCTTCACCACACTCGACTGTAAATAAAACACAGAGTAGATAGAGTCAACATGAAAAATTCAATGCCATGGTCGGGATTTGAATCACGGATCTCCCGGTTTCCATCCAGCCGCTCTAACCCATTGAGCTACCATGGTCAACGTGCAGTCCTGATATTAAATTCTCCATTATATATATTTCCTGGTAAACCACTAGGGTCTCTCGCATTCGAGATACGTCGTTTGTGTTGACTTACTATCGTAAGTACTTGAGTTCCAGGCGTTATCATTTAACTCTTATTATTTTTAGTTAATTAGTGGAAATTAATCATTTCTTCACACTAGCCGTGTATAGGCTAAGATTTTTGATAGATAGAGTCAACATGAAAAATTCAATGCTATGGCCGGTATTTGAACGACGGATCTCCTGGTTTCGGTCCAGTCGCCCTAACCCATTGAGCTACCATGGTCAACATGCCGTCCTGACATTAAATTCTCCAGTTGACTCATATATTACCCCGGTAGACTACAAGGGGCTCTCGCATTCGAGATACTCCGTTTGTGGCGAATTACTATCTTAAGTACTTGAGTCCCAGGTTTCATCATTTAACTCTTAATTTAATTTAATGTCAGGACGGCGCGTTTACCATGGCAGCTCAATGGGTTGGAGCAACTGGACGGAAACCAGAGATCCGTAGTTCAAATCCCGGCCATGGCATTAAATTTTTCATGTTGACTCTATCTATCAAAGATCTTAGCCTATACACGGCTAGTGTGAAGAAGTGATTAATTTCCAATAATTAACAAACAAAACAGAGTATTTCAACTAAAAGAGTTTGTACAACTGTAACTTTGGAATTACCGCATGATGAATTCTCTGAACTCTTCTGCGGAACGATAAACATCTATTACAAACCTTGCAAATATTTATATCTTTATACAAAGAAGATTATGGCAAAACACAAACTAGTTTTGCAACTTTATGGAATATTTCGCTGTGGGCGTTCTGTTTCTTTATTAAGTGGTGGTAAAAACCGCAGATAATGATTTCCTGTTTGACCGTGTAGCTGAACGCCCAGGCTTGTAAGCAAGCGTTGTCTATTCTAATGACTATTCCTGTCAAATGTCGTTCCCAGACTCAATGGTTAATAGCCGCGATGCTCCTTTCTCTGTACTTCCGCCACAACTTCTTGCTACAGAATGTAAACGCTGATTCATTAACGTAACATTTGCAAGGCGGGTCACAAACTCTTGGAATCACAGTCGTAAATCATCGCTGCACAAATTACCTTAAATAGGGGATAGGAGATATGAGTTTTCGTTCACTTTGATAGTTTAGGTACACAGGGTGAAATTCCTAAATTCTAGATGTATTAACTTATATATATATATATATATATATATATATATATATATATATATATATATTGTTTTAATTTTACGCTGCAAATAATACCTATCTACCCATAATTAGGAGCTGTACAACTTTTAATTACAATATGTTCAGTAGTTTTTCAGTTAAGTGTTTAATTAATTATTTTAATGGTGAACCACAATTGTCCATACGATGAAAATATTAAGGTTTCACTTATATAAACGGACCTTAGCGAATATGCAACAACAATTTTAAGAACACGTTTTCTGATATAAATTTTAATGCAGAACGGCCCTCTTTTACCAGTTTTAGTAAATTGGTATTGTCGCGACTGGCACACAAAGGCACAGATAGTGCAGCACGGAGATAAAAGAGCTTGCCGAAACAGATTAAGAGCACATAGATAACTGGAAAGTTCGGCTTTCGCCTGGAGCTGCCTTGTTTGTTACAGAACATTCCAGAAATATCAATGGACGTATAAAAAGAAGCCGCGATTGCCAGAGAGGCAGAGTTGTAATCGGAACTGAATCGTGTGCCTGCGGCTGTGCTTTGAAAGTGAACAAGTATTTTGTTTGTGGACGGTGACCTTGCAAGATTGTAATTGTGTATGTTACGTAATTCTGCTACTGTAAGGGTTGACTAAAATATGTTTCTACGGAAATAAAGAACGTTTTGAATTTCTGCAAATTGAAATTTTAATTCTACGAACACACAAAGTCACAGTATGAAATTGATATTTTCCTAGTGATAATCGATAAAGGAAAAACACTCCAAATAACATTATACTTACAGCTTTGGGTGCATCTTTACAAACTTTGAAGAAGACTTACAAAAATTGCATCATATGCGTGAAAATGAAGAACAGAATGAGAAATACGGCGACTGGCTTTGTGAGTGAATAATTAAAAAAAATCATGTGAAACTACTACTAATCAGCAGTAGTGTACACCAAATGCACATTTTGGAACTACAGTCTTCATTCTGAGTAAGCGACTTTAAAATGACTTTAAAATGACATAAAGTCATTTGTTTCCTTACAGTAGGTAAAGCGCCAGTCAGACTTTTAATGAGCTGTCGTTATAACGTAGATCTCATCTATACTCTTTTCAAATACACACCATAAAATTGGATAAACCTGCCAGTTTAGAAAAGTAAATGAATTTGTTAAAATTCAAGCAGTAACAGATATATCAGAAAAGATTAACTGCACAAGACATGTATTCAAGGAGCTCTTCATTTTTATTCAGTAAGATGGTTTGCTGAGAATAAAAAGGATTTCACAGGCTATTCATAAAAATGCAATATATTTGTTATGCAAATATTTTAAAACTCGAGTATTTTAATATATACTTTGAGGTCATTTTAAGGCATAAAAATAAACATTTTTCCAAGTAAATGTTACTTTGAAATTGAAAGGAACTAACAGTTTTAGTATTTAAACTTCTTTTCTATTAAAGTTTTGCTGTGTACAGGCCCAGGCACACAAGCACAGACAAATTTGTATAAGGCGAAACTTAATAAAGGGAAATAAAGAATGCTTAACTCAATAAGCCAAACTTTTTTTCGCATTCGTAGAATTGTATCATTGTTTTCGCAAAATCTATTATGAAAATGATAATATTTGGAATTTTAAGAAACACACAGTCCATTTTGTCACTAATTTTATCACTTGTATACAAATAGTTATAAATAAACAGCTACTTAAATTAAGCTTATTAGGTGACTTTTCCAAGTGATGAGGGTAGTTGTAGAGTAGACTAGTAAAATATCTATTGGTGGTTATTACCGAATAAAGCAGAATTTAAGGCATTTTGGGTATACAACGTTCAGGAAAAATTGTAGTTAATTATATCGAACAAGTGAGGAAGGCCAAGCTGCATCCAATGCAACGAGAGAATTTCTGTTTGTCTGCCAGCTTGAATTCGTGACCAATCTGCACCATATATGACTATAATTGTAGTTGCTTGTAGTGATGTTCTTGGCAATTGCAGTTCACGTGATGCATGCCTAGGGGATTTACAGCAGCTATGAGCAAAGGCATTTCTAACCTTTTCTACCCGTTCGCTCTTTAGATACACCCTCCTCTCTTAATTGTAGCTTTTGCATACTGCCTTGAGGTAAAAATTCTGCGAGTGATTGCTTAAGAGCCTTTGGATTATATGGAGCTTACTGGAGCACATGTTTCAATTATCTATGAACAGTGATTGCACATTTACTTTTTGCAAACCATATAGCTCCCTACTACAGAGGTACACCAATTACGAACTTCAGCAAACAGGTAATTAAATTACTAGTGAAACTTAATTTCTGTACTATAAAATATATTAACAGAAAAATAAAACCAAGAATAAACGAGAGGAACATACTCTTGATCGGTATTTAAGAAAAAGAATGGATTATCGCATATCATAGAGACTGGAATCTAAGCTTTCTAATAAACGGGATTAGGCTTGCAAGTTGGCTTAACCAACCTTTTCTAAACCCAATGGCGAATTAATTTCATTTCCCTTCCCAGTTCTCCTTGTAATTATTGTACAATTATCTATAGGATTTTTATGGTCTATGCTCCACTCTACTCCTTGAAATTGCAATTCCGTAAATAAGCTATTCAGGCAAAAGATTACGAAACATCGGCAGATTGTGTGTCTCCCATCCAACAATCTCCCAAGTTCTGAATATCCCGCATAACCCATGAGTATCTTTGGCAATAGATCAATAATAGGTAGAAATTTTAGACAGTTACAATAGGTGGTGCAGGTTTAAGCTTTTATATTTTCTCTTTTGTTCCATAATTATGTCATAAACTTTACATACTGCAGAAATCCTTAACTTAGGTAATAAAATCGAAGTACAACTCCTAAAAAAGAATGTTCGCACTTTAAGAACACCAAGATTACCTCTTTGGAACAGATACACAGTCTGAACTATCGAGACATTTTCTGACGTCTTCCATTTTCTCTCTTTATACAGTAATTTAGATTACCGTGCTAATGCACTTGGTTACAGCACAAATACAAAGAAAGTAAGGTAAAAGTTGTTACCAGAGGGCAGGGTTGGGCCTATATGGCTCATAAAAGGTTAGCTACAACACGTAAAGTACTTGCGAAGAACACGTGATTAACGTAATAAATGTAAAACACGCAAAATCCACAAACAACTTTGTCTTCGTGCACTTCATTTTTACACTAAAGAACTAGATTCTATTGTCTCTAGAATTCTGGTTGCTGATAGGATATAACAGAAACCTTGAAACGAAATATCACCTAACAACTCGCATAGTAAATATGTGAAGTTACGAATTGTGACGTAAGAGAGTTGTCCACTCGTGCATTATGCTGCAAACATACATAAATTCATCTCATATTGAGATGCCCGAGATGGTGATCCAAGCATTTCCACCTGTTTATAAACAAGAAAGAGAACTGCAAACTATTTTTGAAGTAATCCAGAACCTCCTTAAGAAGTTTATGCAAGCTGCTTACAAACTACATTCTTATGGAAACATTTTGTGTTAATAGAAGCATTATTTATTATTCTGAAGTAAATCGTTAAACAATAATTTAATACAAAGGAAAAGGTGACCCAATGACTTTATTACAAACTAATACACGATATCTTTATTAATATTAAAATTAATTATTAAATCATTATCAAACACATTTAATGTAACGATGTTCTAAATTATGTGATAAATGCTATTTTTCAAGAAGTTGTAAGGTGTGCTTAAGAGAGCCTTTTATGTCAGAGCATTAATGCATTTGAAAGGAATTAATTAGTTGGCATCAGATTGTAAAAATAAATCAATCTGGATGTTTACCTCGTGTAGAGAACTGTTTTCTACATTATGTATTTTAATGTAAATTACTTAAAATAACTGTTTTAACATATCCTATCTGAGAAGGATATTTGACGTTCATAAATGCCAATGCACTATTAGATAGAGAAATACATATTTGCTCCATTTGTTCCCAAGGTCGCAATGACAAAACTGGCGGAGAGTGATGAATTTTTGGGAGTACAAATCCTTATCACGGCTTCCTTTGTAAGATATATAAAGCCAGTGGTCTAGTTCCACACAGAAAAATGAATATATCATTAGATCCACATTTATAAACAGTTTCTGTGGTAGTTTTGGTGCTTTCATATCTACGGTCATTCTCTGTAGAGGATAACTCTTTCCTATTTCATTGAAAATGAGCTATGTATTACTTGGAGGAAAGAAAAATTGGCGTTATATCAAACTTTCTTATACAGAATCGAAAATCTACTATGAAACTCTCATATAAAATATGGAAACACTTTCATATCGTTTCTATCATGACTATAAATTGTACATCAATATTCTAGTATTACAATAATAAAGAGCATTTGTACTGAATTAGCTATTTATTATGACTTAGATTTTACGGTATGCAACAACTGAGTTAAATATGGCACATAGAGCATGTGTAACATAGTAACTGCCTAGTAAAAGTTGCACAGAAAGCGAAGAGAAAATTACGTGAATACATTTAATTTGGTTGTGCTTATTATATAACGCTATTTTCTTATTTTTCAAATGTGTAGTTAATATTTTATTTTCAGAAAGATTACGTAAAATTTCTTAATATAAAAGTAATAATGAACAGAATGCAGTACAAGATTTTATCACGCTATTTTCAATAGCTGATGATTTCTTCTTGTGATTTTCATATAATATATTGGAAACCTTCGGCAGCATTTCTGACGTGACTATAAAATTTAATCAAAACTTACAGTACATAAATTGTACAGTATCTTCTTCAGAGACTGCCCTATCATCCTACGAGAGTACATGAAACTCAGGCAGCAATCGAAAAACAGCACTTGTAACATAGGAACTGTTCCGGAAACCCATTGGTAAGAGCTGCGACGACATAGATTTACAATCATGTATTTACCAAAGCACAGCATGTAATCTTTTTATCGCTTCCTAGTGACTTCTTTTTCCTTTGCTTTACTTGCCCTGTATTTCTCATTGAGTTCATTTCTGTGACCGGAAGTCAGAGAGCCAAATTCTCTGAAATTACGGAGTATTCAGTTAAATACGAGGGCTGTTCAATAAAGAATGATTAAAATTTCTTTTGCAACGTACCTTTAGTTATCCTCAATTCTGATGGCCCTTCTCAAACTAGTCTCCCCTGGATTCGATGCACTTGTCCCAACGTTTCTGCCAGTCTTCAAAGAAATGCTGGAAACCATATTTTGAGAGAACCTTTAAAATCGCCTCCGCAGCCTTCACCACTGCTTCTGATGATGGATAATGCCTCCCACGAAGGCGTTTCTTCAAGTTAGAGAATAGAAAATGTCACATGGGTCTAAATTCGGACTATAGGGAGGGTAAGGGATGCACTTCACGTTGATTTTTGCAAGATATTTAGCAACAACATTGGCAATATGCGGCCGCACATTATCGGGGTGCAGCATCCAGCCTGCTTCACGGAAATGTAGTCTTTTGCGCCTGATATGGACTTACAATGTTTTCAGGACATCACTGTAGTATTGTCCAGTTACTGATGTGTGTCTAGGTACAACATTCTGATAAACAATTCCATGAATATCAAAGAATGACATTACCATATCTTTGCCAGCAGAAGTAACCACTTCTTTTTTTTTTTTTTGGGGGGGGGGGAGTTGGTGATGAAGATTTCTACACTGAGCTTTGCTGTTTGCTCTCAGGATCAAAATGATGTAGCCAAGTTTCATCAGTAGTGATTACGTTTGAAAGCAACTACGGATCTTCGTCTAACATCAACTTTAACTGCGTATTACCTCCATTGCAGCAGTAGGCGATACTGAACATGTCTGAAATTGCCTGGTTCTCACAGGCGAGAACCAGGAGTACGAGCAATGAAACTACTACGACGTGTTTGTTTCACATTAAACTAACAGAATATCATAAGACTGAAGTTTAGTGCGAAAAATTATGGCCGTAAAAATTATGATTATTCTTTATTGAACAGCCCTCGTACAATTATCATGCAAATTCTTCTCATTGATTATATTCCTTATAATGTGTTAACACGATTCACTGTACGAAATTTCTTCATAGTTTTTATGTCACCTATTCCAGAAGAATCAGCAGGACATTTTAGGAATACTCCTCTAAACACATGCGATGTATTTTATACTGAAAGTTCAAACATTTTCAAAATCATATACAAAACCTATTAAATGTTGGCATATTCTACATTATTTTCATATTTAGGAGTTAAACATTCATGTCATGTTTGATCTTTTTTAGATTGATGCAATGCTAAAAATAAAATAAATGTATATTTCCAAATATTTTGACCATTTTTCATTAGAAACTTAACAGACAGGTGCCAATGGTTATACGAAATGTACCCAGTATACCAAGAAATGTCTTAAAATTCAGCACTTGTTTTTTCTCTAAACACCGTCGTGTTAAAAACACTAGTAATCCGTTAGCAAGGGCATGGTTAAATCCTTTATTTCTGTAAAACATTTATCTAAAATGTACCAACAAATTAAAAATCCTTATCAGCCTAATAGCAATACCACTTTATCTATTCAACAATGAATGAACTACAATAGCTAACGATTTATGTTATACAAACATATGTTTGAAGGAATAGGAGAATGTAAATATTTAGTCTAGCAATTCGACCATGTTTATAATTAGGTATTACCGTTAACTTACCTATACTTTTCTTGTGAAAATAATAAAGATGTATTGTACCTTTGCATTTCTCGGCGATAGGTATTCATTACAACAATTCGGCATAGTTCAAAGGAGGACACTTTGTCGCCAGTGGCTTTAGAGGCATTTTAGTAATTGCTGTATCACAGTCGTTACGAAATTGTTATACAAAAACTTCAAGAAACAAATAGTCAGTCCATTAAGTGTACTTATAAAAAGATTTCTTCTCAGCCATATAAGAGCGGTGACATTGAACCCAGAGCACTTCTCATTTGTTCCTGTCATTATGTAAATATGTTGCAATATATCCTGTGTAAAAAGCTAAGCCATGATATTTAAAATTCACACCCTGTTATTCCTTGACCAGCGTGACATTCACTAGCAATGATCTATCACACGTTCTTGTATAACCTCGATTGCGCCAGTCTGTCTCCAAGGTGGGTAGGTGGCTAGCAGACTCACCTGTGCGACTCTGGGTCGTGGGCAGTCACGCTTCGGATCCCGATAACCTGTTTCTAATTTGTACATTCTTGCTCAACAAGAAACTCACCTTTAGTTTCCGGTATCATTTCTCATTTTCGCTAATTTACTATATTCCAATAGGGTTTAATGATCCTCTTTTATCTTAGAGCAGCACATTTCTGTAATCAGAACGTGGGATTTATAACATACAAGGGCGGCCGAGAAAGAACGAGAGAGAGAGAGAGAGAGAGAGAGAGAGAGAGAGAGAGAGAGAGAGAGAGAGAGAGAGAGAGAGAGAGAGAGAGAGGCAATTATAGTAGTGGGGCAATTTCACTCCCTCTCCTCCTCAACAATCTCTGCAAAAAACTTATACGGGGGGAATAAACGGAAAACTTATAATATGCAAAAAGGTTTTAAACAATCGAAATCCATTGAAACTTCGTTGGTTTGTTCTACTGCTTTTAAAGTACTTATATAAACCAAATATAATAATTAGGTTTCATCACCGTGTCAGGGATATTTCGGCGTTTAGAATAACTAAACATATCTGAAATTTTAGTATTCATTTGGCTTTGTACAGGTCATTCATACAAATACTTATTCTGGTATCTGTTTCACAAAATTCGAGGTAACCATTTGCAGAAATTGTTTCATTATCTTTCCTTGCAGATACTTTGGGAATTACGGGATCATACCCAAAGTTAATATGCTTACTTATAATTCCCGAGGTTGTGGGTTCAAATCTGGCAGAGAGCGAAGGACCTTTGCGGACGTACAAACTGACAGCATAGTCATAGATTTGCGGCATATAAATGAACCTCAAGTCCACTAAACAGGCCCCCTGGGCAAAATTAAGCAGCTTTTCATGCTCAATATAATGGAACGCTGAGAACATAGAAGAACGTATATAAACAATTCAAAGGAAATAGGAAAATACTGCAGAGCTCATGTGACGGTCAAAAATAAAGAACTGGCACTATGTCGCTGGAAATTCCGCTCTCTTTACATGGGCAAGAGAGGGAGACTTCCCAATTCAGGAAAATATAAGTAGGTATTTAAAACAATGCAGACCAGCAAAAATGGATATCTCGAAAATGGTTAACGCCAGAAAAAATGTATTTTACACAAATTGCGCGCTTTAACAAAATCTGCATTTTTTTTGTCCTGCCAGTTTTATCTCTCTTATGTGTATCGATTATGCAAAACTAATTTAGATCTTTTGGTGTTAAAGTTTCTCATCTTCCAATGTTGGACAAGAAGAATTTAGGAGAATCCCCATCCAAAACTCTCTATTACACAGAAAATGTTTTTAGAACTTTAATATTTAGAAAAATGATTCTTGACGATTTCGATTCAATAATAATATTTAGCATATATTCATTAAACAATAAATGTATTTCTGGAAAATATCTGGAAGAATCTCTTATGTCCCCTTCATTCAAGATAACTTTTATGTAACTGATAAACAGTAAAAATACATAGAGCTCATTAAAGAATACAATTTCTGGATACATCATTATAGTGTAATTTCGAAGGTATTCATTATTTGAATTTCAAGATACTAATACTTTTTCTCAAGTGAAAACTGCTTTCCCCATTTTTTCTTTCTTGTTTTCCAGGGCATTGTAAGAGAATTTAATTTGAAAGTCTTCATGCAGTGAACATCTCATAAAAGACTCGGCTATCGTTTAAGTTTACTATATTCCCCTATTGCCATTTCAGCTACTTACAGGGAAATACGTAATAAATTTATTTATACAAATGCTTATATAATTAATATCAAGTAAATAAAAGGAAAACGTTTGTAAGTATAGTGTGTTGAAGAATGGTTAGAGATAGTGAATTTAACACTTCGGATTTTCATGTATAAGGTTACTTTCTGTAATTGGTACAGTCACTCTGAAGTATCATTGGTATCAGATCTCAGGCTTTAAGTTATTGATTTTCTTTGAAAACATCAAGTGGATGCTTCATTATGCATCTGCTCCCATATAACAGAAGGTAAGTATAGGCCGAAAAAATTATTTAATTTGTTTATAATTTAACAGAAGAGCCATAATTTAAATTTTGAATGCATAAATGATGCAAATATTATTAACCTAACAATTTTAAGCATCAAATATTGATAAATAGATGACATAATTTATTTTCTAATTTCCAAAATATTAATATATGTATATGATTTGGGACTCTATGGTTCTTTTAACCGTCGACTTTAGAAATCGCAAAGGTGACCCATTTTCGTAGATTACAATGTTTCATGTTAGCTAACACTACTTCGGCAGTCCACATCGTATCTGTCTCTCTCTCTCTCTCTCTCTCTCTCTCTCTCTCTCTCTCTCTCTCTCTCTCTCTCTCTCTCTCTCTCTCTCTGACTGGCTGAACAAATTCCAAGTTACCTACATACATGAACCAATGAAATATAGAATTTTAGAAATAGATATAATAGCCTCCACTGTGATTGGTATAGGTAACTACAGATGAACTAGTCCAATGCATTACCTTGTACAGAGAGGGCTGGATTGAAGGCGAGTTACCTTCAACTTGACGAGCGCGATGACTCTGGATTAACACGCGAGTCTCACATTCGGGAAATCTTGAGATCGTATCCTGGTTACCATGGGGTTTTCCGTCGTTTTTAAGATGCTGAAGACGAGTGTCTTCTATCACGACTCTCCTCTCATCGATTTCCTGTCATTTCGTCTCCCTTTTTCATGTTGCAAGAAAATACGGAATTGAATGTTGGTCGAATACGTGAAGATAGCGCTGAAGCTTGCGATTTGGAACTTTTCGGCTTTGTCAGAGGTTGGCCGTTTGAGCCTCCATTGCTGTTTTGAAGTTTCTCCGGTGAGCTACCTTCCGGCGGTTTGGGAGAGTCACCGCTGAGCGCTTCCCAGCCTGGTGTACAAACTAGTAAGCATTTACGGTAGATGTCCCCTACGTTACTTAATCTACGCTTACCTTTGATTCACTGATGTGTGATGTGTATTTATCGGCGCAGAACTACTAGGTCATCAGCGCCCTACCTCTAGTCTACCTACACGACTAGACATAAATGCCGTGACATATATGTCAAACATTTCTTCTGAAGTAGATATGAAAACGATATCTACGGTTATTCCACTACGAAGTAGGAATGAAACAGATTACTCTGCGGCCTTTTGTGTCACCAAATGATAAACCGAATCCTAAAGTGGGAACATGAGGCTAAAAATTACTTTGTCTATCCTGTTATTTACGGAAACACAATAACTGATTTGATCCATAACATTTGTGTTCTACGATGATAACATTGTACTTATATTTTTTATCTATTAGTTGTGGTACACGAGCTGGTGGTAGCGTGGTATTGCATAATGTCATCATAGATATGAACATGTCATTTAATGAACGGACTATATTTTCATATTTATTATTAGCTTACTGGTATTCAGTTAGCTACAATATGGCTAGTGGTGATAAGTAAATTGGGTTAGCTTTTTAATCTATGGCGTAAATTGATTCCGCTATTTGGGCTGATTTGACAGCTGCTACAAATTACACAAGAAATAGCTGTGAATCTTTCTATGCCAAAAATGGCTTGTTTTACACTTTACACCCAAACATTTACAACTTCGCTGACGTTTTGATCAGTACTCTGTTAGATGTGTATGTTCAGTTACGTAATACAGGTGAAAAGAAAAACGAAATATTGGAATTTTTTTTTGAAGGAGCAGCGTAGTAAAATGCGTAGTGTTTAACGCCCGCTTTTACTACATACGGCACCGCAGGCGGTGACACTGATGATACATGAGATGAAGATGGAGCACCGGTGGAATGAGATGGCGGGGGAAACCGGAAGTCCCGGAGAAAACCCGCCCCAGCGCCGTGTTGTCCACCACAAATCTCACTTTGCGGTCGCCCCGGATCGAATCCGGGCCGCCTTGGTGAGAGCCAAGCGGTCTAACCACTGAGCCACGGCGCGGCCTTTGAAGGAGCAGATGGCAAAGTTCACTAATATGGACATACTGAGATTTGACTTTGTGAAAGGCGCTTCTTTTAAATTTATACCTATGTGACAAATGTATTGCAAGTTGTTCGTACGAACGACTTTAAAATGATAAAAAGTTTAAACACACCAACCTGCTAAATGGTTGCACAGTTCCAAGTCTGCACAAAGTGAGAAGGGAAATTTTGTTACAATTACGGGTCGAGGGACTCAATTTATATCCTAACATTCAAAATAGACTCAATTTACGAACCCTATGGCTGGTATAGATACCCCTTGCAACTTAATAGCTGGAATAGCTTGTACCATTTCCTACAAGTATTAATAATAGGGAAGCTATAAGTGAAAGATCCATACAGGCTTATTAAGGAAAGGCGCAAAATATTACAAGTTGGTTGCTTACAACGATCTATTAACTCGTATTCTCTGGAAATTTCAAACATAAAAAATTTCAAATACAGCAATGTACTTATTTTCCTTGCCTATGATCACTGAGTGCCTTTATAATTGCTTTTAATTTTTGTTGTTGTGTACTAACTCCGCGAAATTTATAATAATTCACCCGAGAAACACCGGGGAAAAATTTGGAATAGAAATGTAGGTGTGTCCGCAACTTATGAAGCGAAGCAAAAGATGTTCTCCCCAATGTTCCTGCCTGCGGATCGGCGAATAAGTTGAAACGTTCAGCGTGTGAGATCCATAACCGAAGTAAGATTCTTGTCCTCGACCTTCGGTGGAAACGTCGGAGGCTGTCCCTCCCTGTGGTGGCGCTATTCAACTATCAGACCATTTTGCTCCCTCTGCCGGCGACACTAGCCCTTCCTAGTGCTACGCAGCGAAACTTGTAGGTGGCTGAGAGTAACAAGGCAGCATGGGTGGTAAACTAACGCGCTGGCGATGTCCAACATCCAGCACAGCTCGAATGCAGGGAAGAGCCGTAGTTACTCGAAAGGCTGCAGGTGTAGGGTAAGCGGATACAAACATGAGGATGGTAGAAGGCTAACATTTGGAGAGAGCAATAAATGTTTGATATATATCGTTATCAACTTATATAGATAAATTCTTTTGAACCAAAATGCACATAGTTCCTAATTATTTAAGTACTTTAATAGGTTAATGGTAAGCTTTGGTTTGCGAGTGGAAATAATAGATGCCTTGGTAAAGCAGATAACTGATCTATGTAATTAGTTATAAAACTGTAAAATTTTACAAATCTAAACAAAAACTGTAAGAAAGCTCAGAGAATAAGCAATTATTTCTTCTTAATCGATAATATAAAATAAAATAAAATTTAGTTATTATATAAAGAAGTCGAATTTTGACATTTTGTTTATTGTCTTTAAACCTTTGGTTTAGAGTAATTTTTATTGTTTACTTTTAGAATTAACTGAATTTCTGAAAACAATTTTTACTTGAATCAGTGTAGAATTGCTGCTAACAGATAGCTCTTATTTCTGCCAAAATAGTTCAGTTAGTATTACTATTCAATTTCAATAAAATATTATGAATAATGTGTACCTAGAAATAGTTCTGTTATTTTCTGAATACCTAAACATAAACCGAGAATGAATCCAAAGCTTCCACTGTAGATACAGTATAACATTGTAACTTTGTTACAAGCAAGTTCTTGGCCAGCATCTGGTTATAATTCCTTGGCTTTGAATGTGTCATGTTTAGAGACAATGAGCACGAAGATAAATTTACGATTTACTTGTCTCACTTCTCCATTACTCAATATGGCAGGAAGTTCATACGTGTTGAACTTTCAGCTACATCTCCACACGCATTAAGTTCTTTACAGGCAATAAACGCTGCCGTGGATTAATTACTGGGCGGGTATTCCGTAGCGAATCAACCGAAGCACATGAAC
>CM060947.1:73857944-74015444 GCA_030765055.1 Mantis religiosa | reverse complement strand
TATATGGTGAATTTGAGGAGAATTTGTATAATAGATTATTATGTAAAGAGAAATGTTTGGTTATGAGTATATTGTTTTGTTAAAGTGTGTTGTTGGTTTTGAAATTTTAGAGTGTTGTTTGTTTAAAGAATATAGAAAAGATTATTTGTTGTTATAGGATAATATTGTTGAATTGTTTAATTGAAGATATATTTTGGTTAATACGATTGTTTTAATTTTTATATGAGTGAATTTTAAGGTGGAAGTTATAATTTTTAAATGAATTTAAAATATTGAATTTTATTAAAAAAATTGGATTTTAATTGGATATAATATGATGGATAATATTTTGTTAAATAGATGAGATGTATTTGGATTGGATAATTGTATGTGATTGTATTAGTATGGTGGTTGATTATGAAAAAAATGAGTTAATTTTTTTTTATATATCTGATGAATAGATCGTATGTGATGTATAAGAATGAGTATAAAGTATTTGTTAAATTATTTTGGATGATTGATAAAATGAAATGAATATTTTTTTGTATGTTTGATTTTTGGATTATTATAAAATAAATTATAAATTTTATATACTTGGTATAGTTATTATAAAGATATTTTTTATGTATTTAGTATGTATGAGGGTCTTATCTTTGTATGATATGATTAAATGAGTTGATATGAATGTTGTAAATGATTTTGGTTGTGTTAATAAGACATTTTTAACTTTTAAATTTTGTATGATAAGATGAGATGAAATGAGTGTATTGTATGATTGGTTTTGTATTGTAAATTTTTAAAATTTTTATCTTATTAGTTAAGATGAATTAAATACGTTGATTAAATTAATTTTGGTTGAAGTATTTATGTAAAGTATATTGGATAATTTTGATGAGTAGATGCTATGAGATGAATAATTGGTAAGAAGAGGTAAATGTTATTTTAGTTTAAATTAATAATATAGAATATTTTTATTTTGTTTAAGTATGTTCTGAATATGATAATAAGTTGATGTGAATATATATAGAATGTGTAGAGAAATCATATGATATGAATTTTGTTAGATAAATTTTTAAAATTGTATGATTGAGATGATTGAAATAAGTTATTTAATTTGATGTTATAAAGTTTTGATTTAAATGAGTTTTGAAGTTATTTTGTAGTTTTAATTGTAAATTATTTTGTGATATTTAATACTGGGTGCCAGTATTTAATACCGGATTCCGGTATCTTTTTTTTCTGTAGTTGTAGATATTTAGCTGGCTGCCAGTTAAATTATTTACTGGATTCCAGTAATTTTGTAGTTGATTTGAAATTGGTAGTCTTTTTATGATTTTTTTATTTAAATTGTTTTATTTTTGTTTATATAATTTGAAAAATGATTATGTAGTTTGTTGTTTTTTGTTTAATAAATGTAAAATTTGGAAATTACATCCCGGATTTAGTAATTAGGTACCGGGATGGAGAATTTTCAGATTTTATTTATTTATTTATAGTATATATGTTATATTAAATTATATTCTTCCCTTCTCATTCTTTAAGTCAACCGCTATTTTAATCATTACTCTATCCAGTCTAATTTTATATTAATGTAACAAGATTGTTATATTAGTTTAGCAAAGCATTTTTAATAATTAATTTTCTTTTTTAATTATCTGATTTCAATTAATTCGTCGCCTCCTAATCGCTGCCGGATTTTGCGGTTACACAGATTACTAAATCTGTTAATATATGCGTCATGCGTTATCTCTCAATCATAACAGGGTAACTATCAATAATGAGTAATTAAGATAAGAAAGAATTAAAACTAAAGATAGAAACGAGCACCTCCTTATGAAAAGTGTCTTTAATGTTTACTTGTTCTAGAGATATGCAAACTTTACGACGACCTCTTGTTCATCCTCTTCTTCCCTTCCGTATGACGTCACTACCTCCTTCGCTAGAACTTCAGCTTTTTCTCAGTCGACCACGTCTGTTTTCTCTACGGTTATATTTGTAATATTATACTCTTTGTAGGACCTTTTACATCTACTCATTCCACGTGGTTCTTCTACTCTTTTCTATATTGGTTAATTCCTGTACTGTAAAGTGGGTAATTATACTGAATTCCTCCCTTGCCCTTTCTTTCTCAATGTATTTTAACTTCTATGTCCTTAAATTCTTAAAAATACGCGATTTTCAATTGCCCGTTTAGCTTTCACAGGAGATTTAAATTCTGAGAGTTGGTACTGTCATTTTATACATAAATGTTTCATGTCATAATATGTATATTATTTGCACTGTACTACTTACATAGTCCTGCGCCGTGGCGTAGCGGGCTAAGGCAGCATGCCTTGGTCCCTGACAATGGGTTCGATCCCACCCATGTGGTGAGGATTTTAGGTACCGGGTATAGGAACGGTGCTCATTCAGCATAGTTAGGAAAGTGAGGAGCTTTCGCTAGGTAAACGACCCGGGTCACCTTTGCCGTGCGTAAGTGGGCGCGAGGCTGGCAGTCGGGTTGGTAAGCTCATGCCTACTTGGGGCTGTCACGCCATGGGTTACGTTTACGTACCATTTACATATCCAAGTTTTTGGAATTGGTTGTCAGGTGTCATTTAGATAAAGCTAAAGAAAAATCTTATTTCTAGCCCGGTATAATTTATATACTCTCTAAATAATTTTCCTCTGATTGCATTCTTCTCCCTAATTTCCTAATTTCTGTATTAAGTATTTATGATTAGGTAAAGGAAGTACTCCAAAAATCCAATTATTAGGTTCAGCAAAAACATGTCTAAATACCAAGTCTGGTATTTGAGCTCAAGATCTTCCAAGGATGAACATAAATATAAAACAGATAAAGAAAATAAGAAAAGAAAAGAAATTCTCCTGACCACAAAACTATCTTTAAAATGGAAATGTTTTTGAAAAGCTCTAAAGATTTCCCATAAAATACGTACGAGGGTAAAGAGATTTTCATTACAAATGAAATATACCTACAGCTTTAATCCTTTTGGGAATACCTTCTGACGTCTTTTTTCATTCTAATTAACCACTGTTTAAGCGGCGAACCGTAATAGACAAATTCCAACAAAAAATAGAAATTAATCAACACAATTTTCTTCCGGGCTTAGAAGCCGTGGTATGCTGGAGTTTTGATGTCCAAACGTTTCATCCACACTTGCGGTGGACATCATCCGTGGCGTGGTCCAAGTCTTCTTGACGAAGGTTGATTCTAACACCGCCTAGAAATCTTCCGAATATTCATAAAAGTAGATATGTCAAAAAAGCACTTACTATATGCAACGTTTCCTTAAGTAAACAATATCAGGACAGATATTTTTTATTATTGGTTCCAATTACAAATCATGATCCTTCTCTTAAATGGGAAATCATTATTTTCTTTCTTTTCCCAGTCATACAAAGAAAGCAAAATTTCAAACCATCACATTGCGACCGGTTCTTAAAGTATTTGACTATGGCCTAATCCTGACGCATTCCCCTATTTTCATTGCACCTAAATGAAATATGCAATATTATCATTTCTAGAAATATGTATCCGGATTAACAAAGTAAATGGAACAAAAGAAATACAAAAAGAAATGAGTAGGAACAATTAACAATGTACCTTTAATTTCTTTCTCTGATTGTAAGTCTCAAAAGGCTGTTAATACAAGGGGCGTCCAGAAATTAAGTTCTGTTTCAATGTAACTCCGCTGCAGCGCTGCCATCGCAGTTCCGCACATGCACGGTAGACGCTCTGTATCAAGGAGAAGAAACGTGCGCCATTGTGAGATCGCTGTCAGCCCCGTGCGCTTTGTTGTGCTTGTTTAAAATGTAAGTGTTGATTGAAAATCCCGCCGCTTGTGAAATCAGATCTGTGATTCGTTTTCTGAATGCTACGAAAATGAAAGCAATTGAAATTTATCGGCAAATTTGCGATGTCAAAAGGTGTTGCGTTTCTTCACGACAACGCACGACCACACACTGCAAATGCGACGAAAAACATCCTACAGGGATTTGGCTGGGACGTGTTTGACCAGGCCCCGTACAGCACTAACCTCGCTCCTAGCGACTTACATCTGTTTTTGCATCTCAAATGTTTCCTTGGCGGTCAACACTTAAACAATGAGGAAGGGCTGAAAGAAAATGTTTCCAACTGGTTGAAGACACAGGCGGCAAACTTCTATGAAGAAGGTATACAAAAACTTGTGCCTCCCTATGACAAATGCTTGCAAAATTTCGGCAGTTATGTGGAAAAGTAGTTTAAGAGTTGTAGAGTTTTGTGCAATAAATAATTTTTCTGTATCTGTACACAATTTAATTTTATTACAAAACAGAACTTACTTTCTGGACGCACCTCGAATTATAACGATTTTTCAAGATTAGTATCATTTCTCTGTACTACAAGTTTGTTATCGACAAAGCATAACGTATTTGCACATCTTCTGCATCTTCTCTGGTGCTGATTTACTTGTTAAGCAAATTTTTAAGATGACTTGCACATAGAAATTAAATAGAGTTGGGCATAAGCTGAGGTAGAATCTGAGATAACTTCAGGTTGGTTAGCTTTATGGCTATGAATGATGACTTAATGCAAATGTTTGTTTTATAGCACAAGATTGTAATGGCTGCTCCATTACTGTGGACAGTATATATCCATCAACTCAGTCGTACACCTTCTCAAAGTCAACGAATGTGATATCGGCCTCGAGATTAAAGTCACGACATTTGTAAATTTCAAAATGAAGTCACTTTATGTGCAAAATTTTACTTTTTAAGACCATCTCATACTGAAGCAACAGAACTTCCGAAAGCCCAAGTTTATATTACTTAAAATTACATTTTACCACTAGCTTTTTTATTTTATTAACAAAATACAAAAACATTATTGAGAGAAATATTAGACAGTTTATGAATAAAGCTGAAATTCCATTGGCTGTCTGGTGGTTCCATTAAGTGCGGTCGGATCAGGATATTCAATATGCGTTACATTGTTGGTAGTATTGTTAGCATATGCTTCTAAATTCATATGCATGAATTTCTTCCTCCTACGAATACATACATTGGATAAATAATATTATCCATAAAACAAAGTATGTTATACAGAATTATTTGGATTTTTCACTTACTGAAGAATTGGTAGCACACAGAAATTCTTTCTTTCTAAGCTGAACTACTTATCTAGCTCATATCATATGTTTCTGTAAAGAGCTAAAGCTGGATTCACACACACGCACACACACACACACACACACACACACACACACACACACACACAAGCAAGACAAGTATTTCTATTTTAGGTAAATTAATGGAAATAATTACTTTTTTCCACACTAGCGTCAGCCTGAAAAATTTAACGCCATAGCCGGACACATAGTGGTTTAACTGTGAAGCCTGGGACTTAAGTACGAGGGCTGTTCAATAAAAAAGATCATAATTTGTTTACGGTCATAATTTTTCGCACTTAAATTCAATCTTATTATATTCTGTTAGCTTAATTTGAAACAAACACGCCATAGTAGTTTCATTGTTGGTACTTTTGGTTCCCGCCTTGGAAAACCAGGCAAGTTCAGACATGTTCAGTATCGCCTACCGCTCCGATGGAGGTAACATGCAGTTAAAATTTATGTTAGAGGAAGGTCCGGAGTTTCATTCAAACGTAGTCACTGCTGATGAAATTTGGCTACATCATTTTGATCCTGAGAGAAAACAGCAAAGCTCAGTGTGGAAATCTTCTTCATCACCAACCCCCAAAAAAGCAACGTGGTTGCTTATGCTGGGAAAGTTATAGTCATGTCATTCTTTGATATTCATGGAATGGTTTATCAGTATGTTGTACCTGCACACAGATCAGTAACTCGACAATACTACAGGGATGTCCTGAATACATTTTAAGTCCATATCAGACGCTAAACACCACATTTCCGTGAAGCAGGCTGGGTGCTGCACCACGATAATGCGCGGCCGCATATTGCCAATTTTGTTGCTGAATATCTTGCAAAAACCAACGTGAAGTACATCCCTCATCCTCCCTATAGTCCGGATTTAGCCCCATGTGGCTTTTTTCTATTCCCTAACATGAAGAAGCGCCTTCGTGGGAGGCATAATCCATCATTAGAAGCAGTGGTGAAGGCTGCGGAGGCGATTTTGAAGGATATCTCAAAATGCCTTCCAGCATGTCTTTGAAGACTGGCAGAAACGCTGCGACAAGTGCATTGCATTTAGTGGAGACTAATTTGAGAAGGACCATCAAAATTATGAGGATGAGTAAAGGTTCGTTGTCAAAAAAATTGTGATCATTATTTATTGAACAGCCCTCGTACTTACAGTACAGTAAGTCGCCAAAGAAAGGTGCGTTTCTCATAGCCTATAAGAACCGCTAGTGGTCTACTATGAGCCAGTTGGAGAATTTAATGTTATATCGGCACGTTGGTCATAGTAGCTCAGTGGTTTAGAGCAACCGCACGGAGAGCGGGAGATCCGTGTTTCAAATCCCGGCTATGGCATTGAAGTTTTCAGTCTGACTCTACTCATCCAGAAATGTTTCCAGGTTTAAACGGATTTCTGAATCATCATTAGAAATGAGACTTCCTAATGTAAATACCTCATTTACGTTTAGGAAGTCTATCTATTTTACTGAATTTCATATATGACTTTATACATGAAGTTCCTTATGCGAATCTGACCCAATGTTTATTTCTTTATAATATATTGTCTGCAACTGGGTATTTGTGAAGAAGGGACATTGGAGCGTACAGCTTGATGATGTGAAGAAACTCATTTAATACAGCTTCAGAAGGAAAACATATTAAAGGAAGTATATTTTACACTAAAGTCTATTTATTTTGCTACAAAAATATTCATTTTATAGTATTTCGATCTACAAATATAACTCAGTTTCATTTTTCCTCTACTCCTCTCTCTGTGCTGGTGGTGTGTGCTGGGGGTGGCGGGGTTTGCTGGCGCATGTTTGTGACAGCATAACTCAACAACGAAAATTGAAGTAAATACTATGGTGTCTATTACATGCAGAATATTTCAAACTTCGAAGGCCTTCAAGAAAATTTCCTGAGTGTAAACTGCCCTTTATATGCAAAAAAATTAATATTTAATTTTCTAGAAATGACTACGTATTTCATTACATTACCATATTATTGAAAGCTTGATGATAAAGTTCAATTATCTGTCAAATATTGGAAGTTTGTTTGATTGAATTTTGTAAATTGGGAAACCATAAAATATACAAAATTATAATAGCAAAATATAGAGCTTATTAAAATGTACAAACTCTGTACGATAAAATTCCTTCTTAATATTACTCAAAATATCACAAGTTGCAAAATTAGACATTTCGTAACTATCTAACAGCTATGCTGAAAAGTCTGCGAGTCTTGTACCCTTTTATCTTTCCAGACTTCGAGTCCTTCCTCATTTATTAACACCTACACATTTAGCCTCAATGAATAAATTACTCCAAAATATCCTAAGAATTTGTTCTAGATTATTTATTTTTCTCTTTATGCTTGCAGTAAAATCTTGGAAGTTCAAATCGAAGATGAATGCACTAAAAAGAAGTACAGGTTATATTAAGTTTAGTGGGAGCTGATGTACACTGAATGGATAATCACAAACAATAAATAAATGACTGTTCATTGTGACATACTGCAACTTCTTTATTTTACATACAAAGGAGTCTTATCACTGGTTTCATTTCGTACGGGCAGGATTGCTTTCTTGTGCAAGACAGTTTCTATTTCATGGTCGGAAGTGTGCTGTTGGTGGAGTGTGGTTAGATCCACTTGGTACTCTAAATCATCTGTCGATTCGGATGGGGTGGGCCCAGGTTAAGTCAAACGTGGCTTGTAATGCCTGGATGATAACGGATAGATGGATGCATTGTAGAGCTTACAGTTTCAGAATTACTGCTTACTTTTTAAAGATAAAAGGTTGTCATATACAGTGGTTTTTATATGTGATATAGCCTTATAACATTTGAAAGAATTTATATTTTTCATGGAATAAGCAAATATATAAACTATCGCAAGCAAATTAACCTAGTTTTTCCATCAAAGAGCGCATGCCTCACTAAATTTGCTTACAGGTGGAAAGCAAAGAAAAATTATGGAATCATGTTTTCAAATGTCCATTCTATAAAATGAAAACATTAGCATTCAGAAATAGATATATAGAAATAGATAGGCATGCATTTAGTCTCAAGTAATAAAGCAATTCTTAAAATTTCCCAAGATTTTTCGACAACATTAAGTCTCATTGCACCTTCAACGGATGCTTGGAGGTTAAGATTGCAAAGGTATTCATTTAAAAATAAATTTCTTCTTTGTTAAGAAATTATACATACTTAATAAGGCAAGCTGTTGTTAAACTGTCCTCTAATGTGACAAAACACTGTCGTTTTTTTTCTATGAATACTAAAGAATGTTTCTCTGTACATTTGTAGCAGTAGAGAAGCTTAAATCTCCAGACATTATGACCTCGGGCTCCACTGTAATGATTGTTTATAGTCATTGCAAAGCACCAGCTTAAATATACCTTGAATAGGACTTTTTTGGATCATTTCCAGTTAACTATGACCTTGTGAGGACATCCTGGAGACACAATGACATCACAAGTAAGATATGTGAGTCCGGTACATGTTTTTGCGTGCTGTGGAATATTCTCAAAGAAAATGTTCGTCACCAATGTAGCAGAAGATGCAATAAGAGGGACATAATGGCGAGGAGTGTTTGTGTGGTAATAACGTGCCCCAGGCAATAATTACAGTGTATTCATACCGGTCGGTCGCTCTCTCGCACACACACATAGACGTCATCGTGAGTCTAACATGTGTATTGCTATCAGATCTGGGTCATCACGACTTCTGCCGCTTTACAGACCGTGTGAACCTCCTTGTCCAACTGGTGCAGCAGCAGGAGAAAGTGAACTATCTGCCCGAGTGACAACCCTGGGCTCTAGGTGTCCTTAAATTCTCACTTTGTTTACTTGCAGGTATCTCACACGCCCTTGAATCCACGTCTATTTCAGGTTGCAATTCAACATCGAATATGTGTTGTTGATATAGAAGTAACTGTGTTTCTTCAGAGTTTTTGACATAAAATACGTTAAAAATTTTGAACAGAATTGGCTCACTCTGAGTCGGTTATTCGTTTTCAAAATCAAAATTTGAGATTCGTGGAGTAGATAACAGGAATAAATAACTTTAAGCTCTATTCTACTTACCTTGGGAAGAGAAGTTTCTGTTGGTCCGAGATGCAAAGTCCCATTTCAAAGCACCACAGCTGGAAAAGTTTCTCTTAAAACATAATCAAGAATGATTATTGATAATTGAGGGAATATTTAACCCAGAGCGAGTTGGCTCGATAGTAGTGGTGTGACTGGCATTTAGGATGTTTTGGCTGCTAACCTCCAGGACTGGCCAACCTGATCGACTGTTTCTTTTTCATCTTTTTGGTGGCTAGAAATATGCAGATTAGGATAATTGGATTCGCAAATTTTCTGTCATCAATATATTTGATTTTATTCTTTTTCATCCTTACACCAGGAGTTGGCCTGATCATCCATCCTTGGATTTATTATGATCCAAAGTTTGCTATTGACCCAAGAGCTTGTTAATTCCTACGAAGAGGACAATCCACTGAAGAGGAAAAAGAAACATTCGAGGATATTCCTTCAACTCTGTATTGTAAATACCAACTGTTTCACTATGTACTGAAGTCGATTATATAACTACTGATTTGAGAAAAGCAAGGAGAGACATACAGTTAACAAAATGTCCCAAACTTTATCAGCCTATCATATCGTGTCTCTCGTGTTTCTATCTGACGAGGGTCTGCGTTGTGTAAACCTGTCAGGCCAGGTTTCCTAGAACGGGCGGACGTAGCCCTCAACAATTTGCTTGTTCTCTATTTCCTTTCTATTTTTTTTATTTATGAACATGATGTAGCCTGTATTGTTTTAGAAACATACTATAAACAGGTTTCAATCGTCACGCATCATTGCAGATATTATCAACATGCCACATTCCCCTCTTTGCTAATGTATACGTGAATTTGTGCTGAAGCTGTTGAATATGAAATATGTGTGGGTTTTCCAAAAGAAATTTGACATATAGATTATGGAGAACAAACTAAGTTTAACAGATTTATTGTGCGACTATTTCAATGATTCAATTTGTATAGGGTGTACATTTTAATACTAAACTCAAGGTGATGAATGGTGTATACGAGGGCTGTTCAATAAAGAATGATCACAATATTTTTGACAACTTACCTTTACTCATCCTCATAATTTTGATGGTCCTTCTCAAAATAGTCTCCGCTGAATGCGATGCACTTGTCCCAGCGTTTCTGCCAGTCTTCAAAGACATGCTGGAAACCATTTTTGAGAGATCCTTCAAAATCGCCTCCGCAGTCTTCACCACTGCCTCCCACGAAGGCATTTCTTTAAGCTAGAGAATAGAAAAAAAGTCACATGGGGCTAAATCCGTACTATAGGGAGGGTGAGTGATGTACTTCGCGTTGATTTTTGAAAGATATTCAGCAAAAACATTGGCAATATGTAGCCGCGCATTATCGTGGTGCAGCATCCAGCCTGCTTCACGGAAATGTGGTCTTTTGCGCCTGATATGGACTTGCAATGTTTTCAGTACATCCCTGTAGTATTGTCCAGTTACTGATCTGTGTGCAGGTACAACATGCTGATAAAACATTCCATGAATATCAAAGAATCAGATGACCATTACTTTCCCAGCAGAAGCAACCACTTTTGCTTTTTTGAGGGTTGGTGATGGAGGAGATTTCCACACTGAGCTTTGCTGTTTGCTCTCAGGATCAAAATGATGTAGCCAAGTTTCATCAGCTGTGATTACGTTTGATAGAATTTCCGGATCTTCCACTGACATCAACTTTAACTGCATGTCACCTTCATTGCAGCGGTAGGCGATACTAAACATGTCTGAACTTGCGTGGTTCTCACAGGCGGGAACCTGGAGTACCAACAATGAAACTACTACGGCGTGTTTGTTTCACATTAAGCTAACAGAATATAATAAGACTGAATTTTAGTGCGAAAAATTATGACCGTAAAAAAATTATGGTCATTCTTTATTGAACAGCCCTCGTATAAAAGCAATTATTGACAGTTCTCAGTATCTTAATGCACAAATCATAAAATTATATAAATATGGATGTGTTTCCAAATTTTTCAATTAACATTAAAAACACATAGTAAAGATGATTTTTCCCAGAAGCCTAAAGCTTTATATTAATTTTCATACTAAGGAGTTGAAATGTGTTTCCAACCTTGGCAAAGATTCATTAAAAAAGAAAAAAAATCTGTTACATTCGAATGACTTTCTCTACCCGCTCTTCGACAAAATATTCTTGTAAAAACTTATTCTTCTGTTTATTTTATGTTAATCAAGACAACTTTTTATGGAAACTCAATAATTACATATTCACTTCTCGAAACAGTGGAAATGGGAGAGTACCGTACACTTAGGCGACTGTCAAATGTTTTCACATATTCCTGTGTGAGGGATTTGAAATTTCATTTCCTTTGCATGATCATGGAAAGAAATCATCCATCTTTCTCAGGGAAGTAAACGTCCCAAGGCTCCAGAGTCCAAGCATTTTTATTTACCCGCTCCAAATATCAACGTGCATAATTTCCGTCTATTCTTCACCTCTTTCCAGAATGTATGTCAGAATGTCAAAATTATTGTAGAAATACAGCCTAGCCATCTCTATATCTGCAAACAACATCAGCACTCGCAAACAGCTTCTGTGGGTTTATAGCTCGATTAAACGCAAAAATAAGGGTGTCGAAGATGTTTATTGTGGAGACTAGACACACGATTTTACGAACCTAAAAAGACGAAAGAATATGTAAAAAAATAAAGCTAAACACAACATTCTTTAAAGAGCACACAATTCTCTATTGGTAAGTTAAAACGCATTGCCAAAGTACTTCATTTTCTAGGCAAAACTTTTGTTTAAGAACGCTAGGAACTATGATCAATCAACCAAAAACAACAATAATACTAATAATAATTATCATCAATAAAATGCGCAATAATGAACAAAAATTAGTATTCTTTGGACCTTCCATTTAATGGTGCTTGTGCTATAAAGACAGATATCAGTATACTGTGTTTATGGAGTATATTGTTATATATACCTTATTAAGGAAGGAATATATTATCCCTCATAGACGAGTGTGTTCAACTCATTAATATGTCAAACACAAGGACTGCCCCCTTACTAAGCGCTTATAGGAGTCTGTGACGCTTGTATACCAATATACGTCAAGACAATGTACATCAAGACATGATAATTTGAATATAATATGCTTCAAACAATCAATTAGGGCGTAGCCACTCAATTTAGTCAAGCAGGCAGGTATTCGGAGAGAGTAAAAACATTTTAAGTAAAGATATCAATTGGATGCGAATGGATTACGCCCCTTTTAACCTTACCGTCGAGCCGAATCTGGTTTCTTCTTGCTCAGACCACCTCCTTAGATGGAATATTAATAGTTTCTTTATCAACTACATGGCGCTTTGTCTCCCATTCTCTCGTGTTACATGATCTTGTGAAATGTACTTTCATACCGCGCAAACTAAGCCCAACGAACATTATCATTTCTATAAAGGCATTCTAAGATAACACATTCTGAGTAGCAAAATACAGGAATCCATCTCAGCTTGTCCTGCTACCGGTAATATTTTTATCCTGGCCATTCCATGTCTAATGGTGTACTTAACGCACAGTATGGAGTTTATGCTTGAAATACATGTTTTAAGGTCCCTTGAAAGAATAAGAAGCCATTTTAGAGCATTTTAGTTTATAGGTCAGCGCATGTTCGCATGTTACCTATGTCTACATTTTAATTAAATTTAATTACTATTGGGGTACCAGTTTTTTTTTGTAATTTACGTCCTCCAACGTTAATTCATATCGCACGGTGAATGAATTGGGTGAAATGATGCTCAAATGAGTCCAGGGTCCATGGAGGTTAAAGTTGCCCGACTTTCGCTTTGAAGGATAAGGGAAAGCCCCGGAAAAACCTTATCCAGGTAACTCACCTTTACCGAGATTCGAACTCGGGACCCCTTGAACGTGAGGCAGACATGCTACCATCTACGCTACCGAGGCGGGCTAGGTACCAGTATGGAAAATATGTGTATATATTGATTTTTTTCATTATACAAATAGTATGTGCAGTTCTCCTGTTGTCAATTTTTTTATTACTAGAAAATAGTAGAACTTATTACAGGACAAATGTGCATCAGTACACTGAAATAACTTTTTAAATACAGTGCGATCCATGTAAACCTAAACCACTTCAATGGACCATAACCTTTGAACCAATGATAGGACACACGTGCAATTTTAGGCGAATATAATACACAATTTACAAAATAAATTACAGTATTTACATCTTAGAGAAAAGTTGGAAGTGTCCTCCACCAGTATCTATTCATGTTTCCACTTCTCTCAGCATATTCTCTGAAGTATTACGCAGAGTATCCTCTCTAATATTACTTATTTCGGTTCGAATGGATTCCTTGAGAGCACTATTTTTCCGTGGCCTATTCTTGTACACTCTATTTTTTAGATACACCCACAAGAATCAATCCGGTGAGGTTAGGTCAGGGGATCTGGGGAGCCAGAGACTTTTGAGATTATTTGATTATCAAAAAAACTGGATACAAGTTCCATAGTGTCGTGAGATGTATGGTACGTTGCTATATCTTTCTGAAAATAACCTTCTCTCAGTTCGATATCATCCAACTGCTCCACAATTGTCTTGAAGATACCGATATAAACTTCAGTGTCTACTATGATCTATTGAAACGGTTCAGGTTAATTTGGATTGCACTATGTAAGTACCTAAGAAATATTTTCTGTTCTAATTTATGATTTATAATATTTTAAGGATGATTTCTAATACTTTATAACTCTTTGGGCTTTGAGTTCATTCAAATACCAAAATTCATATTTAAGTGAGGAATTTTTTATAATGCAGAACAGCCAATAATCCTGTAACAGTTATTTAAGATTTAATTTTATGTAAAATTATTGGTGATTGTAGTGGATAGGGAACGAGGCTAAAGATAACAACTGAAAGTGTGAAAGTGACAAAATATATAGAAGTAAAGAAAAATGAATATTAATCATGATTTTAATAACAATAGTATTGTAAACCAATAACTTGAAACTGGCCGAGGTTAGCGAGCGGTCTTCTGCTTTCAGCTGCCGTAGAGATGGCACGTGTGTATTAGCCCATATGTCTGATGAAAGGACGTGGTGGGAAAAAATTGTACAAGGGATACAATGGCTTTAAAACACGTAATATCGACGTTCACAAAAATGATTATTTTTCAGTGTTTTAAAAGGAGTTGTTTTAAATGGTTTAATTAATTTATAATATAATTTTGGAAAACGAAGTTATAAAAGTTATTTAATCTTCCTAAAAATCCACCATCGCTTCTCATGCGTGACAACGCCTTGAAAAATAGATCTTCATAATAACACGAGAGCAGCTGAGGAAGGTTCCATCGCAACTGGGAACGTTTGGTCCAGCTTTGAGGTAATCAACATGGTGCATAATTCCATCACATCAGGACCGTCGCCTCACCTCTACAATAAAACATTTCCGTTTCAATCCGTTTCCTCAAAATGCATAATACCAAAGTATAAACTTGGAAGAAGCGTAGGGACAGTGAAGCACAAATTAATACCAGTTCAATTATAACCGTATAGATTTTTAGGTTTATCCACCTACGTCAGCCTAAATCTTGTGCAATCCCATTAAAATGGATAGTTTCACCATTTCCCAAAATCTATCTGTTCACGAAGCGAAGTGTGGTACTTTGGTTCCAATACCGGCATATTTTCCAGATCATTTTAGTTATAGAAAGAGCAAATTCCATTTAATTTTTAGAAATCGCCAATCAAACATGCCCACCTTGTCATGTCTTTAGCTAAGATATATTTGCCTCCTGATTGATATTTTTCTTAATCCATATTTTAGCGAGTTATGGCGGTACGTGTACTGCATGGATACAGGACCAACATAGATTATCTCAGTATGCTGATGAGCTTCTACAGTTCAGTTAACTCGAAATGTCAGCTGAGCAAAGATTCACACTACTTGGAATTGGTCTGTTACTAATCCTGAAAGGAGACTGAGGATAATTGGTACACCTACAGTAGTTGATGAATGCACCATCAATGGCTCCACATATATACATTATCCTCAGTATCCTTTCAGGATTGGTAAAAGACTAATTGCATGCAGTGTGCATCTTTATTCAGCTGCCACCTCAAGTTAATCAGAGTGAAATGCTCTGATTTCCTGGAACCCAACACATTTCAAACCTGTTACGAGATGACACGAGAATCAGAACATATCAACATTCCTATCAGTTTTTAGTTTACCTGACTTTACATCATAAGTGTGAGACACCTGACGTGACAAAAAACTTGACGTGAGCTAGTAGATTCCAACTGAGTTTTATATAACTAATAAACGTTTAAGGAAGCAAACGTCTCCCTCCAGTTTATACCCAATATTTCTATTTGGATGTATTAATCAACATTGCAATATTTAAAATTGTTGGTTATACTTTTCCAGGTTGAAGCCTACCTCGACTTCGAGCTTGTGCCCGTTGATCACAAATAAGAAGACATCTGTTGTGTAAACAGCCGAGAAAGCTCTCCGTAATTTAAAATGCCATCTGAGTTAACCTATCTATAAATATTACGTGTCCCGTTTTGCTAAGTGGACGAACGAAGCACCATTTCATTTGAATCATATATTTATATAATCGTGAATTGGTAAATCGATCTAGTTGTTACAGTTTGAATATATAATAATTCATCTACTTTGGTAGGGGTCTTGATTTTTTTTGTCGTTTTACGTCCTCCAACGTTAAATCATATCGGACAGTGAATGGAATGCGTGAAATGATGCTCAATGAGCCCAGGGTCATAGAGCTTAGAGTTACTCGACATTCGTCTTTCAGGATAAGGGAAAACCCCGGAAAAACTTATCCAGGTAACTCACCGTTACCGAGATTCTAACTCGGGACCTCCTGAACTGATTTTGTGGTAGCAGTCATTAGTATTGTCCGAAGTCCCACAACTGTGGTATATAGGTTTCTCACTCCAAAGTAATTTCTTTACCGCTAACACATATTAGGTTCCAAATCTATTATTTAACGTCACCTTAATCCATAAAAGTAGAAAGCAAAAACAGTTTAAATATTATATTCATATTATCTTCTCTAATATTATTTTTCATATATTATTCGCAAATATATTTAATCAATGCTTCGTGGTAAACCAGATAAACACTTGCAGAAATATTTACCTTTGTATATTTCGCTGCAGATAAATGCAATATGACTAAGCGATAGTCATATCCATTGTTATGTGTGGGCTTTCAATGACCACGAAAGAAAAAGAAAATAATAGCAACTTAGCATTTAGAAAGTAAAGTATAAGATATTGAATGAAGTAATGGATATTTTGGAAATAATTAACGCCATTAAAATTAATTATATTGTTATTTTACAATGATCTATACAATTTTGAACTGACCAGATTTTCACTGACTGGAATAGAGTTCGTTGGTGCTCCGCATGCATTTAATAGGAATAGATTTATATCTTAATTTTTGCCAATCAAAGATATCAAAATATTTTCCAAACGTGAAGAAAATTTACGAATAGGAGTGGTTGACTGTTAGGACACCTTATGATGTGTCCGTTTTATTATTATAAATCGACTATACTATAGATAAATTGCGTGAGAGTAAAAATGTTTTCCATGGTTATGAACAATGTTGATTGCCCAGTGCAATTGTGTTAGATTTCCAAAGCATCTAAGTTTCTATCTTTCAGTTTTTCTCTCAGCCGCAAAGGTGAATGTCCGCCAATAGCAAAGGCGCCATTGGACTTGTGTTCATTTGCGTCTCATTAATCCTTTCCATAACAGTTGACTAGAACGTAAAACGCTGACAAAAAGTGGGTAAGTCAGCCGCTCAGGTTTTCTCTGGAATGGAGTCATCATTCATTATGATCCCCCCCCCCCCCCGTTCCCTTTACAGGATATTGCAACCTGTATCTGCCTCGTGGTAATTACACTGACTACCTCAAGTGATGGGTAAACACATGCTTGAGAGTATGGATGTGTTGCAATGTACCTGCTTCCTTTTTACGACTGTTTCACGTAACATAGTGATTCTCATTGCCGCCAGCTCTCTGGCATGTGAACTTTGTATATGTAATAACTAGCGGAGGTAATTTTTGGTAAATGCTCAGAAAGCCTCCTGCACTTGTACTGTCGCTTTCGAACTATATATCACTGTGTATGTTTTGAAAATGCAACAAAGTGAGAAATTTGCTAAGGATACGAAACAATTAGAAAATACGTTTCAATTCACTCATAATTACGGTTTTAAAAAATGAAGATAATTTTATGGAAATGTTGCTTAAGTGCAAGTAAGATTGAGAAATTTCATGAAAGACAAAATAAAAATAGTTATTTAAGTAACACACATAGAAAACATTTTACAATTTCTTGCGCTATCTACCTTAAAATGATGACATTGTCTACCTTTAATCATTCTTCAAGTATAGGAGAGCAATATGTACAAGGGCTGTTCAATAAAGAATGATCATAATTTTTTACAGTCATAATTTTTTCGCAATAAATTTGAAACTTATTATACTCTCTGAGCTTAATGTGAAACAAACACGCCATAGTAGTTTCATTTTTGGTACTCCTGGTTCCCGCCTGTGAGAACCAGGCAAGTTCAGACATGTTCAGTATCGCCTACCATTACAATAGAGGTAACACGCAGTTAAAGTTGACGTTAGAGGAAGATCCGGAGTTTCTTTCAAACGTAATCAGTGCTGATAAAACTTGGCTACATCATTTCGATCTTGAGAGCAAACAGCAGAGCTCAGTGTGGATATCTCCTCGATCACTAACCCCACAGAAAGCAAATGTAGTTGCTTCTGCTGGAAAAGTTATGGTCATGTCATTCTTTGATATTCATGGAATGTTTTATCAGCATGTTGTATCTGCACACACATCAGTGACTGGATAATACTACAGGGATGTCCTGAAAACATTGCAAGTCCATATCAGGTGCAAAAGACCACATTTCCATGAAGCAGGCTGGATGCTGCACCATGATAATGCGCGGCTGCATATTGCCAATGTTGCTGAATATCTTGCAAAAATCAACGTGAAGTGGATCCCTCAGCCTCCCTATAGTCCAAATTTAGCCATTGTAAGCTTTTTCTATTTCCTAACTTGAAGAAACGCCTTCGTGGGAGGCATTATCCATCATCAAAAGCAATGTTGAGGCTGCGGAGGCGATTTTGAAGGATCTCTCAAAAAATGGTTTCCAGCATGTCTTTGAAGACTGGCAGAAACGCTGGGACAAGTGCATCGCATTCAGGGGAGACTATTTTGAGAAAGACCTACAAAATTATGAGGATGAGTAAAGGTGCGTTGTCAAAATAAATTGTTATTCTTTATTGAACAGCCAGCGTATTAATGACCAATGCCTTCTGATAGCGGGGAGTTAGTAAGAAGCTGTTTAGTAAAAACTATATTGCTTGTACCAATGGTAGGAGCTGCAGATTTATTGTAGCTTGTAAGTTGCTGAAATTAAAATTTAAAGAAAATTACTTTGTTAGGCAACGAAAGGGTTATTCCAAACTTTGGACAGGAATTGATAAATAATTTTTTGTGGAAAGCTGCCGCCTTAAATGCCAGTGTTCAAGATGAAAAACTGTAGAATATATATGTGAAGTGGGTTTAAGAGAACATTAGTAACATTTCTAATGCAACAATAACAAATAAATTTGTTAAAGAAATGAAAATTCCGTTGTATGTTACGTTGAATAAAAGTTTTAGAACTTAGCTTATTTTCATTTATAAAATACCTTCCTATTTTTGCTTGGCGTATACAGCAAAGAACTAATTCTCTCCTTCTCTCCTAAGAGGTTAGCAAAATTTACATTTCTATAACATGTAGCCGAGTATTTTAATACAGTTGAAACATTTAAGTGAATGTAAAACAAAGATCCAGTATTAAGGACTTATTAATATTGCTAATTTTTTCTTGTAAGTGTATGAATATTTTTACTTATAAGTGATGGTACACATTTACAGACAGGCAGTCAAGAAGTGCTGTTGCTGTTAGCTCAAATATTCTCAATTTTCTTAAGCAGTTCTGGAGTATATTTGGGATCTTGTATATAGCACGCATGCTAAAATGTGTTTCAATAATCGCAATTAATTGTAAAACAGGAGAACGGGATTTCCAGAACAACTGTTCTATTTCATTCGTCAGTATTTCTGACTTAAGAATTTGTATGATTTATGTAACCTAAATATGTATCACTTCTCTGTGTTATTCTGGTTTTTCGTCACCTTTTACTGGAATTGTATGCAGTGGAAGTGAACTTAAATTGAAAAAATTGTTCCAAATATAAATTTCAAAAATTTATAAAAATGTGAATAATAGTAAAGGGAATAAACTTCAATACTGTTTATGATTATTAAACTGAGAATTTGTCTCCGTTAGTGTGGTTAATATACTTATTTTAAATCGCGATCGGCCGTGCCGTGGCTCAGTGGTTAGACCGCTTGGCTCTCACCAAGGCGGCCCGGGTTCGATCCCAGGTGACCGCAAAATGAGATTTGTGGTGGACAGCACGGCTCTGGGGCGGGTTTTCTCCGGGATCTCCGGTTTCCCCCACCATCTCATTCCACCGGTGCTCCATCTTCATCTCATGTATCATCAGTGTTATCGCCTACGGTGCCGTATGTAGTAAAAGTGGGCGCTAAACACTACACATTCATTCATTAAATCGCATTCAAAAATTTCTTAAATTACTAACAAATACTTAAAACAGACAGAGTTTTAAGGGATTGGGATTTCATTACGGCGGGGATTCGGTACGTAGGCCACCATGCTGTGGACATTATTTCTATGCCCCCAAGTGGGAGCACCCCTAGGAGGAAGTAGGAGGCGAAGGAGACAGAGTGCGGCCGACTCAAAGAGCCAAGACAGTACAGAGGGCAGGGTGCCTATAGTTTATTTGGATAGAGACCTCCCCCGACAGGCCAGCACAACAAACACGCTCCCCTGCAGCGGGACGGCAATGAGCTTAGCAGAAGGCCCTAATAGTCCCAGGCAGGCGATCCGAGCCCTAAAGGTCCCTGGCTGGCGACCTGAAATGGTCCCAGCAGAGGAGCTCAGGCCGGCAACCTACTTACCGGAGGAGGAAGTAATTTTACTCGTAGCATATCATCCCGTCATGCACCGCCGAGACACCCGCCGACACTTCTACCCTGAAACAGACCACCAAATGAGAGATGATATTAAATGATAATGGAGATTAAATGGAGGGACAGGAAATTCGGGGAATGTAATTAACCCACACAGTATTCTCCTAGCGACCAGGGAAAAATCCCGGAAAAACCCCATGGTCAGTTTGGTAGGCCACCGGAATCAAACCCGGGCCTCCCGAATGCGGGTCACAGACGAAACCGCCTGAGACATCCCGCTTGGTGAGTTTTAAGGGGAAACAACTTAAAATGTCTACTAATGGTGCATATTTACTTCTGGTCAAAAACTCCCACGCCACAGCAGGAAAAAAAAAGCAGTTGCACAAAACAGAATGGTGCTTTATTCCACCGAGTTATATTAGGAATAAGAGAAAGATATTCATTCCTGAATGATTGCACCAATAACTATGATATTTGATCTATTGCATGCCTTATATAGCAGGCTATTAACATATTAATTGAATTCCCTTCACTCTGACTACCCGAAGCTGCACGATTGGGGTTTTGTAATTCCGGTGGTAAATTAATTAATTTTGCTTACCTGCCCTGTTCTTTATAACATTATTGGATTTCATAGTGAATATTCTACGGTTTACTGCTTATAACTGTAATTTGCACAACCCACACTATTCGTAACAACGTGTGGAAATGCCACTGATATTCACATATGACATATTAACCTCCACCATTAGTCTTACAAGTTTTGGAAACGCTGCACATCATTTTAAGTATTCCAAGGAAGAATCCCAAGTAGGAATGTTCGAATCATTTTTTGGATAATTATATTAGAATAAAATTTAAACCTTTGTACCTTCCTTTTGGTTCCGTATCTATTTAATAAGATAAAAGCTACACAATATTCACATAATGTAGACAGAACCCCTTTATATTTACAGCGAAATAAAAGTTTTCATTCACAGACCACCAAGTTAACCTTTTTGAAAACGAAGGCCTGCAACCAGAGAAAAATAATTTTATTATTTAATATAAATTGTAGTTTCACTAATTTCTAATGTTAGCCGTTTCCTCTAGACTTAAGAAGGTTGTTCAAAATGTTTTTCATTGTTTCATTATACACAATTCAGCAATTAATGAAATAAATATAACACTGTCATATATTCCACGTTATTTCAAGGATTCTGAACTTTAAGCCAAATCCTTCTTCGTATGCAAATAGAAGGGAATAGCTCTTCATTTATCAATATTTTAGCAACCAATGAACAAAATTAGATGAAACTTTGTTGCCTATATCTGACAGAACGAACTGGGCTTGACAGAGTTCAGTGCCGATTAGAATAGTGTAACTAACAATGAAATCATTAAGCTGTTATTGTACACAGGTGTGCAGTTTTAAATTTAAAAATGCTTTCTGAAATGTAATTTCATTACTATTATTAATCTTTTCAGTGATTTTTATACTGAAATTTCTTTTTTCGATTGATATTTTAACAAACTCTATCATATCCTTGATGATTACAAAGGTTCTCTTTAAAAAGGAATTAACAAAATACATAACTTCAGACTTGTTTTATTGATTAAAGGTGTTAACCTGCAATAAGATATTCTTGCATTTTTCTAACGTGATAGATTTTATTTGCTGGTAAGATCATTGGTTAAGGGTTAAATTTTAGAATTTACCCTTGATTTTGAATCGTGTGCCTTAAGGATGTCTTCCTTTCTCTAAAGGAAACAAAACAAGTATGTATCTGATTAAGAACAAAATGAATTGAACCAAAAATATTGGAACTGTAAAATTATTAGTTATCAAATTAGTGTTAAAGATTAATCAATGCACTTACGAAATAAGGAATTTATAAATTTCGAAGATGCATCCTCCTTTTATTATTAACACTGTCATGTTAAAGAAAGCGAAACTATTTTGGAGGGAAAGATTCGTGGCGGGAAGATTAGCCGACATCGCAAGCAAGCAGGAGCAGTGAACTGCCTCTCCTTGTTGCTTATTAGCTGGCAGGACGGGAGAGGCACGCTTTCAAGGTGGCTGACGTCACGGAAACGCGACGAGGTCGAGACTGAACTGTGTTGTTACTACGTAAAATACCTTTTAAGACTGTGTTTCGATAGGTTTCCAGTTCCAGAAAACCAGAGATCTGGAGTAGTGAGAGAGTAGTGACGAGTAGTTCACTGAGCAGTGTCGTACGTTCCAAGCTTCGTGATGACGAATGAGATTGCCGTGGAACCCTGCTGGAAACAGTTCACGGTTAAGTGCGGCTCCGGATACGGAATCGGCAGCGAAGCTGTTTGTGTGAGAATACCGGAGTAGTGCTCAGAATTGGCGTATAAATCCGTGTAAGAGGCGAAACTTGTGTACATGTCAGAAAGATTATTAGTAGCGAATAGGCTGCTTGCTAAAGAGTGACATTGAGTTCCAGTGTTGTATTTTTGTAAAATAAAAGCTGATTGTACAGTGGTATTGAACTGTTTATTTTGCGACAAGTAAATCAGTTTGAGGGAGAGTTTTCGGTTTGTCACAATAATCCGAAAAAAATGTATTGAGGCCTTAAGAAACAACTCACATAAGCGAGAGCGAAGAGTAAAGAGGTAGAGATGGAGAGAATGTGACAAAGGAAAGTAGAATAGGAGAAAGAGATAAAGGGGGAAGAGGAAGTCAACGATGGGGAGATTATTAAAAGGAAACAGAACAAGAAAAGTGATGGTAAGGGAGGTAGAGGAAGAGATTAGCTAATCATTCTCTTAGCATTTCTAATCGACTAAACCCTAGCTGAAAGTTTGTATTTCTGTTGGCACCATGAATATACTTATGTCCTTTTTCCACTCAAGTACCGAAACCCACGAGGACTTTCTTGTCTAAATTACCTCTACGAGTCGACACTCTAGGAATGCAGTGGAACTACTGTACAGGTTGCTTGTTTGGTAATATACTTCCCGACAAGAATATCTATTTAAAGCGATGAGAATATAAACTATGTGAAAGGATGATATGCAAAATTATAATATTAAAATATTTTATTAAAATAATTAGCAGATGACTTCGGCTTATCCTAGGAATACATTCGGAAGACGGAAGCAATTTATTTATGAAACAGAAACCTGAAACCGGTTCCACAAGAGCGGAATCATAAAGGAGAGACATAACAAGCTGCAAATGGAAGTGATGGATGACAAAAGTGCCAAGCGCCCTTTTAATTTTCCAAACGCTTTGAGAATCCATTACTAAGTCGAAACTGTGAAATGAAAATATTGCCGCGCTGCGTACTGTATAAGAAAAATTGTATCAATTATTACAGGCGTGATATACATAAGGAAGCGAATGTAATGATTAACGTGATACACGACAACTGAGCAATTACAGGTGTTGAAAGGCTGGCCTGGTCCAACCTACAGCAATTTGTCAGAATTTGTTGGGCATCCTAATAGTTAGAAACGTCTCTTTCTAGTTCTCTGTCGGCGAAGTCCTGGCAGGTAAACTGTATTATCTCGAATCTGCTTTAAGCAGCCTGAAAATCCCCTTTTTGCATGTTCTATTATTGCGAAATTAAAGAAGATAGAACAAAGCTTACTGTAAGAAACACAACTCTCTTTAGCATACGCCATTATTAACATCACTTCTTAATATTGACATACAATATAAATAAATATTAGCAATATTTATTACCAAATATTACAAAGTAAGGGTTACCCACCACAAATTATTAATGCAATAAAAGGCGTATACACAAATACAACTATAAGAATTGATACTGGGGATAGGTTAACAGAACAAATTTCTACCAATAATGGACTAAGAGAAGGGTGTAGCTTAGCACATACACTCTCTCTCTCTCTCTCTCTCTCTCTCTCTCTCTCTCTCTCTCTCTCTCTCTCTCTCTCTCTCTCTCTCTCTCTCTCTCTCTCTCTCTCTCTCTCTCTCTCTCTCTCTCTCTCTCTCTCTCTCTCTCTCTCTCTAGAATATCATATATATAGTATATATAAAGTATGCCTACCATATATATGGACGATATTCTAAATGAATGGAAGATATTAGTAGACCCAGGAATCAAAATAAAAGAAAATATTTATATTAATACCATGCTGTTTGCGGATGACCAAATATTGATTCATGAAAATCAACTGCAAAAACAATTTATATTCTAAATAACATAGTACAAAAGTATAATTTTAAAATATCGGAAGAAAAAAAATTATGGCTTTTAAAGGAAATTATAATGTAAGATCAAAAATTAATTTAGGAAATAGGATTTTAGAACTAATATAGAGTTTTAAATATTTAGGATGTAACATCATTTTAGAAACAATGCTGATATAGAAGAAAAAGTAAACAAATTCCGAGCAATTTGTGGAATAATCCAAAGAACTTTTAAAAACAGAGTGAGAAGGGATACAAAAATGAAAAAGTATAAGGGAATGGCTATTCCAACTTTACTATATGGAAGCGAAACCTGGGTGCCAACACAAAAGGATTTAAATAAAATACAGTCTGCAGAAATGAAAATTTTAAGAAGTGTTAAAGGTTGTACAATATTGGCAAAATAAGAAATGAGGATATTAGAAAGGAATTAGAAATCGAACCAATCCATGATAAAATATCATAACGAAGGCAACAATGGCATGAACATATATTAAGAATGGAGGATGGAAGGTATCCAAATGCAGTACTAAACTATAATCCAAAAGGAAGAAGAGACAGAGGACGACCCAGGAAACGCTGGAGAGATCTATGAAGCCGGAACAGGCGATGTGCCCAAACCATGGAGTGAAGAAGAAGAAGATATAGAATATTATCAATATCGGAACCGCACTCGGCACATAATCAGCATCTTCTGGATTTTCCACTCTCTTCGCCTCTAGATCGTTCTGGTATTCTAACCAGCTGCGATATAGAGACAGAGACAGAGAGAAAGCGAAAGAGCGAGTCTGTAAATAAATGTGTTTTGAGTACGATCGAAATATTGTTGTTCAGCGAGTTTCTGGTGACTGCTACTGCAGCAGAAATTAAAGAATTGTTGCGCTTCCCGGAAACAGAGAACCATCCGGAGGATGAGGGACATAGTGGTGACTAAAGCCGGGTAACAGTAAAAGCTAAATGAAGTGCAGTGAAAATAATGCTAGATCAACAAATTATTAAGGGCCATGGAAATGATCGAGGTTCAAAAATGGCGTTTTGAGATATCAACACCCAAACATCCTCCAATAATTTCTATGCTGGATAATGTCCACTTCATTGTGTTTTACTGCATAATTAGCAATGCTAAAACTTAGTTAAACATTCAATTAAACATCCCCTAAAATCCATAAAATTGGCGATGTGCCAGGTCTTTAAACGAATATTACTAAAATCTTCATTTTTGGTTATTTAGGAACCATTTTCTCAAAATCCATAAGATATAAAACACTGACATTTGGCACAATTATTTTAAATACACTACAGTATATTTGTCTCAACCTTTACATATCTGAAAACAATATTTTATGTGAGAAAATGCTCTTTAGCTGTTCTGTGAGAAAAATACAATATTTTCAACTAATTACTTTACAAAACATAAAAAGTGATAACAGATGAACTATTTATACTGGAGGCATAATAATTCTTCCCTCACTTCCAAGGTATGAAGTATATAAAGCCCATGTGTAGTTTCATAAAATTAAAGTAAGAGTATAGGTTATCTAAAGTTGATAAAAGGGTATCTAAAGAGACCTAATTATTATATTTAAAATGAAATTGTTATTTATTCACATATTATTTTTATACATTGAATTTGACAAATTAGAATAATGAATATTTGCACCAACGTTCCTTGAAATATGTACTATGCAAAGAGGAAAATTAATTGAGGAACTTTAGAAGGTATAACAATTTAATTTTGGAACTGCAAGCACAAACATGTGTATCCTATCCGGTCCCTTAAGATTAATTAAAACCTGGACAATTGCTGGTAACCCAAATGTGACAAACCACATTGTTGTTACAGAAACGGTACAACTTCAGCGACTTCTCTTTAGCTTTCGTAGACAATATAGGCACATGTGAACCGTCCACAATCTAGCGTTGGTCGCTAGATGGTCACTGAGTGTCTTTATCCTTGCATTTGCCAGCTCCAAATGTCTTCTGCCTAGGCGATACTTGTCTCCAAGGCTATACTTGAGCACTCCGACATTACATCGTTACATTCCCATCGACTGTGCAACGTCCTCTTCTTCCGGGCGTTCATCAGGTGCAGCGGCCGCGGCGTCCATTGCTCTCTTATGTAGCCTCTAGATATTTTCATAGATCTGTTTAGAATATTCTGGATGGACGGAGAAGGGACATCAATTACGTGTTCTAAATTTAAACTCTACATTTTGAAATGTTTAGGCAGCCACTCTAATACTAATGTTTATTCGCAGCACCTTAAAGGACATATATCTGAAACAGTGCTTTTAGAAATATATTTTAGAATGTTTAAATTTTTTTTTTTCAAAAATAATTCGAATATATCATTATAACATAAATAATTTTAAATGTTATAATGCCCATATATACAGATATAACAATTTGTAACTTAAAACTTCACCTATCTTATAAGAAATGATGATATTTTTCTGGTAAATTTCCGGGATCGCGATTTCATGTAAAACTTTTACACATCCTCAGCCAAACAAAGCTGTCGTCATCGTTACGAACGCTAGATGTTCTTGTTAGTACTACCAACATCTGAAAATAAAACAAATTTAAACACAGAATCGACTGCCGGTATTTCAAAATTCATCACGCGATGATTGTTTTTTAAAATAAATATATTTTCCCAAACCATTAAATCTATCGGACCACTTAATTGTTTTAATAATTTAACTTCTGGACTTATTTCATGGTTAAATGACCAAACATGATCCGCTACAGCCGATTTATCAGTCTGTTTTTACTTAATGTTACGAAAATGATCTTTCGTTCTGGTTTCCAAATTACATTTTTTCCTTCCGATATACACTTTATCACAATCGAAACAATTAAACTGATAAATATCAGATAATTATAATGCCCAATAAATTGGATGCATAGTGTAACAAATGCTATAGTATTAGTTCTTTTATTATATAAATTTTCAATTGGAAACATGTGAAGAACAGCAAAATGTTCAGCGTTTGTGTCATTTCAACTTCTTTCAACAGCTTTCAGTTTCTTCATAGTTTAACATTTATGTTCTGTTAAAATCAGAATTTACACTTCAGTTAGAACTTCCCATCGAATTCATTGTTCACCCCTGAGATTTGTAATATAATTACACAAAATGGATATCTTAACATATTTGGGAATTGCATGTAAAATACTCATTAGGTATGTGTGAGTTTTGTATAACTGATAAAAAATAAGAAATAAACTATAGGAAGTGTAGATAGGATGAAAGCATACAAATATGATATAATCCATTTGTGCCCGCCTCGGTAGCGTGGTGGTAGAGTGTCTGCCTCACGTTCAAGAGGTCCCGAGTTTGAATCTCGGTCAGGGTGAGTTACCTGGATAAGGTTTTTCCGGGATTTTCCCTTATCCTGTAAGATGAATGTCAGGTAACTCTAAGCTCTATGGACTCTGGGATCATTTGAGCATCATTTCACAAATTCCATTCATCATCCGATATGACCTAATGTTGGAGGACGTAAAATTACCCCCCAAAAAAGTTCTATTTGCAGTACTGTTCCGTGGCTTTTTGTAAAATAGAGAGATTCTCCGCTTCATATAAAACATATAAAGCGGCGAAAGGAAAAATATTTAATTATTTATTGAAAGAAAATCACAAATATTAACTGAAAGAGGAAATAATGAAAATATTAGTTTTGTTAATGCCTGAGTTTAAGAATAAATTTAAATTTGATTACTTTTTCAAAAGGAACAACTGTGTCAAAGTTGAAATAATTTTAAATGCATATTTTAAAGATTTAGAGTATATTTACCAAATTATTAGTGCTCTAGTTACCAGTGTCCTTTTCATGGGACAGAAATGATCATGTTCTGAAGGAAGTCTGAATTTTGCTACTGTTGTTTTAAGGGTTACTGGGTTACTTCTGGCTTCCGATTAAAATATTCCACCTTTTATCTTTGGACTTCGTTTCTAATTTGTGTTTATTTTGGTTTATATTTATCTTTAATTAATCTTATCGACTTGAAAAGTGTGCTGTTTTAGGCGCTTTGAAACATATTAGACGTCTTTTTGTAAGCAAATCAGCAGTTTTATTTGCAGAAACTACATAATATTGGTGGAATTCTGTAACTTGTTCTGATATCATTTTATACGGAATTATGGATTAAAAAGCTGAATTAGAATTTGTGTCACACATTTCGAAATGTATCTATTCCATTGAGAAGCTGGTGGACTGAAAAATGACAGCTGTTAATTTGAAACCAAGACAGCTCTTTCTGCGGATGATAGTTGTGAGGACAATTCAACACAATATGGGCATCCAGAACTTCAATGTAAACTGTTCTATACGTATTGAACATGAAAATGTTGTGACGTCTTTAGTGGATTAACTGAACCTACTGAACCTACACTGAACCTACAAACAGATTATCACATGTCAGATCCCTGGGAGGAAGGGGTGAGATAGAAATGCCCTATGGTTGTGTTGAAACCCGGGCTAGGGGCACGAACCACCGGAGATCGACGCCGGGAACTCTAGATAAGATCCCAAGCGTAAACACCTGAGTCATTAATGTAAGTTTGTTGCCCAGTAATACTGAAAAACAAAAACAAACAAGTTTCAAAAATTTAGATTGAAGAAAAAGGTTCATGAATTAAATGCGTAATTTAAGAGAATTTACTTGAGACAGAAACCGTAGAATATGCCTAAATTTCTGATTCATGACTCTCTTAGAAAAACTACTTTGATGGAGTAGCAAATTCATCCAATTAATGTTTTATCAGCATTTACCAAAGACTTCTGGTAAATGAAGGTTAGAAAGTTAATGTTTAATTTATTGAAAGTTGATATTTTCCTATGATAGGTTGAGTAAACAAAATAAAAACAAACTAACGGAAGTGTTCCTTTGAACCCTTAAAGACCGAATACCATGAAATTACTAATTATTTTTCAGTAAACAAATATGAAGGTTAATTTGTCTTACACAAACTAGCCCATGCAACCGGTAATTGCGGTTAGACAGCAAGAGATCTATCCTTGCTGAACATCCTTGCTTTTTTTTCTTTCTGAGCTCGGTACTGCTACAGGTTGTTAAAACCAGAAACGCATTAGTGGTAGCGTAAATCCGCCGGTAATCATCGGTGCCTAAACTTACTTGACATTCGCAGAGAGGGCCTGTATTACGCAAATTCCTGTATAATAACGGAACTGTAAAGCTTCACAAATCTTAGGATTAGTTGCATCACGTTATAAAGGTGTCGGTTATCTCTGGAACGTGAGCAGATCCTGGATCAACAAAGTTACATCATACCTGGAAAATTTAATGTTCACGAATATCACAAATTCTAAACTCAAGGCGAGAAAGCTTTTAAAAACAACCGGAATATACCGAGGATTATCGCTTATGTTAAGGCCATGAAAACAGCTTTAAAATCCCTAAAAGTGTAGGTTTCAAAGTCTAGTAATCTTAATACTTATCTTCACTTACCTTTACGGAATCTAGATACTGAAATTTAGAGCATCCTTTGAAACAAAATGTGTCAGTTTCTGTGTTTGAACACCATGGGAAAGTGTAAAACATTACATAGCTACGATTTTAATTGTTAATTTTTATTTCTATTCATTCGTTTTGACTGCATGTTTATATTTTTAGTGGTAATATAAAGTTTTTCGGATATTTTAAATATTACTGCGCAATATGCTCTATTTCTTTTAGAAATAACCTTATTGTCACAGAAAGAGATTGTTTTACACAAGTCTGAAGGAGAAATAATACGTCAGATAAATAGGTAAACATTTTAATTTTCATACTACAGAGCCTATTGCAAGAGAATCGAGTTTACGATTACTATCTTCTTGTAAAGTTAGGTGCATAGCACATGGTTAACAAATCTATGATTAACATTTAAGAAAAAATTGTTGAACTTTGCAACACACACACGCAAGCAAGCGCGCGCGCGCGCACACACACACACACACACACACACACACACACACACATACACACATATATATAAGAACCAAGGAGTTTTATTTGAAACTGAAAAATAGAAGACAAGTAACTGAGTAATGTTTCAACCGAACGAAACAACTGCTATCTACAACCAAAAGCGTATATATATAGGCCGCGCCGTGGCTCAGTGGTTAGACCGCTTGGCTCTCACCAAGGCGGCCCGGGGTCGATCCCAGACGGACGCAAAGTGACATTTGTGATGGACAACACGGCGCTGGGGTGGGTTTTCTCCGGGATCTCCGGTTTCCCCCGCCATCTCATTCCACCGGTGCTCCATCTTCATCTCATGTATCATCAATGTCATCGCCGGCGGTGCCGTATGTAGTAAAAGCGGGCGTTAAACACTACACATTCTCGATAGAGTGACTAGAATCCAAAGATATGTCTAATCTAATCTGGAAACTTTGAAAAGGGAAGATAAAATCTTGTTGGAACGGTAAAATCAAACTTAAAAATTCAGTACATGCCAAGGTAGGAAAACGGAGTTTCAGTTTAGGTGCATCTGTAGAAACCAACTCTAACTGCATTATTTCGGAGGGGCTCCGCACTGAAGCCAAAACTTGTACCTTATGCTCCCAAGTGGGGTACCCCCGCGGAGGAAGGATGAGTTAAGAGGAGCCACGACAGTGCAGAGGGCAAGATCCCGAAAGTTTACTTAGATGCTAAAAGGCAGGAAAGAACATGGGGCATCCTACCCTATTGTGGTTCGGAAATAGTCCTACCACGAGACCTGGGCTCGGAGACCGGCAAACGATCTACCGGGGGAAGAAGTAGTTCACTCAGAGCAAATCATCCTGCCACGCACCGCCATGGCTACCTCCGGCACATCTATGTGAAATGTGTAGTGTTTAACGCCCGCTTTAACTACATACGGCACCGCAGGCGGTGACACTGATGATACATGAGATAAAGATCGAGCACCGGTGGAAAGAGATGGCGGGGGAGTCGGAGGTCCCGGAGAAAACCCGCCCCAACGCCGTGTTGTGCACCACAAATCTCACTTTGTGGTCGCCTGGGATCGAACCCGGGCCGCCTTGGTGAGAGCCAAGCGGTCTAACCACTGAGCCACGGCGTGGCCACGGCACCTCTATCGTGAAAGAGACCAGCACATGAGAGATGATATGAAATGATAATGGAGATGAAATGGAAGGACAGGAAATTAGAGGGATGTAACTAACCCGCCCAGCACTCGCTTGGTGATTCGAGAAAACTCCCGGAAAACCCATGGGTCAGATAGGTCATCCACGGGAATCGAACCCGTGCCTCCCGAATGCGGACAACAGACGAAACCGCCTGAGCCATCCTGCTAGCTACAAACCAACTATAACTGCTCAAATTTTCTTAGTCAATCATGGGTGTCTCTAATCCATTTTTAAATAACATACCTCAATACTTTAAATCAATCTTTTCCAGCTCTGCTGGAATGTGTGCGAGTACTCGCAGCACTCGGAGCCCAACTGCCGAAAACCGAATTGATGATGTGGAAGGAGTTGCCTTTCCTCAAAAAGAGGAGTAAGCTGCGCTAGGAGCAATCGCTCGAATATTTTCGAAACTACTGGGAGTATGCTGATGGATCGGTAATTTCATGGGAAAACCGAATCCTAGCTGGGTTTCAATATGCACACCACTCTCGCCTCCTTCCTAATTGTCGGAGAGGTGGCGTAGGTGGAGGCAAAAGTTGGAGATCCTCGTCAAGTGGATGACGGCCCTTTTGGGAAGCTGCTGGAGCATGAGCGGTGTGACGCCATCATGTCCAGGAGATTTATGTGGCATTAGCTTTTTGATTTCGGTCGCCACCAACTATGTCAACTGGGAGGACCGTTGACCATTTCATAGGAAGAACATTTTCTTCTTACGGAAAGGTCAGTTTCTTGTAGTGTCTTGCATGTAAGAACGTGCTATTCTTGAAGAAGACGTGACAACAGCTCACCCAAGATTGCCCCTGTGCCCAACGGTATTGCATACTGCAAGCAAACTAGTACGATGCGTAAATGTTACGTTGATCGCTGGCACATATCCAACCTGGATAGCCAGTTGTGAGTACTGTTAACTGCCTGACTACATATTTCTTATTTATTTACGTCCTCCAAGGTTAAGTCATATCGGACGATGAATGAAATGAATGAAATGATGCTCAAATGAGCCCAGGGTTCAGAGTTACCAGACAGTCATCTTTCAGGATAAGGGAAAACCCGGTAGAAACTTACCCAGATAACTCACCCTGACCGAAATTTGAACTCCGGACCAATTGAACTTAAGGCAGACACGCCATCTATGCTATCGAGGCGGGTTCATTCAAAACTGTGGAATATATAAAAATTGTAATTAAAGAAAAATTATTTCTGTTCAAGTGTGGGGCATTTTGAGAAGACGCTGACCATTGACCACAAGGGTGCCGGGAACCTAACAAAATTAGTTTTTATCGCTGGTTATTTTATTCCACTTTCTAGAACTCTCTGTGACAGAATTAGCTAAAGCTACAAAAGAACATTATTTTTGGAAATTAATTGTTCTTTCACACTAGCCGTGTGTAAGACGCACTGTGAAAGGTTAGATCAAGGCTGAAAAATTCAATGCCACAGACGGAATTTAAACCACTGATCTGCTGGCCTCCGTTCAGCCGCTCTAAACCAGTGAGCTACTATGGCTAACGTGCCAACATGACATTAAATTCTCCAACTGACTCGTGTTTTTTCCGGTAAACCACTAGGAGTTCTCATAAGCACATGAGACAACTACCTTAATGGCGACTTGCTATGCTGTAAGTACTTTGAGGCCCGGGCTTTATAGTAGAGCCAGCCTGAAAAATTCAATGTGGCTCGACGGAGATCAGAAGATCCGTTGTTCAAATCCCGGCTATGCTATTGAATTTTTCAGTCTGGCTCTACCCTTTCATAGTGCGTCCTACACACGGCTACTGTGAAAGAACAATTAATTTCCATTAATTTCCATTAATTGTACCTAATAGTGATACGAACTGTAAAGTCCGGGCCTTAAAGTACTTACAGCATAGTAAGTCGCCATTATGGTGGTTGTCTCATGTGTTTATGAGAACTCCTAGTGGTTTACGGGGATAACACGAGTCAGTTGGAGAATTTAATTTCATGTTGGCACGTTGGCCATAGAAGCTCAATGGTTTAGAGCGGCTGGTCAGAGACCAGAAAATCCGTGTTTCAAATCCCGGCTATGGTGCTGAATTTTGCAGTCCAGCATTATTTTTATTTTTTAAAATAAATTATCCATATCCTATCCGCTTCTTTGCATAATTTATGAGTTGGAATTAGAGTCTACGTAAAATTTCTTGCTAATAATTTTTTTTCAACAGCAAAATCCGTGTTAAACATCCCAATTAAGCGCGTCGTTTTGCTTTTACCATGAACGGGAGACATCTAAAGTTTACTTATTTATGTTTTAGATAATCCACATATCCTCATTATTTAGCTTTTTGACATGTAAGGTTATAGACTCCTAGACAAGAAAAGAAACGAGGATATTAGAAGAGAATTGGAAATTCAGAGTCTAAATGAAACAATCATTGCATACATGCAAAAATGGCAAGATCATGTGCAGAGAATGACCGAAGACCGTACACCACAAATAGTATACAAGTATAAACCTGTAGGTAGAAGAAATGTTGGCAGGCCACGTATGAGATGGTCCGATCAATTTCCTTGAAGTCGGAACGGGCCACAAGGCTTATACCGTGATGATGATGATGATGATGATGATGATGATGATGACATGTAAGGTACTAAAATTGAATTAAAGTTTGAAATTATATGGAAATATAGCGTCTATAGTCAAATACTTTCAGATTAGGAAACAGAATTCGATCAGCTGAAGGGAAACTGGGTTGGAATTTAGTCTGATCTAGCCTAAGGTAGCTTGCACCAAATCAAAAATTAGTTATGATTATTACGCACCCGTAAGAGTTCAGGATAAGCCTCTTCAAATATATTTATCGGAAGGCTAGTAAAGCTATCCAATCATCCAACTTAATAAATATAACACGATACTACTGTTCAAAGCACCCTTATTGCTTCAGCTACTTGTGCTACTCAGTACAACGATGTAATATAAGTGCTCTAAGCATTAAGGGTTTAGCTTTGTACCTGAAAAAGCTTAGAAATTGCTTTCACAGTTTAGGTTAGCTACTTTGAAAATCCAGGACTTGTTCCGTTTGCACCGCAAGCTTTTAGGTGACATCACTGTGGCGTCATCAGTATGTTGTACTCCAATCTGCAAAAACTTCCCAAAATTTCCTGAAATATTACCGAACCGTGACCTGAGAAAGCACAAAATCTTGTTTCGCGGATGAAGTTCATAGCTGAACCGACACGCCCCCGACTCCTATCACGTAACAGTGTTCGCACGTTCACAACTATCAGCACGACTTTTCGGTCGTCTTAGGCGACCCAATTCGCTTTTCTTGTTATGGCACATCGTGAACCATCGGGGTCGTGTATAGCTCCTTCATCTTGAACACGTTCTGGTCTGACAACAGCCTAACCTCAGGAGGAAAAAAATCACGAACATGGTATTGCCACAGTAGCGTTTTAAAGGCAGGGTAGCGAGGTCAGTTCATGTAATATGGCAACTGAAGTACTTATAGTTCCATTGGTCGATCTCACGAAGATTGGTGTTACTCCCATCACGCCGGTTTCGTGCTGGATATTTCTCTTCAGAATGTGGAATCCAGCGTAAAAAAATTACGATACACAAAGTAAGAAAAACACGAGAAATATTATATGCTTAATCAAAACATCATCATTTCTCGGGGTTCAATCAGCAGGTTAAGACACTGAATATTAGGATTTATATTTTATCAGACTATAGCTCTGAATGGCAATATGGTCAGAAACATTCAATTGATGCTGAATGTAGGTACTTGATCAGTATGAGCATCATGATTCTTAATGCTTTACTTTTATGATCATTAAGATTTCTCCAGATCATAGTCAATAGATAATGGAAACATTTTAATAATAGACAGATCTCTGTTAACATACTATAATATTACGTTTACACCAAAACAGTAATCTATGACTCTCTATACTTGTCTCATTAAAACAAATTATAAAGCTTAACTGCTGAGTTGGAAACAACTCTCTTTATGATTCCACATTAATATTTGCCATTACACAAAAGAAAAGACGAAATTCAATAAAAATGTTTTAAATATCTGTGAAATTATATAGGAAAGGGCCTGTAGTCAGTACTCCAATTCTAATTACTTTAATCAGAAGATAAGTTCTTACTCAAATTATTTTAAAAGAATCAGGCTAAATTATTAATGCAGTTGTTGTCAACATAAGTTTCTCAGACCACCTTTGCTCAGATTTTTACAATAAAAACAGTTATGCAGAAACTCACGCCAGCCTCGGTAGCGTAGATGGAAGCCTGTCTGCCTCACTTACCTGGATAAGGGTTTTTGCAGGTTTTTCACTTATTCTAAAAGACGAATGTTGGGTAACGCTAAGTTGCACGGACCCTGGAATCATTTGAGCATCATTTCACCGATTCCATTCATCGTCCGATATGACTTAAAGTTGTTGTTTTCAAAGGCTAAGCTTTGGCAATGAAGCCATTAGCTCTCTTGCTCTCCAATATTTCTGTGTAGTGGGTCCGGCAGGTAAGGCTTCACAGGTTAAAAGTAGTTCTTCAGTCATTTCCTGTTCTTTGTTGCACAGAGGACAATTTGATCTTGTATAAATTGCTATTCTGTGTAAGTGTGTGGCCAAATAATCATGTTCCGTAAGTAATCTAAAATTTGCTACTGCAACTTTACGTGGGATATCTGAATTAATTTCTGGATTTTTAATTAAAAATTTCCATTTTTTTTCTTTGGATTTGTTATATATCGATTGGTTTTGTTTGTTTTTATATTTGCTTTTGATTAATTCTTTTATGGATGTAAAGGGTATGTTTTTACTTTTGTTCTGAATTAAATTTGCACCTTTTTTGTCAAGAAAATCAGCTGATTCATTTCCAGCAATTCCACAATGTGCAGGTATCCACTGTAATATAATTCTTTTCTGTAGTTTTTGAAGTTGTTGGATCATTTTTTGACATTCTTTAATTTGTATTGACCTCATTTTATATGAACTTATTGCACATAATGCTGCTTTAGAATCAGAAAGTATGACAGCATTTTTGAATTTATCTATTCTGTATAGAAGGTGTTGCAGTGAAATATGAATAGCCATTACTTCTGCATCAAAATTTGTTGTGTGGTATCCTGCTGGTTGATAGAATGAGATCAGTGCACACTTAATTCCTGCTCCTGAGGAAGTCAGATCTGAGTCCAAGTTAGATCTATCTGTGTAGATATGTAACCTTTCTTCAGATGGGTATCTATTGCTCAAAGTTTCTAGTTCTAGTGCTTTTAGTACAGGTTTGGAAGTTTCAGATTTTGCAGCTATTTGTTCTAAGTCTAATTGACTATTAATTGGTTCAAAAGTTTGTGGGTTTTCTGTGATTAAAATGCTTTCTTTAGAATTAGGAAGATTCAGAGCTGTTTTAATTCCATAACTTTGTGTAGGAAACTTGTTTGTGTTTTCATCTTGATTGGTTGTAGTAATATTTTCTCCCGTTTTGTTGTTTTATATGACTTAAAGTTGGAAGATGTAAATTACAAAAAAAGAAAGAAAGAAAGAAAGAAAGAAAGAAAGAAAGAAAGAAAAGAAGGAAAGAAAAGAAACTCGCTTGTCTAGCTGTTGCAAGAAAATCAGAGCTTAAATAAATTGGAAATTAAATAAAAAAACAATAGGAATAAAGGCTCTAATAATCTTTAATAGTTTTTTTATGCAACAAGTATAGAGAACGTGTGAGAAATTTATTTTCACAGAACTTATAGTTGTATCCGGTATATGTTAGTCGACATATGAAGACATTTGTAGAAATTGGATTATGTTTCCTTATAGATGTAATAGAAATAGGAGAACGCTTTAGCTTATGACTATGATCCAGTAAGTTAAGTAGGGGGGGGGGGAATGGCACCTCGACCTGTGTCATTAACGCGGCGCCGCTCCCACGGGAGAGAGGATAGTATGGGAGGTCGGAGCTGAGATGAGACAACAAAAGTGGGCACAGATTTAAACTCCCGGGTGGCAGCTCCTTCCCGATCAACAGTACGCTGAATCTCGTCAACACTTAGCCAACCAGGATGACAAGTGAGTAAAATAATAAGTGAGGTGAAGTGTAGGGAAAGAAACTTTTGATGGGTTAAGTTATTGCTCTCAGCATTTTCCTAGCGATTCTGGAAACCTCCGAAAAATCCATTCGTTAGAAATTTTGATCTTGGCAATCGAACTCACGACCTCCCAAATGGGGGCCACAGATGGTGTTGCCCAAGCCATCTCGCTTGGGCAGGCTTAAAATACAGTCAACCATTTAAAAGCTGGTATCTCTGTGATATTTTTGTAAGTCCATTCTCTTTGCATGGCCAGGGAATAAAATAACAAATAACGATTTTCTGGTTTAGAAAAGTATTACTATTTGAAATTCAACACAATAACAGGAAGTATCACGTAAATAGTTAGATCCACCAAAAATTGTATATATTACAGAAATATATATTTTTGTTATTGTTAGATTTTGCCTGTCTCTTACAGTTTATGAGTTATGCAAAAGACATTCAGAATGAAGAGAACTTCTGAGGCAATATGTACATTTCATTTAATATGAAAATACCTTAAACACACTATACGAGGGGGTGTCGTAAAGTTTTATCACCCTTTTAAAGATGTGATAAATAGTTTGAGCTGATATGTGCTTTTTAGTAGTCACCATACAGATTTATACATTTTTCCCAGAGTTTCTTGGCCTTCCAAATACCTTGATTGTAGAAGTCTGCAGAATTCGCTTTAAACCACTCTTCCACTTCATTAATGACGTAATTTGTGTTGTCAGATCGGCGACCACGCAATGGATTCTTCATTTCCGGGAACAAGAAGAAGTCACTTGATGCGAGATTGGGCGAAGAAGGTAGATGCTGTAAAGACTCAAAGCCACATTCCCTCATTTCGTCTACTGCAACTTGAGATGAATGAGGTGGTGCGCTGTCAGTCAGAAGATGAACACCTTTGGAGGGTATACCGCGTCGTTTCTTAATCAGAGCTGCTTTTAGCTTGTCCAGACGACTGTAGTAGTATGTGCCAGTGATGGTTTGACTCTTGGCAAGATAAACTGTAAGGATGACTACACGCAGTCCCAGCTGACTTTTGCACCTTCGCCTGTTTTGGGAGGAGCGGAATCGGCATGTTTCCATTTCATGCTCATGGTTTTTGTCTCTATTATACTGATAGATCCAGGATTCAACCATGGTTACCAGACGCTCAAAAAATCATCTTCATCCTGTTCCAACAGCAACAACATTTGTCTTGAAAGGTCACGCCGTGTTTGCTTTTGGAAAGGGGTTAGTAAACGTGGAACCCATCGGGCAGACACTAAGATGTGTCTCATTAATGATCATTTGGATGGTTGCTAGTCTTCTTCCAGTATTAAACACTCCACTTTCTTCACTGTGACAGCATCGTCTGTCATTGACGGTCTACCAGATCTTGGCTCATCTGCCAGGGACGTGTGACCAGTTTGAAAATTACTTTTCCACTTCACAATAGTGTCATACGATGTGCAATTATTTCCATAAACAGCCGTCATCTCATCGTGGATTTCCCGGACAGATTAGCCCTTCAAATGCAGGAACTTGATCACACTACGAGCCTTAATATTCTCAATCTGACACATCAGTCGCTTCTGGCAGTAACTGTGAAACAGAAATGTCTCAAATCACTGGAACTACCAAAATTATGTCCAGAGGGATCAATGATAACACTGAAAAATTGTCATCATTCTAGTATAAAAACTCCCGGGTGATAATTAAAATTTTAAGACACCCCCTCGTGTCTGAATAAAAATCATTAGAAACGTTTTTAGGGAAATCAAAAGTTTTGAACAGTTTTGAATGTAGAGGGTAGCTCGGAGTGGCGAGATTTTCTTGAAGATCCTCTTCTCACATACTGAGCTGCTGAACTTAAAATTCAAGTTTGGTATCTAACCGTATTTTCGTTTTGTAACTATGGCAAACACACAGACGGCAGTTTCACGCACCTCACACACATACAGGAATATTTTTCTAAAAATATTTTATTCAGGGTACCCCAGAACGTGTACTTCCAATGAAATTCCAGTATGAAACTTTTGGATTTCTACCTGCTACTATGTGGAAGAAAAAGTAAAAACATATTGATTACATGGAGATTAGAGGAAAGAAATACAAGCGATGTGGGTAAATTGGTAAAATGCAGAATAGAAGGTATACAATGACAGGAAATATGGGGAAGTCTAGAAAATATTAAATCCTTAAAATTTTACAAGCAAATAAGAAGAAATTGGGGACGAGAAACATGTGTAGATTACTGCAATAGGCAAGAGAGATAAGGGTTAGCTTGGATGAGAACAGAAACATATTTCTAAGATGGATAAGAGGTAGGGAAAAGGGAATTTGTGAATTGTGTTGGGGAAAAGAAAGCATAGAACACCATGTAAAAGAATGCGAGGAGGTTGCAATATGGAGAAAAAAGGTTTGGGAAGAAAAATGGAAGAAAGTAGAGAAGAGGATAGTAGCTATAAAATGTTAACGGGAAGGGAGGAAAAGAAGGTAAGAAGTGCTGGTGAATTCTTGCAGAAAGTAAAAGAAAGAATGGGCCAGAACTGTAAAGAATATAACAAAGGAAGATGAGGGGGATGAAAGGAATTAATTAAGTAACAAGGAGGCATGGAGGTAAGAGCTACCTGGCAGAGCAGACGTCCAGGTGTTCCAATACAGCAACATTGTGCAAGAAAATAATCGTGTGTCAAATTCACTGCTAGTTAAAAGTTCTCAAGAAGAAATCTCTCCATATCTCAACAACGATTTGTCACATCCTCTTTCTAGTGGATTTCTGGAAATCCACTCAAAATTTCTAAAACTAAGAGACTTAGCCACTAAGTATTTGTGTATTACACCTGGAACAGTTCTCTCTGAAGGACTATTTAGCATAGCAAGACTCGTAAGTGAGAGCAAAAGAAGTAGATTCGACATCGAAAGAGCGAAAATGCTAGATTTTTTTTTAATAAATGCTTATAAAAGTGAACTATTTTGTTTTTAAATATCGAATGTAGAGATTAAAAATAAGTGCATTGTTGCTTTTAAGTTTTGTCTCATTAAATACGTGCACATAATTAATTACTCTGGCACTACAGTTCTCACAAAATTCTACTTTGTCTTGAAACTAGAAGTAGAAATGACGGTATCGTGTAGCGAAATTTCCGATATCGTGGGAAATATCGATGTCAAGTATCGATAACAACAATATCGGCCCATTTCTACTAAAAATGAATTCAAAGCATAGGACATGTTAGAGGAATATAAATAAAATGGATATATAATCATATGCATTTACTGAAATGGAGGTAGAGCTAAGGCGATGTCGACTGTAGCTAATCAATAAATTAACCATTAAGAACTAGTGAACCATAAAATAAATGAATCAGTGCATGTATAACGGCATGACTACAGATCAATTGATCACCTGCACTGATAAATTATGTGCGTCACACTACCATGTTTACTATTCTACTTCCAAGAACAATGAGAATAAGTAATACAATATTATATGTGGTTCATTTGTCAAATGGTATACTATGTATGTGATTGAAAGTTGATTTACTAACTCGCTTTGTTAAATATTTCAACACTGTTACTATCTCTTTCATCTACCTAGTAGGCAGACAAAGTGGGGATGTGAGTAAGCAATCTAAAAATTCAATACCGAGATTTCAGCAGAAATAGTTTTTGAGTTTCTCAAAATTAAAACAAACAATCTTTTTATATAAAAAAGTCTGCTCACGTATCTATGTATATGCACTTGTCTCTTGATAGAAAGGATAAAAATTATATTCGGTAAATACCAAATTAGTACTTCTATCTTCAGAAAATTCGAGATCAGATTTTCAAATATATTCTCCACCACAAAATACTGGACATGAATTTTTTTTTCAATATTCTAATTTGCTCACACCCCTTCTAATGATTTTTATCAAAATGCTATAGCATTTAAATCATTTATATTGTAAATAAAATGTGCATCCTGATATTTTTGGAAATGTTTTTGGAAATTTTGGAAAATCGCTCTTCATTCGCAAGTAATGTTGCCTAATTTTGTAAATGTTTAAACAAGAACACCACTTTGATGCCGAAATTAAGGTTTGCCAGAAGTAACGAATCATGAGGGATGTAAAAGGAATGTTGGGTCTTTGTTACAAGGGCAAAACCAGTTGAGTTGGGGGAAAGTGTTATAACAAAGCAATGTAAGAAACAGCGTCCTTAGCAGTTTCTAAAGGAATTGTCACTTGACGTGTATGAATAGGGAATTCTTTGGATCATTTACAATGGCGACCAATACAGCCACAAAAGGGACTTTGGTTGAAAAGGAGTTTTGAGAGTGAAACTTATATATACACATACCTGCAGCTGTGGTCAGTGAAGCAGTCTTCGGCTTGAAGCCGATCAGAAGAGTCTTCGGCGTGCAGCTGATGAGACAAGAGTCCGAGGCGTGAAGCCTATTAGGGTGGTCAACCTGTTCTGTGTTTGATAATTGTCGGTTCGTATATATGAGGAACGAATAAATATCGAGTATTAAACATTCTGCATTCAGTAACTCTCAACCGAGATTGCTAGCCCTTGGTCGGCAACTTTCATTTCGATGTTTAAAAAAGAAGAAGCAGTAAATAAATAATTTGGAAACGGGCATTCCAGTGTTATTAAAATCTCCTTCTCACACATCCACGCATACCCTGAGAGAGACCTCATTGCTCGCCAATCATATTTGTCATCGTTCGCCAATCTTTTAGCTACAACTTAAACGAGAGAATGTGGAAAAAAATTATTGTATACAAAAGCTGGAACCTTTAAGACTCATGAACAATTTTTTGTGGCATTAGGTATTTCCGTGACAATATGATTTCAAAGTGTAGAGCCACACTGAAATATTCGATGCCATAGCCGGAATTTGAACCACAGATCTCCGTCCAGCCACTCTAATCCATTGAGCCATTATGGGTAACGTGCCAACATGACATTAAATTCCCCAACTGACTCGTGTTTTGCCCGGCAAACCTCTAGGAGTTCTCATAAACATATGAGACAACTACCTTAATGGCGGCTTACTATGCTGTAAGTACTTTAAGGCCCGGGCTTTATAGTTTGGACCACTATTAGGTACAATTAATGGAAATTAATTTTTCTTTCACACTAGCCGTGTATAGGACGCACTAAGAAAGGGCAGAGCCAGACTAAAATATTCAATGCCATAGCCGGGATTTGAACCACGGATCTGCTGGTCTCCGTCCAGCCGCTCTAATCCACTGAGCTACAGTGATCAACGTGCCAACATGACATTAAATTCTCCAACTGACTCGTTCTTCTCCCGGTAAACCACTAGGAGTTCTCATAAACACATGAGACAACTATCTTAATGGCGACCTACTATGCCGTAAGTACTTTAAGGTCCGGGCTTTATAGTTCGGACAGCTATTAGGTACAACTAATTTCCAATATAATTTTGGTTTTTCAAAATGTTTTTAAAGTGCTGACCATATTAAGTTGCTTCTTGCGATGTCATTACTATGTAAGCTTAAGATCAGGGACTCGAATTTAAACCTAGCTTCGGTTCTTAGTAGTACTCAAATGAAGTCTATAGTAAAATTGTTTCTTCACAGTGCATACCAGTCAACATGAAATGTATTATCACCTATCGCATTATTTCACTGAAGCCGCGCAAAGCCGGAGCTACGCGTGGGCAGAGACAGATAGTAGAGCGCAGCGCTAAACGCTTGCCGAGAGAGAGAGAAAGAAACATAAAAAGACAGAGATAGTTCGATTGTTCTCTCGCTGTGCTCGTGAAAGGCTGTGAAGCTTCGGCAGCTTTCCAGGCACAATGGCTCAGGTATAAATAAGCGGAACGTTGTTAATGAAGTTGCAGTTGTGTAGTGTGTGAGTTGTTAATGGAGTTGCGAGTTGAGCTGTCAATCGTGACTGTGCAGCTGTATAGTGGCTTGAAGTGTACCGCAAGTAAATTCTTTTGCTTGTTACGTGAGGTGAAGCAACGAGAGACCTTGTAGATTGTACGGGTGTGTCACGTCATTTTTATAGCCTGTAAGGGGTGTAAATGGTATCTCTTTACTTGGAATAAAGAGCATTTTGAATTTCTGCAAACTAGACTTTTAAATCTACGAACCCACAAAGTCACAGTAAAGAAAACTAATCTTTGCTCAATATCTACCTGGGCAGCAGGCCAGGTGAAAAGACGATTAGAATCGACGTTTCGGGAGTGTATAACTCTCCCATCACCAGGATATTTACACTGGATGTAACACAAATATAAACATAGACAAAACACTATCAAAATTCGCATTACTGAACAAAATACTGTTTTTAGTAAATTAAATGCCAGGTGAGGAGATGGTGTTAGTATAGAAAATTAATTGGGTCAAAGAAACGTAACTACTTAACTTGATTATCAAGCTGTGTTGATCTGTGCTTCTTAAATCGACGGATTTCGATTTTTACGGTCAGTTCCTATACTCACGCCATCTCCTGACCTGGCATTTACTTTACTGAAAACAGTCTTTTGTTCAGTATTGCGAATTTTCATAGTGTTTTGTCTTTGTTTATATTTTTGTTATATCAAGTGTTTCATTTGTGGTTCTAACATTAATAAATAGCCTGATGATGGGAGAGATGCACACTTCCGAAACGTCGATTTCTAATCGTCTTTTCCTCTGGCTTGCTGCCCGAGAAGAAATTGAACATATTTGTCTTCAAGAAAGCTTCAGGTCTTAAAAACTAAGCTTATTAGCAGTGTTGTAGAAACCGTATAAAATAAGCTATAGCCGATAGAGAAAGTTGTGTGAATGAATAAAATTTTTAATAAGTAATTAGTAAACAACCATAAATTGTTTGCCTACTATTGTTGCTACTTGATTTGCCCATATAAAATAATGGTCATAAACTATTTATTACGATTTATATCTTGAGACGGTTTCGAAGCCTTACAATTACACAATGAGCTTTCGTAGATTAAAAATTCCGCGTCCTTTAGTCTAAGAGTGGAAAAAAGAATGAAAAGAATAACCAGAAGTGAAAAAAGCGAGCTTAAGCAGATGGAGATCTAACGGATTTATGTCCAATCCGTGACATTTGATGGTGACAGTATAAATGAAGCAAAACTGCGTCGACGCCCAAAGCTACTCGATGTTTGTCTTTACAGGTGAAAAACCTCACTTGGCCAGTTCATTCTAACAGGAGTATACTAGGGCGTTCTAGGTGTAGCACTCGACATCTCGCATTTTACATTTACATGCCCTCTATAAAAACAAAATGTATGTTATCACCGAAACCCGGAGCAAACCTTTAATTTTTGCACACTAGAAAGCTTGTGTCCTCTTCACAACACTGAAAAGAGGACGCCGGAAGTGTCTGTGACAGTTTAATCCATCAAAAATGAAGTGAAATGTATCACCAGCAATGTACGGTTACGTTTGTAAACTTCCGGTACAGACGTACTCACAACATTTCTCGTAATCAATTTTTTATTCGCAAGGTAACTTGGAGATGGTATCAGGCAACATTCCGCGCAAATACTGTTTGTTCCTGTCCTTAAAGTGTTTCATGACGTTATTTCTCATTTCTCTTTGAATGGCCCAGTTCAACTGTTTTAGCTACAATTTTTCAAACAAAGTTTTGCAAGCTCACAACTTTCCAGTTCTAGCTAAAAATGACGTGAGTTGAGTGATAACTTTTAAGAATGAGACAGATTTATATGCATATAGAGATTAATTAACTGGAAAATTACAAAAGAAGAACGAATAGATCAACATTTTAGAAAATAAAAGTTACAAATAGTGTATCAATGCTAGGCAAAGGAATTCATCTTTCATGAAACTATAGGATTGTTTGCAGATAGAGATAAAAGCATTTTTGGATTCAGTATTACATTGAATTTCATTACTGTCTAAAATTAAAATGAGGCGGTGCAGTCCGCATTCGGGGGGGGGGGGGACGGTTTGGGTTCCCGTGGCCGACCTACCTGACCCATGGGGTATTACGGGGGTTTCCCGGGTCGTTAGATTAATTACACCTCCCGAATTTCCTGTCCCTCCATTTCATCTCTGTTATCATTTCACATTATCTCTCATCTGGTAGTCTTTTTCAGAGTAGAAGTGTAGGCGAGAGTTTCGGCGGTGCATGGCAGGGTGATATGCTCTGAGTGAACCACTTTCTCCTCCGGTAGGTTGGTAGCCGGTCTCCGAACCGACTGTTGGGACAGTCTCCGAATCACAGTACGGGGGAGTGTCCAGTGCCCTGGCCTACCGGGGGAGGTACATCTAAGTACAATGTAGGTACCCCGCCCTCTGTACTGTAGTGGCTCCTTAGGATGGCTACCCTCTGTCTTCTTTCGCCTCATCCTTCCTCCTGGGGATGCCTTACTTGGGACATAAGGTACAATAGACTAAGATTGGTCGCAATGCCAAATTCACTCCGAAAAAAGGAAAAATGAAAATTGTTGTTGTTGTTGTTGTTGTTGTAATTTACGTCTTCCAACGTTAAGTCATATCGGACGGTGAATGAATTGGATGAAATGATACTCAAATGAGTCCAGGGACCATAGAGGTTAGAGCTACCCGACGTTCGTCTTGAAGGATAAGGGAAAACCCCGGAGAAACCTTATCCAGGTAACTCACCCTGACCAAGATTCGAACTCGGGACCTCTTGAACGTGAGGCAGACATGCTACCACCACGCTACCGAGGCGGGCAGAAAAATGAAACTGCCTAAATGTGAAATGATTATTGATTATTAAAGCGAAGTTTTTACCGAGTGAAACTATTGTAGTGAAATAATGGGCTGTCTAAAACAGATGAAAACAGAAACAGCGTTAAAGACTTAGATGGACAAGAGAATGAAGAGGTGGTTAATTAAATGAATAACAATTATTAAAATGATGAAAGTGTGATAGGTTAGCATTAGAAAAATGAAGAAAGGAAGAGTAATATAGTCTACCTAGGTGTCAAATGATCTGTGGTAACATATACAACACCCTAAAGAACAAAATTAGATGTGAAGTAAGGAATAAAGTTTTATAAAACAATGACAATGTCAATGTATAATATAAAAGTGAGAATTCGGCGTTTAGAAACGAAAGTTTTATGTTCAAGTGGTTGCACTTAAAAATACCTTATAGAAAAGAAACCACACTACAAGTTTTTGGATATAAAGGGGAAAAATATCTAGGTTCATAAATGCCGCGATAATTGGCTTTAACACAAGAATTATGTGAGGTGTCATAAGTTGGCCTTTTAATCCAAACAGAAAGAGAGATATGGGAGGAACTAGTAAAGAGACGGAGAGAGGTTGAAGCGTAAATCCTGAAATGTAAAAGAGGAAGAAGAAATATCGATTAAGAGATTATCTCAAGTTGGCATTAAATAAGATTTGAAAGAAAAACAAATCGTTATGCACATGGTAAATTGAATAAATTCTTCCAAATGTATCCACAAGTTTAAATCAATTAGCTATACATGTTTTAATTTAGCTAAAGAAGATAGTTAATTACCCATAAGACCGATATTCAGGTACCTGCGTCTTGTGCTGGAAACAAACCTATAGATTTCATAAGGTCATTTTAGAAAAACATATCTCACAATCAATAATTTTTAGGTGGTATTCCTTATAAATTTTATTAATGATTCTGTTTAGTGAACAAGGATCTTATGTCAATGAAACTATTCTCTTCAAGTGCTTATATCTGAAACCAGCTTACTGCCTGCAGTAGTTTTTCTAAACTTAGATATTCTGCAGAATCTACAATAAAAGTTACCTCCACTAATTTTGAACCAAAGCTGAAAAATGATAAATTCTGTGTATCCCTTAATACAAGTATCCATTACTTTCGGGATATATTATAACTACACAAGACTGAAACATGTTAATTATGAACATGCATTTGAAAATTATTTGTTATGGAGTTATCACTGTCTGGTTCACTATGCATTATTTCGGCGATGGTGTAGTTCAATCTGTTTATGATAAAATCAAGAGATTCTATGATTACCTTGAAGTTAAGTTTATTTAACCGAGCGGGGTGGCTCAGGCGCTTTCGTCTGTGACCCGCATTTGAGACGCCCGGGTTCGATTCCCGTGGCCGACCTAACTGATCCATGGGGTTTTTCGGAGTTTTCCCGGGTCGCTAGGTGAGTGATGGATAGGTTAATTACATCCCCGAATTTCCTGTCTCTCCATTTCATCTCTATAATGATTTCATATCATTTCTCATCTGGTGATTTCTGTCAGAGTAGAAAGCGTCGGCGTTGTCCTGGTCTCCTGCAGAAGGTTTCCTCTAAGTAAACTGTAAGGACCCTACCCTCTGCATTGTAGTGGCTCCTTCGGCCGGCATTCCTCTGTCTCTCCTTGCCTCATCCTTCCTCCCGGGAATGTCTAGCTGAGGGCAAAAGGCACAAAAGACCAAGACTAGTCGGAGTATCGAATCCCTTCCGAAAAAGAAGTTTTTTTTTCTTTCGTTTGTTTTCGAATATTTTACAACATATCTTTTGGCATTCTTTCTGTTTTTGGCACATCTGATGAGCTTAGAAAAATGTATCTACTTTCTATTCTAAGTCCAATAATGTAATTTTATAAAATAAGTTTGCTTATAAGGGAATACAGGATTTTTTTTCTCAAGGGCAAGATTTTTCTTTAAAATTAACATAACTTTTTTTAAGCTCTCAAACAATTTTAATAAAATGAAGGTAGATCCACAACAGGGTTAGGGTTTGGATTTATTAACCTAAGTGCATTTTAGCTATCTTGAGTATTCTATGAGAAAGCGGGGCATTTTGGATATATTCATACCGGAAAGAAGTAAAAGCTCGTAACTTCAGCACACTGAAGGTATATTATTTAACGGTAATACCAGTTTGTAAACCAAAGCTCCCTTAAGCGATGTAGTGAAATTTACCCCTTCTCCAAAATTTCAAAGTATTACGACATTTACTCTGGGGTGTAAGAGAATTGCTAGTGCAGTATCCCTGATGCAACACGATCTTTAAAGTTATATTTAAAAATAAGTGTTTGCCCTAAAGTAAAACATGTAGGTACATCAAATCCAAAAGGAAATTAATATCTCTTTTTCTGCACAAAAGATTAATTTGTTATTTATTTGCAATTTTTGCAATTAAGTTTTGTCTTAAATGGAATGGGGTCATTCGAAAAGAAAGAAATAAAGTCATAAGGACAGTAACAGACAGTATTAGCGGGGAATGTAGTCGGATACTATCTCCAGCGAAAACGTGGTTACGGGAAATGCTGCGTTTACGTCGGTGACAGAAATTAACAAATGTAAACAAATTGATATGCACCCGTCAGTGCTTTTGACAAACTTACCGTTAAGAGCTTCAAGTTCTACATGAGAGACAAATTAACCTATGAATAATATAGAATTAAATTAGCATATATGCATAAAGTAATATGTAAACAGAGTAAATGAGTACGACAGTAGATATTATAGAAGGAATTTTCGGATAAAGCTTTATATCTTTTCAAATATTAGGCTCGGTTTTGACAGCTGACGAAATCTGCGCTTCCTTCTCCATGTATTGCGAGCTTCTGAAGATTACATCATAGTGATACAGGGTTTTGCGCTACGCAATGCACAAACATGGTGCTCTGCTAATTTGGTCGTGTCATGCGATTTAAGTGCTACCTCAGACTTTGAGGTAGTGTTTTATATGACACCTTTTAATTGTTATTTCTTTTATAATTACCGGATGAATTTTCATAATGAATATAACAGCGATTTTCAATTTGAAACGTGCGGTGCACTCTAGAGGATTTCGAATGCAATTTGCGGATATCGAAGCCGATGTGAGCTCAGGTGTTATGGTTACGGCTGCATTATGAATGGTCAAGCTTACATCACACCTGCACCTATACTGCATAATGTTAAAGCTATGTCTTCATTGTGAATGGACCTACGCATTTCCCACAATGTGATATTTTCATGCGTTCATTGAAAAATAAGTAATTTAGTGGGCACGAAAATGAATATTGTATGTTTATATGGAAAGTAGGCTACTAAGCAATGTCAAGAAGGTGGTGGTTGTTCTTGTTTTGTTTCGTTAGCCGATAAAAACAGGCAGTGAAGTGAGTGTCTTTCTCGCTTAAGGACAACAAGACGGAATCACAAGAGAAGGGCAAAGTGCTCACCTGCCATGGTTATTGTGGGAGCCTGGAGCGGACGAACGGGTCGCTTGCCCTCGGGGTTTCTCGCAGTGGGGAGCCCAACAAGGAAAGTGGCCAGCGCGAGTTGTCGCACGACCGCCACAATTGTCTACTTCTTTTATATTTAACTCTTACTGCTGAATATTTAGCATCATTTTTGTCGCGACGACATACATCTTAAATGTGTGTCATACCTTGTTTGATACAATTTAAAGTACATGCCTAGTGTGCTGTTTTTATGGCAAATTGTATAATATAACTCATATCATTCTAAGACATAGGCATTTCTTAGAAAAGTAAGAATAGTGAACCACATCATAATATTTATCATAAAAATATGTACATTATTACTGTAAATTGTAATTACATAATTGTATTCGGTGTTATTTCTTAATTTTTCGCGCTTTAATTTCTTTTAACTTCAATCTATAAATTATACGGCTTTTTAATATTATTTTAAAATAAAACGAACAATAAGTAACTCTTTATTCTCCTGCATATACGTAGCTGCTACAGTAGGTAAGGTGTATTGACAATAATAATTTAGAATTGAAATGGCCGCCTTAGTAGCGTAGATGGTAGGGTGTCTACCTCACATTCAATAGATCCCGAGTTTGAATCTTGATTAGGGTGAGTTACTTGGATAAGCTTTTTTCCGGGTTTTTGCTTATCCTGATAGACGAATGTCGGCAACTGTAAGCAACATTGACCCCGGGCTCATTTGAGCATCATGAAATGTACATAATGAGCATCATTTCTCCCATTTCATTCATCGTCCGATACGACTTAATGTTGGAGGACGTAAATTACAAAAAATGAAAGGAGGAAACAAGGAAGAAACAAACGAATTACAAATTAACCTAAATTGCCAAGTAAGGTCAAAGTTGTCAGAATAAAACAAAGACGATATCAACAACAACAATAATAATAAGATCAAAGACAAAGCAAAAACAATACACTCTGAAGGTAAAGTGCAGTAATATACACGAGGGTGAGTCAAATGGAAACCTTACATTTGTAATAACAAATCGAAATTTCGCACCATTATCCTTTACGTTGGTAAGCGTGCTACAAACAGCGTGCAGAATGGCCTATAGGTGGCAGCTTAGTATAAATGCACACATAGCATTGCAGTATCAGTATGAAAATGGCCGCATCATTTGCGACTTGCACCACGGAAGAACAGCGTTCTGTTATTCGGTTTTTGCGTAGTGTAGGTGTAAAACCTATTGAAATTCATCGATGAATGAAGGTTCAGTACGGTGATGCATGTTTGTCACAGCAGCAAGTCTATGAAAGGATTAGGAAGTTCACAAATGGCGTGACTTCGGTGGAAGATGCTCCACATCCGGGTCAGGCACAACGAGTTGTGACTCCACAAAACATTGCAGCAATTGAAACCATAGTGAAGAAAAACCACCTAGCGACACAGAATGATATTGAAGCTTGTTTACAGATTATTCATGGGTCAGCACATCACATTGTGCATGATGTGTTCCAGTTTCACAAACTGTCTGCCACGGCAGCTCACTCCTGAAATGAGACAACGACATGTTGATATTTGTGAAGAACTTCAGTGCTTTGAACGGGAAGGTGATGGCTTCCTTGCAAGAATCGTTCCTGGGGACGAAATATGGGTTCACTTCCACCAACCGGAAAGGAAGAGAGCGAGCAAGGAATGGCTCCATCCATCGTCACCAAAAGCAAAGGAGCTTCGAACAGGACCATCAGCAGGGAAGGTTATGCTGACTCTCTTTTGGGACGAAAAAGGCGTCATTTTGGAGCATTACATGCCTAGAGGGACCACTGTCACCAGTGCATCATACACAGATCTCCTAAAAGGTCATCTACGGCCTGCTATCAAATCAAAGCGTCGTGGAATGCTGTCAGTAGGTGTCCGTTTGCAACATGACAATGTAAGGCCCCACACTGCCCGTACTACAGTGGCAAAAATCACACACCTGCATTTTGAGTGTCTCCATTATCCACTATACTCACCAGACCTTGCCCCAAGTGACTTCCATATGTTTGATCGAATATATTATTTTCCTACCTACTCATCATGGAATTGAAACAGAGAAGGCTGGTAATAACTGATAAATGTCTTATCTTTTCCTGGAATATAAATCATGAACATGTCCTCAAAATCTTGCAAAGTGAAATTCAAACAAATTTAAAAACATATTACGTCACCATGAATCTTAACCTTTTCATACCCAAAACTTATCACTGTCCTAATTAAGGATTAAACTTTAAATATTTCAAATAACCCGATAACGACTGACGGAATAATTGATGCGAATGCTCAAGTTAGTCCGTAGTTCCTTTGTAGGCTAAGGAATTAAGAGTTTATTCCGAACATCACCGCAGCGGTGACACAAACACAGGTCCGCCGGGACAGGCAGAAAAGCAATTACCATAGCATAGAAATTGGACATTGTTATACTTTATTCATGATAATGTGTGGAATTCAAAGTGATGTCTGTCCCTTCCCCCATGTTTGAGTTTGGTCTAATGCAACAAGAAATAATTGCTTATCTTAGATATAACTGTAGATTATTGAGTGTCGTAACAAACATATTGTCGCGAACCCGCATCTACGATCGCCCGGTTTATTTACACAAAAGGAACTGATAGGCGGGCAGTGTGAAAACCAAGAGCCGGCAGATAAAGATAACATGCAGATAAAGGTCTGCCGAAACAGACTGAGATAAATGGAAATTTCTAGTTACTTCTTGACTGATACTGTTCGGGTTTTGGTTTATTTTCAAATAAACAAGAAATTATCAGCGAATTATTTAAAGAGGCGACGATTGATCAAGAGGCGAGTTGCAAGTTGTGAAACAAGGGTTGTTGTAAGACGTAACAAGAGTGAGTGAGTCGCGAGAGGTAAGCAGAGAAAAGGTGAGAGTGTTGTAAAGAGAGCTGTTTGTTATTATCATCGATCTTGGAAGATTGTGTTGTGATATGTGATGTAATCCTGCTGCTACGGAGTGTATTTCTACGCAAATAAAGAACATTTAGAATTTCGGCAAATTGAAATTTTAATTCTACGAACCCAATATGTATTCTATTACTGTTTCCTTTTTATTGTTATTTCGTTTTGCTTCACTAATGTTGTTAAGATTATTTTCACTTCAACATAGCTATTATTTTCTTAGGTTACCTTTTATGCAGCATAAACCTCTAATTTCTCCGTCGTCACTTTGCTTTTGATTATAATTGCATGTGCACCGTTATGAGCGTTGGTATCCATATTGATATTCGTAAATAATTAGCAACATTGTCTCTCATTATAATTACAGCAGGAAATTGGCAGGAAACCTGTTTCTCCATAGCAATACCGAAACAAATGACTTTAGCTGCTTTTAAAAACCTTCTAATTACATTATTTTGCTACGTCCGGCTGTACAAATACACTTTATTTCAGGATGCGCAAAATTGAGCAATTAAAACAGGGAATTGAAGTTATATATTTTTGTAATACTATTATGATGGAGTGGGGAAACGGGAATCTGAAGCAGCCGAATAAGTAGAATTTAAGGATAATAGGAAATCTTGCACATGTTAGGACATTCTAAAAGAAGAAACACTTGGAAACTGAATAACAGGGAATGGCAGGTAGTTTTAGCGGCACTGTGTTAGTGATAGTGGAATAACTAGTGGTGACAACCAATAAGTAAAAGAAGGTTTTCCTTTTCTTCTCCATTTTGAGTCAATTTCTTTATGAAATAAATTGACTTGAATGACTTCTGCTGTAAATAAGTTAGATTTTGAACAATCTATTTCAAAAATATACTTTTACAAGAAATATTAGCTACAAAGAGTTTTCTCTCACCTGTCCCCTAGGAATTGAAACTTGAAACAATTATTACTGTTACAATTGGGACGTAACAATTTTACTCTACTTGATGTAAATAAATAACACCACACGATTTTGACTGGTAATAAACGTTGATTGGCAGTAAATTGGAGAAAGGTAACCCATTATCTAGGAATATAAATCGAAAAGTTGTGCCTTAAATTTTCTAGCACATGTGCATACCATTGACCACATCCATTTCAACAGTAAGGTATCATGAGAAAGCAAATAGAGATTAGATTAGATTGATTTGCGTTCAGTAGGTTCACTTGTAGCCAGAAAAGGCTCTGAACATTGAACTTGTCCAGAGGTATAAAGTTTAATGGCATATATAAGTACAAAAGTTAACATAAGACCCTTTTTATAGTATACAGGCAATATGAACAACATTATGGAAAACAAATCAGGGATAGTTATATATGATACGAAACGAAACACTTTTTAATTCAGCTTTCACTTGGCTTATGCCAGTACGTCTCAACCTTTTTGCAATGGATACTATTCTTGTTATTTATTAAGTACATATACATTAAAATAAGCTTTCAACTTGCATCAAATATTTATTAGTAATGATTTGTCATTGGAACAGTTAGATACTACTTACAGAGCTACAGAAGCATTATCAGGATAATTTGTCATTCAGATAATCTTGTACAGAATAAAAAGATTTTGAGCAAAGCTACTCTCTAACAGCTTTTTTAAAAGCACCGAAATTAACAACTTTTTCTTTAAGAACATTAGGAAGTGCGCCAAATATTTTGGAGAATTTTGGTGCTGCGTGTTTAACGAAAAGTAAATGCCAAATCCTGCAGATTTTGGATTAGAAAAAAAATTAGGAAAATGATTGCTCTGGTATTTCGTATTGGTAATTTTGCTCTGGTATTTTTTTTCTGCATTTGCTTCAACAGGTTTATAAAGAGTAGAGTTTATTAAAGAAATTTATGATAAAATGACATAAATGCTCCTGTGGACCTAATTTGCTTTTAATAATGTAGTTTGTTAAAATGTTTATATATTTTAATGAAAATAAATGAAAATAAATAAATGAAAATAAATGAAAATATATAAAACTTCAACTCGTAGTTTATCTGAAGGTCAGGTACATTATAAAGTAAATAAAATAAAACAAAGTAACTTTCTCTGTAAATTAGAGGATACCCATTCAGAACAAAATTACGTGGACATTTTCGAAAACCTTTTGTTTCGTTTTTTTAACTAGTTTATCAATTGCCAGGACGTAATTTCTGAGAAATTTGTTATGATTGTGATCCGAGAAGGTATTCTGGGGTTTGGACTTAGATAATTTCATAACAGAAAAGAAAATGTTCGCACAGATATCTCAAGCCAAACACACACAGTGTCCATGCGGCAAGTGAATACAACCTCGGAAATCTGGTTTGGGGGACATTAAGTCCTTCTTGTGTGTATATTTTTCCTCCAATAAATCGTTACATTGTAAATTTAACCGTCCCATTTGATACGTGGCAGCTACATGTTGTCATCGCGTACGCACCTGACAGAACCTTCAAATTCTGTACTCACAGCGTCATTTATATAGGTAACTTGGTACTACAGGGCTCTTGCCTGACGTCACACGCACTGCAGGCCTCGCTCCCGGCTGAAATACGTCACAACTCTCGAAGCAATCTTCCCCAGTTCCTGACTAATATATTAAACTGCTTTTTGAGTTAATTCTGGATATCGAAACCAATAATGAGTAAGAAAAATCGTTTTTTAAAAATTTAAGAGCGGTTAAGTTAAGCAATTGCAAAGGATTGTATTCCATATGTTACAATTAATGCATAACGTAATAAGTCTATTAAAATGTCAGATATCTGAAGGACCATTGGCAATTTTTGTATTTAGAAGTAGGGCAGTTAGGAGTTTGGTGAGTTCAGTCGGCCAGGAATCCATTAGTTGAAGAAGAAAGAAGGTGGTAACGTACGTAGACAAATTCTTAAATTCAGAGAGGAAATGAACTTCTAAGTATTTAGGAAGTTACCGAGTGAAAAATGTGTTTTGCAGGTAAATGATAAGCTTCGATGTTAACGAAATAAACTAGAATCGTTGATGGGCAGTGACAGTAGAATTTGGCAGAACTTAAGTTGATAAAAAAGTGTATGTTTTTCCCTTCGGGTTGAACAATCTTACAGAAATGTTTATTGTCATCGATTATTATCGGCAGCTAGAGCGCCTAGTACCGCGATCGGGCTGTACTAATGTAGCGGTCGGCGCAGGGTCGAATCTTCCAAATATTTCATCGACTATAATTTATTTTCAAATTTGACAGCTAACTTCAAATAGCTGCATTAACAGCTTTCATCAGCTGACTTAACCAGTGTTGTTTATCCTTACCCCCATGCACGCATACTCCGAACAAAAGAACCCATAATTTCAACAATGAAGCAGTTGGCAGCAGATTGTTCGAAGACCGAGATATCGGGGACAATGTCAAATATGGCGTATATAATGGGGTCATTATAATGGATCATGAAGAAAGCGGAATACAATTTTAATCCCTCCTTAAACCATGTTGCTACAAAATTAATGAAATGAACACACAAATCGGTGGAGAGCTGAATTATTCATTAAGTACTTACCTAAATTCCTCTGGAGATTGAATTTCAGCTACGTCCAACTAATTAATGGGCATAATAAAAATTATAAATGAAAAGAATTGCACTTTTGGCCTCATGAAAAAGTAACAATCATTATGCGAATTGCTATTACCAGGAGAATATGCCAATATTCTGAAGCAGATGCCAGTGTGATATACCTATTAAATTGGTTGACTCAGAATAATGTTTCCAAACCACATTCCACTAGCTGGAATGCAGAACGATTAATGTGCATCTGATACAAGATGGAGTTTATTGAGTTTATTAATAACACTAGCTAGAGATTTATAAGAGATCGCAAATTGCACAACACCTTGTTCGGGTGGTACTATGCACGGTATAGTGACCCAAAAAGAATATCCGCTGTCGTTCACGATCTCTCGAGGTTACATTTGGAAACGTTCTCTACGATGGACACATGGAATATTTATTTACTCTCAGTCCTATTATGGATTTGATGCTGCAACGTTTTCTTCGTTTTGTTGCATGTAACATATGTGAAGCGTAACCAATATTCATATAACACTTGAAGTAAAGCAAGGAAAAGGTATTGTAAAAAAGACATATTTTAAATAGTGACATTCACTTGGCATGTAAAGACATAATAAAAACTTTTAATAAAGTCAACAGAAAGGTATTATGGAGAATCCCCAATAAAGAAAATCGCATCACTTAATAGAGCAATGCCTTATCTTAATGCCAAAACTTAATATAAATGCTTTTATATGGGAGCAAAGATTTGTCTAGAATAAAAAGAAAAATCTTATTCTTGTTCTTATTCTTCTTTAAATTCCCTAGCTGTACAACTATAGTGGTATCTGGGCATTCTTGTTCCTCTATCTCTTTTAAGGCCAGTCCTGAGGAAAGCTTTGGATCCGATAGAGAACCTGGATAGGCGATCAGCCCAATGCTTTGTGTGAGGGTAAAGGAACGGGATGATATATATGAGGGCGAGCTGAATGATAGGGAAGATTATGATGGAGTAATTGGTGAAATGCTGACGGGGGAAACTGGAGGACCCGGAGGAAACCCATCCCAGCGCCATATCACTTTGTGGTCGCCTGTGGTCCAATCCGAGTCGTTTTGGTGAGAGCCAAGCGGTTAAAAGAAAATTCAGCCGAAGAAATTCCCACTAACTGCTGTCCGAAAAGGGTAAAATATCTCATCGATATTATTTAGTATATACATGCATCAAATACTTAAATCATGGAAATTAAACACTTATTTAAGAATATATTTCAGTAAATTGCTTTCTAATGCAATATGAAGATAACCAGGTTACTGAACAACGAACTACACTTTGAGGTGTTTATCATATGTTAAAATTTATAATTGTAAGATATGCATTTATGGGTAAAGCCAACGGCAAATGTTCAGAAAAGATGAAGACATAATATGAAATAAAGTAAATGAACAGGCGAAGTATAGGGTATTTCAAAAGTCACTTCAAACTTTAATTTTTATATTATATTCCAGAGACGAAAAAAAACTCAAGTCACATACGAAGAAAACAATGGGGTTTTAAAAACTTTGGGAAGTAGTTTAATGAACCTAATTATTCCTGAAACTTCATGTACAACAATTGGAAGCTTATATCTTGAAATATTAGCAATTTCTTGCCAGATAGCGCCTTTCATTTGCTTCGGGTTATTGGATGTGTCAGGGAGTGCCAACGTGCAAGACCATGCTTTGCATACGAACATAGTTTAGCACCTTAGTATAGGAATGGCCAAGTTGTTTGCATGCCATAGTAGCACTAACCCTTTTTAGTAAATCTTTGTTATCCCAACGTTGTATTTTTAAAATAAGTAAGGGACAATGATGTATTGTGATTTAGGAACCGCACCGTAAAGCAACTTTTAAATCATGAACGGCTTCTTCAATTAAAATTTGAGGGTCATAATTCAGACTAAATTAAGTAATTATGTTTTGTAACCCCATGAAGAGAAAAGTGTGCTTCATAAGTCCAATAAACATCCAACAAATCATTATTAATTTGAATCTCTTTCTTTGAGTACAGACGTTGGTTACAGTTTATTTGGATACATACTAAGATGTTTTCTTAGAATTCCCGATTAGGATTAGGATTACTACGGAGAGGATTTGGCGTTACGACCATTTTAATCTATTGTACCTATGCCCCCAAATGGAAGGATGAGGTGAGAGGAGATATAGGGAGGCCGTACCAAGGAGTCCGGCAATGCAGAGGGCATGGTCCCTATATTTTACTTAGGTGCAAACCTGCTCCGGTAGGGAAGCGCAATGGACATCCCCCCTACTGTGGTTCGGAAGTAGTCCCAACAGCCAGTTAGCAGACCTAGCGGAGGAGGAAGTAGTTAATTTATAGCATATCATCCTGCCATGCAACGTTGAGACTCCCGCCGACACTTCTATCCTGAAAGAGATCACCAGATGAGAGATGATCTGAAATGATAGTAGGGATGAAATGGAAGGATAGAAAATTCGTGGGATGTAAATACCTTACCCAGCATTCGCCTAGCGACCCGGGACAACCCTAGAAAAATTCATGGGCCAGGGAGGTTGGTCACGGGAGCCGAACCCGGGCCTCCAAATGCGCGCCTCAGACGAAACCGCCTGAGCCATCCCGCTCTATTAGAATTTTCGAAACTGGCACTGCTCATCTGAAGTTCTCTGGATTCTTGTGCAACAATGCTAATTTCATTATGATTGTTTCTTTTACTTTATTAATTGCACGAAGCACCTCTGCTTAAGTGACAACATTGATTACCTTTGGTCTTCCTATTTATTATCAGTAACATAACTATTTTCTCAAAAATGTCTGATTAAATCCCTACAATTACGAATGGAACGTGGAACAATTCGTGTTCTTAAATGGCTAAACGTTTTGAATTTTCACAGACTTGATAGAAAACTCCTCTTGCTTTCATAATAACATTAAATCAGCTGTGTTCTATAATTTAGTGGTAGTACCATGACCTTCAAATTACAAATTCTTATATTAAGATAAATAAAATAAATAAAATTACCTACCCATGTAACGGTGAAGTGAAATAAAGAAAGGGGGAAAAACAATCAAACTCCATTGCTTGCCGACAATGAGACATTTTCTTTTCATACTGCCCCAAGTTTGATCATATTTATAGCAGTTTAATGTCTTCAATTGCTTTTGAAGCACCCTGTATTTTAAATATTTACAGTTTTATGTATCGTATGAAAAAGATAGAGATGTGGATGAAAGATTAAATAACAATGGAAATTGAGGGCTAGTTAATAGTTCCTAACTAAATAACTTTGAAGAAGTTGTTGATTAATATGAAACTCAGTTAAGATAATTTTTGGGTTAAATATACATGAATTTCTTCATTTACCATTTTTGCTATTTCCGGATTAACCAAAACTGACTGAAAATGTTTTATTTTAAATTAGAGCATCTTAAAACTTTTATAGTATCCTATACAGCTCTATTTTGGAGATGAATTTGCAAAAATGTAATCAAATGAGCCAATTTATAGCCAATGTACTGTAATACTATAAATTACGCGTAAAAGTGGCTAATATGCTTTTTGTAAAACCAAAAAAATAAAAAGTGCAACTTTTGACAAGAAAAATGCAAAGCTTTATTTTTCAAAAATAATAGCAATTAAAGACAGCGACTGCAAATCAGCCAACTAAAAATCTTGGTTTTCCAAAGTCTAAAAAATAAAACAATCGCTTTAAATTAGCCTTTTCGTTCTAGGACTGTGACATTATAGAAGATATTATTAAACTTGGAAGAGTAAACATAAAATCAGTGATTAAAATTCACTTGATGCTATTTACTCCTATATACTTATAGCACAAACCTTATACTTTGTAGTACCCTGATTAATGAGCAGCATATGAATTATGCAGCATGCCCAATAAGAGACATTAGAAAGCAGGTCCTGGTTGTCCTTTTGTCACTGCACAACCTCATGCTTGTTCCTAATAGACAGCGTAATTACCTCGGCTTGAGTAACGAGTTGAGAAACCCATTAAAGAAGATAAGAACTGTAATGCTGTTCTAGATTGGCAGCTCTAAAGAAATTAATGTACTATTTACACAATGCAAATTCTGGTATGGACATGACAAGCATAACACACGATGGTATTTCTGAAGATTTCTCTTTTTCTGAAGAAAATTAATTATTAGCTGTTTTATTGGCTTATTGAAAGTTCCTTCTGGATATAAATTATTTTTCCTGCTATCAACAAATGATATTAAGAATAAATTAGTTTAAGTTACCGACTGGACCCAAACATATGTATGCTCTATTCATATGAACTTTTCTGCCTATTATTCTACAAAATATCTTTAAAAGCACTTACTCGGCTATCTAGTAGGGTCCTTTGATAAGTCTGGTAAAAAACCAAGAATATAGTTTTTTGAACATCTCAGCTTACTTCTCGACATAGTCTCCATTGAGGTGTAACCGCAGTGTCAGGCAGTGATTAGGAGGCGGCAAATTAATAGACATCACATAATTATTAAGGAAGTTCAATCAATAAAAATGCTTTGCTAAACTAATATAAAATCTTGTAATAATAATATGAAATTAGAATGCATAGAGCAATGATTAAAATAACAGTTGACTTAAAGAATAAAAAGGGAAGAATATAATTTAATATAGCATATATACTAGCATCCAGGCAAGGAAAAGAAAATGTTCTTGTAAAAATCTGTACATTTCGGAGAGACAGGAAAGGAGGACCGTTATCTTCTTTGTGCTAGTAAAAGTTCAATGTCTGAGAACTATAGTATTCTTCCAGCCAGGAATGCGTCGCGAAAAAGGGGCTTTCAAAATGCAGTTGAGTATGAACGCTAAAGGATTTACTTCGCTGACTTGATAACGATGTATACCTTTAAAAACAACTCAGGGTAGGCGTTCCCCAACTCAGGGTGGGCTGAGCGTCAATGAGTTAGATGAGTTATGCAAATTAATGCAAAAATTCGAAATAAATGAGAAACCAATAATATTGTAACATTTGAGAAGGGTGAGCTAGTTTGGTCATGTGATAAAGTTAGAAAGGGGGTCAGAATGAGGTTCGAACTGAATCGTGAAGTAAGAACAACTTACTTAAAAGGTGTACGTACGAACTACGAGAGGAAGGACCTGTTCATGCGCATTAAGAAGAGAAGCGAAGCTTTATAAGTCTGAATTGTAGGGAAGTTAAGAATAGCGCAACCAGCGTAAGTGGAAGCAGCATTAGAAGTTTATTAGAGCAAAGTAGTCTCTGTATAAAGAAGAAATAGAAATAGCGCGGAAGTAACTTTAAACAGGTAATCCAGGGTTTAAACTAAAATTGAATTTATGTTAGAAATTTTACTAACAGGTAGTCACCGTTCCAAGTCGATAAGCAAACTTAGTAGGACTTAAACCAAATAATTCTGCAACAAACAAAGTGTTATTAATACGACTGAGTAGCCAACAACCATCAAAATCCATTTCCTACAACCATTCACCTGAGGATAAGAGAACTCATAACTCCAATTAGAACCCAACCAATTTAACACTGGTATGCGGGTTTGCCGCAATGACTATACACTTGGTCCAATGATGTTCCAGCCTTTTCATCCCGTCAGAAAACTAGTTTCCGTCAGGACTATCAGGACGTTGACTATCACGTCTTCATTTGATGAAAATTTATTTCCACAAAACCAATTTTTCAAGTTTAGGAACAGGGCTAAATCTGGTGAATAAGATGGATGAGGAACCAATTAAAAACCCAACTCATGCACTTTCGCCACTGCGATTGGATGTGTGCAAGGTCCATTGTCCTGGTGAAGGAAACCTTTTTGCGTTTCAATGTCTCTTCAGTCAACGCATGTTACAAGCGATCCAGCAAAGAAGCATATTAGGCTCCACTTATATTTGGGCCTTTTTCAAAGTAGTCCATGAGGATTATTGCTTGAGAAGGATAAAAAGGAAAACAGTGGCCATCATCTGATCAGCTGACAAAATGGTCCTTGCCTTTCTTTGTGCGCTTTCACCAGCGTTGGTCCATTATTTTGACTACTGTTTCGACTGTGCTGTGTAATGATGGAGCCAAGTTTCATCCACGGTCACAAATTGGCACAAAAAGTCTTGCAGATTGCGATTAAACTTCGCCAGACACTAGGTAGAAATGTTCTTCCTAATGCACTTTTGGTCAACTGTGAGCAACCGCGGCACCCGTCCTGCATATATTTTTCATTGCCAATTTTTCAAGCAGGATTTTGTGCGCTTGCTCAGTTGAGATGCCTATAGCCTCAGTAATCTCTCGGATTTTGATTCGGTGGATACCAAATCGTGAATTTTTTTTCAAAGGTGTCTTATGTGGTGACCTCAATTGGGTGACCAGAATGCGATTTATCTTCGCTACTTCTGCGACCATGTTTAATACATTGATCCAAAAGTACGAGGGCTGTTCAATAATGATCATAGTCTTTTTACGGTCTTAATTTTTCGCACTAATATTCAATCTTATTATATTCTGCTAGCTTAATGTGATATAAACACTCCGTAGTAGTTTCATTGTTTGTACTCCTGGTTACCGCCAATGAGAACCAGGCAAGTTCAATCATGTTCAGTATCGCCTACCGCTGCAATGGAGGTAACACGCCAAGAACAATATGCGGCTTTGAAATTCTGCTCTCGTCTCTACAAATCTTCAGTTGAGACCTATACAGTATTACAGGAGACCTATGGAGAATCTGCTCTTCCCTACAACACAGCTCGAAGGTGGTTTAAAATGTTTAACTAGGGGAGACAATTAATTTCAAAGGAGGGTGGACCCGGTGCTCCAGTTACTGCTCTTATGGAAGAAAACATCAACACTGCTGCTGCCATTGTGAAAGAGAATCGATGAATTATCTTAACATCACTTTCTGAAACACTAAACATTTCATTGGGTGCCACCCACACATTGGTGACAGAAACATTACACATGAGCCGTGTTTGTGCGCGATGGGTTCCGAGACTGTTGATTCCCGAACAAAAGGACATTCGCATGCAGGTCTGCATGCAGTTTAAGTTGATTTTACAGGAAGATCCGGAGTTTCTTTCAAACGTAATCACTGCTGATCCGAGCCCCAAAAGTTCCTTGCTGGTGGTCCCGAAATGGTCCCAGCAGAGGAGCGGAGACCAGCAATCGATCTCCCTTAGGAGGAAGTAGTTTTTCCTCAGAGCATATCATCCTGTCGTGCACCGCCGAGACACCCACCGACACTGCTACCCTGAAAGGGATCACCAAATAAGAGATGATATAAAATATAATGGAGATGAAATGAGGGACAGGAAATACGGGGGATGTAATTATCCTACCCAGCATTCGCCTAGAGAACCGGGGAAAACACTCGAAAAATTCCATGGATCAGGTAGGTCGGACAAGGGAATTGAACCCGGGCCTTCCGAATGCGGGCCACAGACGAAACTGCCTGAGCTATCCCGCTTGGTGATTTGTGCTGTGAAGTCTCGATATAAGTAGAATTTTTGCATGGAAGGCAGTAGTTGCTCTACTTATTATAGTTAAAGTAATAGTGAAAGTGAAGTACTCTATGGTTTTTAGTTAGGTACGTATATGACAGAATCTATATTCTAGTCAAGGAATATTGGAACACTTGTTTGCATAGTTTTATTTTATCAGATTGTCTGTGATTTAACGGGCAGATATCAACATTCTGAGGTAGCTCACGTGTGTGGTCTAGTAAGTCAGCTTGTCCTCATGAGATGAGTAGTTTTAGCTTTGAAGGTTTCTTTCGACACTTGCCTCGGTGAACTCAAAAGACAAGCTGAGACATTTATGAAGATCTAAAATGAGATGGTTTAAATAACTGGTAACTGTTGACTTAGGTTTGATACGCTGAATTTAGTTCTAATTATTTCAAACGTTTTCGCACTGTTCTACATCTGTTCTAAGATAAAGACCGTATATAAGTTGTATTGTATATTGTGGAGATATATGCATATTGGTATCAGGTGCTGATTATACAAGATCACGATATGGTGGAATAGTAACATTTGTTTTAGGCGTAATCATTTCAAGTATTCATTTTACGTTGCTCTACGCACACTGTGACGGATCTCTAGGAGATACGCAATGGATCGTGTGGCGGACAGTTAGCCCCCAGGTCTCATCCTGTACACTTCATCTTGCTTTGTTACATATTGTCAAAGGCAACTGTATCTGCACCTGCCAGACAAATGGCATTAAGGGGTCGTCCAGTCTGCGTTTTCTGGTTATCCGTTGGAAAATATTTGCAATTACCAATCTATGTTTAGTTGTTTTAGGCTTAAGGTAATACTTCGGGTCGTCGCATTTAATATCTTATCTTGGTGACTGAGGGAAACAAAGAAAATAATCATATTGGTCGGCCCACAAGATTTGAACCCAGAATCTACTGAATGAGGGCCACAAATGTTACTATTTCAGACATTCCGCTCAGAGTTGTCTTGCATTATTTATATTCACGGCAAGGTATTTGAAATATGCATACAAATTGTAACATTTTCTTTATTTTTACACTAACAATATTTCTCGGTTCATTGTCCAATTCGTCAGGATAATCTACAGCGGATACTAGTTTGGTTTCTTTCATTTTACTATAAATGGTCGCATATTTCTGAAAATAAGTAGTATCTATGCAAATATGTTCAGAACCGCATCTCTAATATGTGTAATGAAACCATTTTAGCTCAAAATGAATATCTACAGTATATTAAGTAAGTAATCTTTATTTCCATTTCAATTACAAATTATTATATATTTACATACTTATTACTACACTGAGTTTCTGGATACCCTTGGGTTCAATAGACTCAAACTCTGAGGTTTTTGAGCTAATGAGTCCCTATTGGAATTATATCATCCTCATTTTCGACATATTTACTTATCTTCCTCAACTATTTGGCTCTTACTTTGCCCAAAATGTTCCAAATTTCAACAAAACTTTTCCTTGTTTTTGCACTCATTAACTTCATTAATTGAATTTCTTTTGGTAGCCTTGCCCTTTCTTTTGTACCTATCCTCTCCCTAAGCAACCTACTTTCTTCACATTCTGAAAGAAAATGCCATTTTTGTCCCTTTGGTACAGTATATTAAAAGTAGCCAGGGGAGAACAAGTGAAGGTCGCGGCCTTCACTTATAATATGAGGATTATATTAGGAGCATATCGTACCATTCCGGTCTCTAGCCTAATGATAGAAGCCAACCAACCACCGTTAAACACCAGGAGAATAAAATTAAGCATAAAATACGGAATCAAAATAGCAGCAAGACCTCATTCAAGTATCCATTCATATGTTTCCCCAATACAGAAGGCAACAAGACCTGACATACAAAAAGAACTCGATACCTATCAACGACTTGCTAACTATTTAAATACTAAGAGCATAAATATCCCTCCCATAATGACCAGGTACTTCCATGATGGACCATACTGGAAACTCAAAATTCCCAAGATGTATACCGACCTAACATTTCACCAGAAATAGAATACCGCTGCAATTGTTTACTCTATTTTATGAAATGTGCAACAATTTCTCCAAGTAGCAGATGGATCAAAAACGGATCATGGTACTGGATGTGCAATAATAACTCCTGATAAAATTCTACAGCAGTGGCTACCTGACTATTTTTCCACCTACAATTCTGAACTATACGCCATTTATTTATCAAGCAGTTACTTACATACTGACATCACACCACAACTGCTATGCAATATGCTCTGACTCCCTGAGTACCTTGCAGAGCATGAAGAACTACACAACAGACAACAAATTAGTTCAGTACACACAAACACTATTCAGTAACATCACCGACGCTGTTAAAGACGTAGTTTTCATTTGGATCCCTTCCCATAAAGGAATAACAGGGAATGAAAGAGCGGACGAAGCTGCTAAAGACGCCACATCACTACGCCAACAAACGAACGTCCAAATTCCATATTCAGATATGGAATCATGTCTCCAAAATACCAGTACAAGAATGGAAATCTGAATGGAATCAACAACAACCAGGAAAATTACACCAAGTACGAAAAGGATCCACCGCTCTTCACCCAACCAAGCCACTTATTAGAAAGGAACTAGTCATTCTCACCCGTCTACGAATTGGTCACTCCAGCCTCACTCATTCATATCTTCTCTCAAGACAGCCGCAGCCTACGTGTAAAGAATGTAATAAAAAACTTACCATTTACCATCTTCTCATAGAATGTAATGTATACAAAAGAAACAGAAAACAACACGGAATACCTCAGGATATCTCCACACTGCTAAACAGTTCCAAACTGCGCCGCAATCTGCTTACTTACCTAAAGGATATAGAAATTAATATAAATTATGTACAATATACTTTAGTTGATTGTAATTCATAATCTACACAATGGTGTAAAAATAATGAAACTCCTTTTTTTGCAAAATACTGTTAACTTATATGAATATGTTCTTGTTTTCGTTTTCAGTTATCTGTATTTAATATAAATTGTTTTCATAAATAATTTTATTAATATGTGTATTTTATATGTCTGATTGTAAACCTGTATATTTAATGTACATTTTTATATATGTTACTAATTGTATTATTTTGTAAAGATGATCGTGATATGAATCAGGAAGTTAAAGCGACCTTAAATAAATTTAAAAAAAAGGATAACCAGTAAGTAATACTTTTCGTAACTCAATGATTGAAGTGATTATATAATAACCCTTGGCGCGACAGCCCTTAGACGGCCAAGGCCTACCAACCCGACTGCCGGCCTCACGCCCACCTACGCACGGCAGAGGTGGACGATCATCCAATCGATACGGGGAGGAGATGTGGTCAGCATCTCGGCATCCCTCAGCCGGAATGTTGGTTTCCGTGACCAGGGCCGCTTACCTAGCGTAAGCTCCTCACTTTCCTCACGATGCTGAGTGGGCACCGGTCCTCTACCCGGGACCTAAAATCCGCCCCCCAAGGGTGGGATCGAACCCGGGCCGCTTTCCAGGAACAGGGCATGCTGCCTTAGTCCGCTACGTCATGGCGCAGGACAATTGAAGTGATTCTATAGGCCATATTATCAGCTAAATATAACCATATATTGTATGTGTAACAACCACATTGCTTATTTAACCTTTAGTACTTTATTTTTCAAACAATTTCTATAAATAAAGTACAAATTCTATTATTTCACTGATAATTATAAAATTTAATTATAAGACTTCTATTGCATACTGTATATCAAATGACACACAACTTTTAAAGTTCGGCTGACTTCGCTAAATTGGATGTTACACTGCTCTAGCATGTCTCGTTTTTGTGAAGAACCTGGAAAAATTATGAGTGTCAGCGTATATTGACGATGTATGAAAGCGGATGTAAGTGCCATGGTTCTTTATGGAATTATGGAGTTTGTTAGGCGTATAGTGTAGTTGCGCTCCTTTATACCAGGATTTTCATGAATATATTAAAAAATCCAAACTAATATTTACATGAAGTGTTTTTGAACATTTTGATTGTTTAAGTGACGATTTTCCTTAAAATACAGCTGAAACTGTATCCTGAATTTTTAAAAATGTAATTTGAATTAATTTTTCATAACCAGTGTACTTAAAGGCTAGACTAAATCTTACTGCGCAAAAACAGTAGATATCATTAAATGTGGATGTCCAATTTATCAAATATATTTTTTCTTAACATAAACACTTCCAACAAATTCCTTATAATTATTGATTAGTATTTTCAAGTTGTTTTACTTTTCTCAATTTATGAGCCATTATTCGCTTTTACTTACATTTCCATGCAATCACAAAGGAATTTCAAAGCCATTGCTTATGTGGTGACCCGTACATAAAATATTTAATTGTTTCTTAAAGCCTATTGTATTCCCTTGAGTCTGCAGCATACAGGGTAATGATATATAATAGCATAATTTATACAATCATTTACCTCAATTAATATTACGAACATACAAAACAAGTGCTGTAATAATAGTAGTGCAGGAGTAAGTACAGTGCTCTTAGTTTAATCTTACCAGTTTCCCTACGAATGTTTTGCTTAAGTTCAACTAAGGTACATTGTGTAACGAACTGACATATTTTGAAAGATTAACTGCACATTTTCAGCAGGAGAATGCGACCGTGCATACTGCTGGGACATCCATGACAGAGCGCCGCCCTATCATTGGTAATAAAATTATAAGTAGCGGACTATGGCCAGCCCGTTCCCCTGATTTGACACCATTAGATCTTTATTTATTAGGAGCAGTACAAAGTAAAGTGTATGCAAATAATCCACATACGTTAGATGAACTTAAAGAAAACATTCGTAGGGACTTAGGTAAGATTGGTGCAGTGGAACTGATGAAAGTGAATACAAGTCCTTTTTTTTTTTTTTTTTAACGATGGTGTGACTTGTGTATCTCACAAAATGTACAGCACTTCCAGCAGCTATTGTGATTAGGGTGAGTACCGACTTCTATAATTAATAGCACAATAAGTAAGTTACGTTGTTTTTAGTTCCGCGAGTATCGGCGTGCAAGTGGGTGACCGCTGCAGCACAACTGTCGCGGGTGTCGATTCTTAAACTAATAGCACTGGAGAAGTTTTCTGAGTTGAACACATCAGGTTTTTTTTTTTTTTTTTTTTTTTTTTTTTTTTTTTTTTTTTATCTCTTGGACATGCAAAAATAACAGAATTTCAAAGCCACCACTAGCAGCCGGAACAAAAGCTTTGGCTACTGCTTAAAGCCTTAATGTATTTCCCTCGCCTTCATTCCTACCTTCTAGGAAATATATAATAAGACAATTTCTATAAATGTTTATGTTGATTAACATGAAATAGGTAAAAGAATAGGCCTCTGTAATAATAATTATATTGTTGAGAGTAGACTAACGGGAGGCATAGAGAATTTTAGGCAGGCAACAGAGAGAGAAACCATGCAATTCAAAACTACTCTTTTTATTTTGATTGGATATGTACCTCCAAAGGTTTGGGTGTTGTAAGATCGGACATTGAATTCTTAGATCACATATATTATTGCTTCTCTCATGGGAAAGGGAAACAGAAAGCAATAAACTTTACTAAGAAACAAACACAGTATAGTTTTACCCCATTCCTTTTCTTCTCTCTCTTTTTTTATTTATTGTTTCAATCAGAATGCATCTTTGTAAAAGTTTTCAGCTTGCTTACAACAAGTCAGTACGGGGTTGGTTCTACTGAGACTACGAAGGCTGTTCAGTAAAGAATGATCATAATTTGTTTACACATATAATTTTTCGTAATAAAATGCAATCTTATTATATTCTGTTACCTTGATATGAAACAAACACACCGTAGTAGCTTCATTGTTGGTACTCCTGGTTCCCGCCTGAGAGAACCAGGAAAGTTCAACATGTTCAGTATCGCCTACCACTCCAATGGAGGTAACATGCAGTTAAAGTTGATGTTAGAGGACGATCCGGAGTTTCTTTCAAACGTAATCACTGCTGATGAAACTTGGCTACATCATTTTGATCCTGAGAGCAAACAGCAAAGCTCAGTGTGGAAATCTCTTTCATCACCAACCCCCAAGAAAGCTAAAGTGGTTGCTTATGCCGGGAAAGTTATGGTCATCTCATTATTTGATATTCATGGAATGGTTTATCAGCATGTTGTACCTGCACACGCATATCAGTAACTGGACAATACTACAGTGATGTCCTGAAAACATTGCAAGTCCATATCAGGCGCAAAAGACCACATTTCCATGAAGCAGGCTGGATGCTGCACTACGATAATGCTCGGCCGCATACTGCCAATTTTGTTGCTGAATATCTTGCAAAAATCAACGTGAAGCGCATCCCGCACCCTCCCTATAGTCTGGATTTATCCACATGGACTTCTTTCTATTCTCTAACCTGAAGAAACGCCTTCGTGGGAGGCATTATCCATCATCAGAAGTAGTGGTGAAGGCTGCGGAGGCGATTTTGAAGGATCTCTCAAAAATGGTTTCCAGCCTGTTTTTGAAGACTGGCTGAAAGTCTGGCACAAGTGCAGCGCATTCAGGGGAGACTAATTTGAGAAGGACCATCAAAATTATGAGGATGAGTAAAGGTACGTTATAAAAAAAATTGTGTTCATTCTTTATTAAACAGCCCTCGTAATTCAACTTTGTATCGGTTTTTTAATAAAGAAGTTTAAAATTGGATGGACATTATGCATAAATGTTACCTAGTGGTTCGCAGTATGTGATGGCAAGAGTGACTCTATATTACTTTCAGGGTATGGTATCAAGAGAGCAGTAATAACTTAGACTAAGTACGAGTGCTAATTATATATTAAAAACTTCGGTTAAGAAATTGCAGGACCATCAAAATTATGAGGATGAGTAAAGGTACGTTATAAAAAAAATTGTGTTCATTCTTTATTAAACAGCCCTCGTAATTCAACTTTGTATCGGTTTTTTAATAAAGAAGTTTAAAATTGGATGGACATTATGCATAAATGTTACCTAGCTGTTCGCAGTATGTGATGGCAAGAGTGACTCTATATTACTTTCAGGGTATGGTATCAAGAGAGCAGTAATAACTTAGACTAAGTACGAGTGCTAATTATATATTAAAAACTTCGGTTAAGAAATTGCATACATTGATTGCAATAATACACAACGTACAAATCCTGAAATATTTGCTAATTTATTAGTTTTCCTTCCAATACGATGTACGTCGCAACTAATCTTTTCTTTGCAACATAATTATTAAATTGATTCCTAGAACACCTCTACTTACAATGAAATTTTGAGAGAACTGATGAAAATTTTCCCTCACTAATGAAGCTTTTGTGACTGTTACAATGCAAGGTAATAAATGTATTAAAAGGAGAGGAAAAACGTGTATTCTAAATCTTACATCTTGCACATTATTAATGATTATTCTGTATTTGTATTTATTTCTCATGTTTCTTCTACATACAATTTCATTGATGCATTGACATTTGTAACATTTATTTTACAAAGTAACAAAATTACTTATTCACATCTAACATAACATTCCTACCTGCTTGCCCCAAGACTCGGTCTCAATACACATAACCCCTGGTTTTCCATGTATTGATGACCCTCCTCTCCCTTGTATCCCTCGTTCTAGTTTTCCAGTCCTTAATTGTTATTTATTCTTCATCAATCTTTACCATTTCTCTCTAACTTTCCCCAGATATTCACCTATATTTCTTAGATTCTGTTCTCCTCTTACCAATAACATTTTCTTTATTACTAATACCTCCCCCATCCCTTAAACTGTCCCACTTTTGTTGCCAAATTTGTTCTCTCCATATCTTTCTTTGCAATAAAGTATACTATGCCAATTTGTATCCTCTTCTCCACACATTAGGCATTTCCCTGTATCCTGTTCATATCTAATACCTTTCACATTTCTGTCCTTGCCCAGGCAAATCCTTCTCGCCCTGACTTATTACACACATCTATGTACTTCTCCCTCCTCCACACTGTCTTTATTTCCCTATTATGTCCTCGATGATCTATTTTCCCTTACACTGGTAAATATAACTTGGCTATCTAAATCTTCCAGCCTTAATTCTACCTCTTTCCAAAAGCACCTATAATAATACTCCTCGTTTCTCCAAACATGTCCCATACCTATCTGTTCCAACAGTTCCCTTATCTTTTGCGCCCAAGATTCTCCCCATTTGCTTCTCATCTGCAAAAGAAAACATTCCTTGATAATATTATTTCCCTCCAAATTGGCAAATCTGTATAGACATTTCAATACCCTTGAGACAATTTTAACCCTTGTTGAATGTCTTCCCAACTTTAATTGTGCTACCCCAATGGGTGAAGCTACCGGTAAGCCCAAAATATACTTACAGAAAGATCTGTTAATAACATCCACCTCTTCCCATGCTTCTTCCACTCCCCATATCTCTGCCCCTCTCTTGATGATTATAATAATTTAGAAGAAAGTTAGGATGATTGCTATGATAGTTTCTTATCAGTTATTTCTTTTATATTTATGTGTCTTTTAGGTTTCGTGGCGTGTGGCGGTACTAGACAGATAGAACAGATGCTTGGTTCAAAGGAAAGGCTGCTCTACCTGGACACTGGAGAGCTGCTTGTTCATCGTTCTTAGACATCTCTAGTAATTCGACGAGTTTTCAAGACTGGGGCAGTTAAGTGACTTCAGCTCGTCTCGGTGCGCCCCGCCTGTGACCTTTAGCCCTCTACATTCCTTTTTCCTGTAGGTGTAGCACAATTATTTATCTGTGTATGTCTAAGTGTGTGAGGTTCCCCTTGTTGAATAACCTATACCTATAATAATACTTATGCATAAATCAATTATCGTTCAAAGCAATAACAAATTCATTTGGAACACTTAATAGAGATACTTCAGTAAAGAAGTGAAGTCGGAAGCTGATATATACATGTTCTGCATATAAATATGAATTTAAATGTCAACAAAAGCGCCAATAAAATACCAGAATTACAGCAATATTAAATATATTCATGAAACTGCTACGGTTATAGTTGTGAGAACAGCACATTTCGCATCCATTATTAACTTGTTTTCCTTAACATGAGACGGTTAATTTTCATAACAAGTTACGTTTCCTTGGCAGAGATATAACTCTGCTTTTCTACCTCGCCTATGTTTGTTTAAGGAGTAGAATTACCGCTAGTGTCGCCCATACAAGTGAGAAAAGGGAAGCTAATACTTTATTGGCGTTGGAATGTTGTCATGAACGTGAAAACCTGGAAGAATTAATGTACAGACCAAGAGCATGCGATAACTATAAAAAGGAAGCAAGAACGCTGAAGCAATCGTTATGTTATTGCCTTGTACTGTTTTCTGAAGGAATGAAAAGAAAGAAAAACTTGTTCTCGGGTCAGGGCACTCTGCGACGGCTGAAAAGTTGCGCTGGTTGAAAGCGATGCTGAGTTTGCGCTACTCCGCAAAGTGGATAACTGGACAATTTACATACATATTACGCGTTTCTTATCTGTTGTTATACATTCACACAAATTGTTTTACCCATTCTTAGGAACCATTTTCTCTCAAATCCGATGTTAATTGAGATAAATATCTATAGAAATTTCTCTATTACATGTTTCCTTGTAGATGCTATAAGAATAGAAGAATACAGTAATTAAAATTGAGCTTCCATTCTGATGTAGTTCTCAGCGTCCCATTCTAAATTGGGCGTGAAAAACTGCTTAATTTTTCTCAGAGGCCTGTATTTCAGCCTTGAGGTCTTTTACGTGCCGTAAATATGTGATGGAAGCACCGCTTTACTTCCCTTCCGAAGGAAGCCCTCCTAAGGATTTTCACTCCTGAAAAAAATCTATTGCTATCCGTTGGGTTTGAACCCGTGACTTCAGGAATAGCATGGGACTACAAAGCTTTAAGCGAACGTTAAATCTTTTAAGAACTGGTCTACGTACGATGGCTTTGAAATTCTGTTCTCTTTACATCTCCAAGAGAAATAAATAAAAAGGAAAGGCTAGTGTCCACTTTATATTTTGATCATCTGACAATTCAAACCAGTAACAAAGTTTCCCTCAAAATGGCTAGTTCTAAAAAAATGTATTTGACGTAAACTGTGTTTCTTAACGACCTAAGTCATTTTAGCTGTAAGATTCAATCTCTTGCGTAAATCAGTTATGCAAATCACTTAAAATGAGGACCTAAATAGGCTATTTTCATAAAATTTTAATGCATATGTCTATGCACATTTCCCCGATTAAGATATCTGTAAAGTATATTACTTTAATTACATCGTTAGAGCCAGTTTTGTGAAAATAAAAATTTTGAAAAGGTGTTCAGTATATAGGTCAGTTTGACTTGAGGGATTTTATTAGAAAATATTGAAGTAGATACCAAATTTGATAATTTACCAGCCCTTTGTGTGTGAATTATGCTGTAAAAACACATGCGGAATCACACAAGCACAGAGGAGGATCTTTTGGTGACACATTTTTTTATTCAGGGAACCTCAAAACGTGTATTTTCAGAGAAATCTTGGTACCAAACGTAGTATGTATATGGTAGAAAAAGTAATGAATCCAAAAGTTGTTTCAACACAAACTAGGTATTTGGAACCTACACCACTTTTCTCATGAGCTAGATCCACGATTGTAAATTTGAAGAAGCTGTCACATTCACAGATCAGTACATGAATTTATACAATATTCTATCTCTGACGCTTTCACTGCTACATCCTGCAAGAATTTCTTCATATAGAATGTTCAAAATATACTCGTATTTAGAGCAAGTAATCTTTAAATTAATGGAGCTCTGGATAAAAAAATTCTACCTTTGAAGAGGTGCCAAAGGACAATATTTAAAATAAAACTATATTACAAGAACACTAAAATATGAAAATCTCAGACTTTAAATGTAAAAGTGATTTCAATTGTAGGAAGTTGTGAGAATGATATGTCTGCCTGTTTAGGAAGATGCCAACTTAATCTTGATTAAGGCGAATTATCCGAATGAGGTTTTCTGAGATATTTTTTCTCCGAGGAAAACGAATGCTTAAAGGAGTCGGGGTTTATAGGGCTTATATTGCTCATCATTTATTTCACAAACTCACTCACTATTACAATTAATTATTTCCGAGCTGTTTTGCCATGGTCTGTTGGCGTAAGAACGTCCAAACGTTTCGTTCACAACTGCGTCTGATACAGCGAAACTGTCTCCGAGGAAACTCCGACCGCGCCAATGAAGATGTCTCGCAGTTGTGGACGAAACGTTTGGAACGTTCTTACGCCAACAGAGCATGGCAAAACAGCCCGGAAGTAATTGTAATATTGACTCCGGCCGTGAAAGCTTACGTTCTCTCATCACTCACTATCGCTACACTAAACTACTATATCATATTAAACTTAGAACAAAAATGCAGTAATCACGTACATTAAATACATTTTCCGCAATATTAATAGCAACGTACCAAATTCATATACCTGAAAGAAAAAATGTTAATCTAAACTTATGATAGAAACCTATTATCAGTACAATTTCAAAAGTTTATATATTGAACACTGAATATGTTATCCTCAAAGCACGATGTTTATTTCTGCATGCTGTTTTCCAAATTGGTTGGTTCAATGATAGCTAAGACTACAATCCTACTGTTTCGGACTTAACGACATCTAAATTTATAACGATTATTGACTCTTATACACCCTCTCTTAAATAATGTAGTCAGATGCCAATAAGCAAGCTACCTTACGTTAGTACATTCAAGGTGTATTAAACAGAAAATAGATATAGCTATAGGCTATACAACAAAGTGAACACCTTTAATACTGCAATATATAGCCCATTTTATAATTGCATAACATCTAACTAGGGTGTTTATAGAAGTAAAGCGGAACCAGCTCCTATCACATGGTATCCACCTGGATAAGATAATTCTGATATTCTAATTGTTTGAAATTAGATAAGAATCGATTCATACTGGATGCGACCGCATCCCTCATTGGCTGGAGGAGACTTAGCTGCTACCTCGCTTCCAGCCAGTAGAAATCTATACATATCTAGTTTTAACCAATTGGAAACATCAGATGGGAGGTGTATTCGCTTTACTGCTATGAACACACTGCTATGAACGACATTATTAATTAACTTCTCTATAATAAATAGTTCTTAAAACAGCAACGGCATAAGATTGAATAATTGCTACGCCAGTTTAATTATAAGATGTACTATACTTGAGCTATTGTAGCTAACGTTGCTAGGGTGAAGGGATAACATAAAGGAACTGTTGCAGGTTAAATGTTTCAGACAGACGGACCACAGAAACTGGAAGACCTGCTTCACTGTAGGGGCTGCCTAGAGAGGGCGATGAAGATCCCATCACCAAGGAACCAGAACCTAATAGTACCCTTGAAAAATGGGAAGGAAATTGACGTTATGGAAACAAAATTGTTGTAGATGAGAAATAACCACAGCTATCACCTACCGAACAGGGAAGACTACGAAAAAAGTCCAAAGTAGTAAATAAGAACTAACCCGAATTCGAGCTTCACATTTCTGCAGAGCCAACTCGCTTGTAATGAAAAAATAAAACTTCTGTGTTTACACCACAGGTAGAACTGATGCGGAGACAACATAAAGTGATAGACAAGCATCTGCTTAGGACATATATATGGGTATTTTTAAACTTAACACCACTCCCGGGGTTGACTGCATGATAAACATAAGCATACGTGTACGTTCCGTACCTTTAAATTTCAGAAATATCTATGACATGCTACAACCGTCTCAGGGATCACCCTCAACCACGTGCACTCCTTGCATAACACCGTATGACAACTTTTTTTTTCTGAGATAGATACAAATAAACTTTGCAAGATGACTTTGCAGTAATATGTGAAGCTCACATATGGGAGATCCTCGATTCACATACTGTCAGGACCATCCCAAGCTTTAAAATTTCCTTCGTAAGACCCTCATCTCATCACCGTCATCTCGTGAGAATGGACAAAAGATAAAAGGAAATAAATGGGATACTTACTTTATTTAAACTATGCAAACAGACTTTTTCAACCGCAAACTTTCAAAGAAAACTTTTATTCCCAAATAAAAGTATAAAATAAAGAAACGCAAAGAAGGATTTTTGGAGAAATTATATAGATACGAATAAACTTCGATATTAGCATACTGCTTCAGTAGCATTGATATCCAGTTATTAAATCCTTAGGTTGTGTATAATACACCTTATATTCACTTTATATGGTGAGGAACTGATTGCAGTTTAAAACATGAACATTCCTTATATTTGTGGTTTAAGCACGTGTTTTAATGCAGGGCGATTTTCAAATAATTCTCGTACTAATTCTCATTTTCATTATTTTTACACCTTATCAAATTTCCCTAGAAATTTCATTGGCGAATTGCATTCCAAATATATCAGTAAACATTTCAAAATACAGCAACAAGTGTCAAAATTACATTAGAATATTTTGACCGGAAATAAAACCAAAACTGCTCTTGATATGTTTGTATACAGTGGAGCTAGCTCTGCTTCTCGTGGATTAGACAAGTTTCTCTTCCGGTAGAACTTTACGCATTTTGTTTGGCCGTTCTAGTTATTCTTTCCAAATGGGTATTGGTTGTATGAAGACGTTTTCAGGCTTGAACTATGCATCGTTCCTATTTGGTGTTAATAAAATTCAATGTTTAAGTATAAATGTTTAACTAAGTATGTTCGGAAACCAGAACATCAACATGGCAGCGTTGCCGATGTTCCGAAATATTATCCTGAAGATGTCCCATTTGTAACAAGGGATGCGAGTCCTCAGTTTACAGATAAACGTCCATTACTCTCCCTGTAAGTGATAGCTACTTATGGTTTTGCTCTGTGATGTGCTACATGTTTATACTCCAAGATGGCAAAATAACATTTATGTACTGCATTGTTTAATAGGTGGTAGTACCTAATTGTGTTATATTCGGACGTTTATCCTAGCATGGGGCAAATTACTATTCTTGTGGGGCAAAGGTCCCAATATATTGGAGAGCATGACATTATAACATAATAAAATAGGGATTAAGAACAATTCTAACATAATAAGAAATTATAACCGGAATACAAAGTAGAACAATATTTTAACAAATATTAAAATTGTTAGCAGAAATAATGGCCAATCTTAGAAAAGAATAAGCTAACGAAAATTTACTAAATTTACTTTAAAGAATTAATGAGCACTAATAAACTGTAACCTAAAATTTATTTCGTCCCTGCAGAAACAACACAAATAACAACTAAACACACATACACACACACACACACACACACAAAAAAAAAAAAAAAAAAAAAAAAAAAAAGGAATCTGCCTTTCAGATAATGTAGTCCATTGAATTGCTGAAACCTTTTGTCACTGAAGAACGAAAACTAGCACACATATCACAAACAAAGCGTCTTCCCTAATATTCTATATAGTTTTCATGCCACCACTCTTTATTGGAGTGACACCGTATCCAGTCTCAGTAGGGGGATCTTCATATGCAAGTCCCCACTGAGGACATGTTGCAGTTTCGCTAGAGGTGAAAGATAACAGGGTACAGTTATCTTACTCGTACTGGCAGATTTCCCTTTCTGGCTATTTGAAGCGAAAGAAAGTTTTCTATTTGCTGTTAAACTTTTCTTACTGTTTCAAGAGTCGTCTTGTATGATAATGTGAGAATTGATGACATTTGCCTCCGGACATTCTTTTCGTCTGCATTTACGTTTTAGGATTAGGTGCAAAATCGGACGTGGAGCGATAAGAAGTGTTGGCTTCTGCGTTCCCATTATGCTGAATGTTCTATCAAATTACTGTGCCTAGAAGTTGATAGTACTACTAGCTGCTCTTCCTTATAAAAAGCTCTTGCAGCTTTCTCAATAGTGCAACTTTTGAAATAAGCCCTCTCAAAGAGCTCTGGACTCTTGACCCAAGTTGCAGGTGGACTTTTACTCCGACTGCTCGAATTTCATGTTCTGAGTTGTGCTGCCTTCATGCGGTCCACTAACAAATTAATAAGCACTACAATTCCAAGCTTATATTCCATACTTTAAAGACATATAAAATTAATGTCTACCACAATAATGTACGAGGAAGGAAGCAAGTTTCCCGAAAGCTCAAAAATTACATCATAGGGTTTAAAAATGCAACACACCTCATTGTTGAAACCGTTTTATTACAGGAGCAACGAAACTAGACGAGCTGAACAGCAGACATTAGACGCCTTCACTAACACAAAACGTTGCCAGCATAAAATCCCAAGACAGAAGTTTCAGCTATTGGACGTTTGCCCGTTAGAAGTTTTACCATCTTTTACTCTAATATAAATATAAAATTAGTAGCCTGTCACATTTAAGCGCACACAAATTTCACCATGCTGAACTGGAATGGAATTTAGATAAAGAAAAGCTCTTAGTTGATAGATATTATTTGAATCCACTTTGATATGTTTATTTCTGGGTCTAATGCTATGTAACGCTTTCATTCTTCATTAAAATAAGTTTCTAAGCTTTGATGTTACTGAACATCTCTCTCTTGTTTACATATTATTTCCATATAAATGTGGAAGTGTTATCGTTCCGTAAAGTGTAGTAGTTCTAGAGTTCTTTCTCACTTTATAAGCACTAACTTAAAATAAGTTAAGTCTTTCATTCATTGCGGCAAAGCTAGAGTAGCTACAAAACAAAAATAAAAATGGGTTGAGCCAATACGGAGAGCCGATACTGGTGCTGTCAGTTTCACAGCTAACGGGCGACATTGGTGTAATATATTGTCGCGAACCCATTATCTACGATAGCGCGGCATGTGTACACAAAGAGCCGGAAAATAAAGGTAGGGGAGATAAAAGACTTACCGACACCGATAAGTGAGGTAAATGGAAATTTCTAGCGACTTCTTGATTGATTGAGATTATTCGGTTTCTGGTTTGTTTTAGAAAAGTCTAGAAATTATCAATGAAGGTATATATAAGAGATTGTGACATGCCAGAGGAGTCGTGAACAGTAGTAAACCGCTGTAGAGTGATGTTCCAAACAGGTGTCATCAGAACTCTGTGTGGTCATCGACCTTGATAGTTTGAGCTGTGTACGTGACGTAATGTTACGTGAGAATTGAACAGTGTATTTCTACAGAAATAAAGAATATTTGGAATGTCTGCAACTCAGACTTTTAATTCTAAGAACCCACAAAGTCACAAAATATCTGTCTTTGTCTCACCGAATCCACTTAGCAAGTGATCTGAGATTGTACATACAGATGCTGACAGAGATGTTCGCATAATATTCCAGCATGTGTATGACAACATATACAAGGATTAATCCGTGGTACCATAATCTGAACCTTAAAACCTTGAACCGGAGAACAGTTCGCTTATGTAGCTATCGTTCATATGCACACAAAACAAAATTACTCAAATCAGATGCGTGAGACCAAAGAAGACGTTTGCTGCAGTGAAACAAAATACTGACATGTCAACGATTTGTGAATATAGTTTCTACTTTAATGATGCTATATTTTTATACTGTCTGTAATGGACTTTAAACCAATTTGTGTTGCATTAAAATACTGAATCCATATGGAAGATATAAATGTGTATTTATGAAGTAGTTTACACCATGAATTACCTATAATTATAATGTGCATTGAACGTAGAAATTTTAGTCTTGCAGCAACAATATGGCTTCTTTAAAGCAGAAATTTGCGGCCATCATTGGTTCTCCTATATTTGAACCCAAGAGATTTCAGAATATTATATATAGAAGATACAGAGTCCGTATATTCTATTTTTCCCTCATTAAATTGGTCAACCGTTTTGGCAGTTGGATATTCACCGTCGTCATAAAATTCATAAAATGTTTTACCTAAACCACACCTTTGAAAATCGTCTAAGTTGGTAGACATTTTTGAGCTAAATATGGAAACTTCTAATTTCGTAAACTGTGTGCCCTTTTTAACAATGATCGTCACAGTATGAACACTCACGCGACAAGCTTGTGTCATTAATTCTTGACCCTGAGCGAAATTTGTACTTTCGAAAATATGTTTAATTGACAACTGTTTGAAAACATTAACAAGAATACTTTTAGCCTGCTTATGCAAAATATTACGAATTGTTTCGCAGTTACTACTAGGCGCACCAGTACTAGGCGTGCTAAGCAGTGTATTTACGAACTTTGAAATGCATGTGTGCATTCTTAAAAGATCTCCACTTTACTGAATGCAAGGCACAAAATGCAACTGCAGCATAGCACGTGTGTGCTTTACTTCACTGACAGTTAAAATTCTTTTCGTTCTAGTCAGATGTCCGAAACAAGATGTGCTACAAACATGGAATCTGGACAGTCATCCTCAGAAGAAAAAGCTTTGTAACATAGGAAAAACAAAATAATTCTGTGATTAGTGTCTTTAAAGGATGCAAAGAAATTAGGTGTATGGTTCCACAAAGCGCGCCAGTATGCGTGCTTAACTGTACATCGTCGCACGCACCCCACTGGCTAGTAGCGATGGAACAGCCACGCCTGGTCCCGTCTTATGTTCATTCCTATTTTGTGGCTACTTTAGGACTTTTGTGAAATAATTGAGTGACTCCGTGGTAACGCGTGGGGCTCGCATTTAGGAGGTCTGGGTTCTATCTCTGGTGGCCACCCATGCTGCCCATGAGGTTTTACTTGGTTTCTCGCTCGTCGGCAGCGTGAATGCTGTGATGGTGTGTCCTCTGTTATGGTTCCACTCTCTCTTATTTCCTCTCATTTTGTGTCTCTCTTTCATGTTGCAGGACGACTCAGGAGCTGTGCATCAATCGATGGTGGACAGAGGTGTAGGGTTTACCACTTAGAACTACTTGGTTTCATCAGAGGAAAGCCGTTCGGGTCTCCATTACTGAGTCGAGCTCTCCCACAGTCCCATTGGAAGCGACCTCTGAGCCATCCTCCGGCGGTTTGAGTTGGTCACCATCGGACACTCCGTGCTAGTTGGCCAAGTCTTCTGAATTTAGTTCGTTTCTGCAGCTTGCACCATCCGTTCGTCACACGAATCTTGTGTTTCCTTCACCTGATCGTTCACAGAAGATCCAAGTGCGGTCTGGGCTAGATGCTCCCTCCGTAATAGTCTACGCATTTCTACTTAAGAAATTTGGGAACTAGTGTGTCTTAGCGATTGGCACTAGATGTTAAACACTATTTCGTGCCACCAATGAAGCACTGTCACTCAGTAAAACTGTTATGTTGGCTTTGTTAATATAATTAGCTCCAGTTAACAACAAGGTTCAGCAGATCCCATTTTCTGAGCTATAACTACAACTATCTAAAGCATAATTTTGTAAAAGGTACACTATCGTTTTTTCTAAATATTAATCCACATCAAATATAAATGTTAAAACTAAGGATGGGTCCTTGATACCTGCGATATCTCGATACTAACGATACCTGCATAGTATCGACAACGAACGATACTACATAATATTCGCTTGATACTTTTTCGATACTTCGGTAGTGATTCTGTATTTTTCATTTTATTTTAAATTCACAAAATATTATTGCCTCAACATTGCCAAGCCCGAGATATCGCCAGGAACGTGGCACCTGCGCAGTAACATCATGCAATTATATAATCATTTGTCAAATTTCAGAAAAAGCAATACATATCTCAACGACTATTTGTCACCTTTTTCTAGTGTATTGGATTACTGGAAAACAAATTCTAAATTTCCAGAAATATAAAAGTAGCCGCTAAATAAGTGTGTATTCCCTCTGCAACAGTTTTTTCTGAAAGTAGAAGACTTGACTGCGAAAGAGTGAAAATGCTAGCAGTTATTAACAAAAACTTGTAAAAGTGGACTGTTTAGCTTTTAAATGTGTACTGCAGACATGCATGGAATTTTTCATGTTGAATCTATCAAAAACCTTAGCATATATACGGCTAGTGTGAAAAATTGATTAATTTCCATCAATTAACTAAAATAATAAGAATTAAATGATGAAGCCTGGGACTCAAGTACTTACGATAGTAAGTCGCCACAAACGGTGTATCTCGGATGTGAGAGGCCCTAGTGGTTTACCGGGGAAATATATGAGTCAAATGGAGAATTTAATGTCAGGACGGCACGTTGGCCATGGTAGCTAAATGTATAAAAGCAACTGGACGGAAACCAAGATATCCGTGGCTCAAATCCCAGCCATGGCATTGAATTTTTCATGTTGAAAATCTACTGTAGAGTATAAAAATAAGAACACTGATGGTTTTATGTTCTGCCAACATTCTACTTTGTATTGAAACTAGAAGTAGAAATGACGGTATCGAGTATCGAAGTATCGGTAACGAAAATATAGTATCGAGAAAAACGGGTATCGACCTAACTTTACTTAAGACTTTACATTAGTTATGGATCTATAAGTTATATTCCTATTGTACCCAATGTACAAAAGTAATTTCTACAAACATTTATCTTAATTGATATGAAGTAGATATTGTCGTGAACCCATTGTGTTGATGCGTGGCCGGCGTGCACAACGGGACAGATAGTGCAGCGCGGAGACAAAAGGGTAGCCGAAACAGATAAAGATAGATAACTGGAAGCTTTTAGTGCCGTCTTGTTTGTTAGAGAAACTACCGGTAATTTCTCGAACAGTGAGCGGGTATATAGAAGAAGCGTGGCTAATTTATCGTGACAGAGTGATAATCCGAACTGATGTCGTATGCCTGCAGCTGTGTTTTGAAAGTGAACTCTTATATACGTGTGCAGAAGTGACGAGAGATTGTGTTGGTTTATGTTACGTCATCTTGCTGCCAAAGGTGTACAACGTGTATTTCCACGGAAATAAAGAACATTTTGAATATCTGCAAATTGGACTTTTAATTCTAGGAACCCACAGTCACAATATAAAATAGCCTTTCAAAACAAATTTTGTTCAAGAATTAGTATAGAAGGTTATGTTACTGTATACATCAGATATGTGCAGTTCCACATACAACAAAAACCATTGGAAACCTTTTGTTGTAATTACATTTTCCTAATAGTTTCTTTTCCTGCCTTCATTATCTGTGTGTTTATATAGGTGCGAGCTTCAAACGTCGTACGCTTAACAATGTTTCAATTCTCATAAACGTTACAACTTACAAGTTGTTTATTAATAATATGTTTTATTTTCATTTTAATATCATATTTACCTGAAAAGTGTGTCGTATTTTGCATGGCATGACAAACCTTCTAAGAAGGCAATATGATAATTGGCAGTCACTGGGTACCTGTATTTCACCACATGCTGTAGATGCCCTCTGGGTTTACACTTGTAATGATTAGAGGGAACTCGGGCGGGTCAGAAGTGGAGTCATGTCCTTTACTCCATGAATTCTAGGACGGATGCAGAAGTGTGGTAATTGGCAAGGAAGGTGGCCACTTGATTCAAACCCTTTTAACCACTTTTTGTCATCTCTTCTCAGCTGCAGCCGCCAACTTCCTTTCTCCTAGAGGATGACATACAGGGGCCTTTAACCTGTGAAACGGGTCTGTAGAAAAGCTAACGGCAATTTAATTTGAAACTAAGTGCTAAAATCTCAATACAGTGTGTTCACCGACTTAATTTCTTTACTACCAGCACAATCGAATGCTTAAAGAAACTGCAAAATTTCAAAAATTTCCAATTTTGATGTGAAATTGGGGCTTAATGTATATGTGAACCATATTTCATGAACATTTTATAGATAATATTTTTGAATGTCTTAAACTGCTTTAAAACAACTATTATAGTTAAACTGTTTTAATAGCATATAAATAAACCGTAGAGATAAATACGTTCTGTTAATTATCCGTCTATTTTAGCAGCAAATAATATTTTTTGTTTAAAAATGTTCTCAATATGAATACCTATTATTGTCTAATAATGCTACAGTTAATCATTTTAAAAATAATTAAATTAAAAACGAGGCCTGATTTTTACCCACGCATTTCTGTGTACTAAGAAATGAAAACTAGATAAAAAAAGCTTAAAATGACGTGGTTAAAATAGCACTACCTGACTTGGGTCTGTTTAAAAAGTATTAAGTGCACGTATAGGCCCTATATCCAACTCCACTCTCTGCAGTAGTTAAAGATTCCGAAGGTCATCTCCGGGATGTTTACTTTAATGTTGGGAAAGATTATTGTTTCATTATTATCATAAAAAATGAACTTATAGTCAAATATTTAAGTCGATATATCACATTAAGATTAGGATTAGGGTTACTACATAGGGGATTCGGCAGTGCGACTAATCCTGATCTATTGTACGTATGCCTCCAAGTGGGCATCGGCGGGAAGAAGGATGAGGCGAGGAGAGAGACAGCGGCTGTCCCAAGAACCCACGACAGTGCAGAGGGCAGAGTCCCTACAATTTACTTAGACGGAAACCTCCACTGGTAGGACAGGGCAACGGACATTCCTCCTACTGTGGTTCGGAAGTGGCCCCAACAGCCGTTTCGGAGACCGGCAACCGACCCACCGGAGGAGGAAGTGGTTCACTCGGAACACTCGGGTTCGTATACTAACCATAACATTCAAATAACCCAAAACTAGTTAATAAAGAAATGTCATCAGTAATTACTCTACCTGATGGTTTTCTTGTTTCATAGTTATCCTGTCACAGTCAAGAATGTCTTTATTTAATATCACAATTTGTAATCGTGAGATTTACGAGGGTGGTTCAGTAGGTATCCCTTTATATTAATGAAGACCCTATTTTTATAAACACAAAATTATGTCTTAACAGCGGCCTCTTTTAAAGATATTTTAATTTTCTCCCCATGTTATGGCTTTTCTAAGACATTCAAAGGAGTAGATATTTTCAAGCTCCAGAAAATACACTTCTATCTTGACGATGACCTCATATGATCTAAATTTTGTGCCCGCGAGCCATTTCTTTATGTTTGAAACAAGGAATTGCAGGGAGCCAGTTCAGGCGAATATGGAGCGTGCATCAGTAATCCATAACGATATTCATGCAGACTGGCGACGACAACATCGTATATAGCTGGCTCCGTAGCTCAGTCGGTAGAGCACCAGCGTGCAGTGCAAGGGATTCCGGGTTCGATTCCTGGCTGGGGTTGGGATTTTTCTCCGATTAAGGTGATTCACCATCATCCCCAGGGTCTGGAAGTATGAATGAGAGTGTGGATTTGTGTATGATCTAATGATTAAAATACAAGTACTATGACTTCCCAAAGAAGGCCATAGAGTAAACATGACCGAAAGCCCGAGTAACTTTATAGATATCGCACGGCTAGTAACCCAAGAAGCTCTATTTAATAACCATCACCATGTAAGCTTCAAATCTTACAAAGTACAAGCAACCCAATGTATACCAGTTAACACAATCGGTATATTGCAAAGGAGAACGACCCCGTTAAGACCACTGCAGTTAAAGGTGGGTATAAATGAAATAAAAAAAAAACATCGTATGAATCTGCTGGTGCATTCGTGGTGAAAACAGCATTTTCTTCTTGACCAAATGGGGTCATCCCTCCAACTGAATCAAGCTAACAACTCATTGGAATATTGTTAGTTTTCATTCTTCCGTTTTCGAAGAAGTCAATGAGAGTGAGATTCTTTGAAGAAAAATCGTTACCATCGTTACAAGATAAATCGTTCACTCTATTTAGGTCATCCTGTGGCTGCGTCGTCAGACCGCTCGGCTCTCACAAAAGAGGGCTCGGGTTCGATCCCAGGCGACCGCAAATTGAGATTTCTGGTGGACAACACGGCGCAGCTACGGGTTTACTCGGGGATCCCCGGTTTTTCCGCGACCTCAATTCACCGTTGCTCCATCTTCATCTCATGTATCATCAGTCTGACCGCCTGCGGTGCCGCATGTAGTAAAAGTGGGTGTTAAATAATACACATTTCATTTCACTTCTTCAGAGCAGATTCGTTGGAAGCAACCCATTGTTTTTATTGTTGCTTGATTTTAGGACTATAATTATGAATTTATATATCAGGATTCAAAAGTCCTTCAGATTATGTTCAAATAGACCCAAACACAGCTTCGAATTTGAAATTCATTCTTGCCTGTTATCCAATGTGAGCAAATACGGCACCGACAGCTTTTCATGTCCACCTAATCATGAAAAATAAGAATTGCTATTCCCGTCGACACATCTGTAGCCTCAGTCACATCGTTCGATGATTATGAAGAATCATATGAAGACCTTTCAACAACTTCCCCGTTAATCAGATTTGTTGGGCGTTCTGCCTCTTATCAGAAACCGAAGTTCGACCAAGTTTAACGTCATTCATCCATTGCCTTTCTGTTGTCAGTGGTCGCCATAAACAGCAAGATTATCCACTAAAAGAAAAAAGTGCCCGCCTCGTAGATGCTAGCGTTTCTGCCTCACGTTCAAGAGGTCCCGAGTTCGAATCTCGGTTAGGGTGGGTTACCTGGCTAAGGTATTTTCCGGGGTTTTCCCTTATCCTGATAGGCGAATGTCAGGTAACTCTAAGCTTCATGGACCCCGGACTCAATGAGCATCATTTCACCCCTTTCATTTATCGTCCGATATGACTTAACGTTGGAGGACGTAAATTGAAGGGGGGGGGGGAGTGAATCACTTTTTCCATTTAAGCGAAAATATTTTGTACGGCTGAAATGCCTCCCAGATCCTAACTAATCTACTGCATCAGTATAGCAAATTTATTTTGGTGATATATAAAATGCGAAACACTCAGTAGTAGCATCGATATGCCTTGACAACACCATGTATTTTAAAACAGCGTTACTCACAAAGCCACAGAATTTTACGTTGAGAATGTACCAAACTTTCATTCTTAACTCATTATACACTAAAATAAATTATCGGGAAACTAATAGCAATTATAATATTACTTTGAGGAGTTTTATACTGAAATAACACACATCTTCGGTGTATTTGGTAAGTTTATTGAAGTACGTACATAGGGCTATCGTCTCGCATCTTGTCGAAAACTGTTTCGTTGCAAATGATATGCAAGTAGGAGCATCAACCTCAACTGATTATTCAGACGAACAGTAATGTGGTCACTGAAGCTGCAATATGTCTGGAAGGCCACTTTCTATACACACAATCGTGTCCAACATATTAATTCAGTATGCTAATGTCTTTATTACTTATCTGAGAACGTGCTCCGCAAACAGTATTGTTCATTACGCTTTCTCTATTTAGATGTGTAATATCAATCCCTCAATGTGCGGTTATGGTTAATGGTATTACACAGGATCATTTCTTAAGCAGAGAAAACAAATCTAAGTTCCGGTAACCATAGAAGGATATACGATTAAGGCACAAAAAAGGAAAGCTGATACGTAAAAAGCTTTAGAAGCGAGTTTCATAAACCATGGTCGTTCTACGTAATGTCTAAATTGTAACAGAATAGGTGAAATCTTTACCTATATTACCACTAATCTATAGCAGGCGGAGGAATATTTAATTAAACTAATTGAACCAAAGCTTCCTGAAAACATAGTTTTTGAGATCTCTTGAATACACTTTTAGGGAAATCAAAATTAAGAAACACAAGTTTTTCAAGAAATCATTTGAATATTTTTAAAATGGTCCTTCCCTTCCGATCTACTCTTTTTGTAAAAATGCTATGTTGCGTTTTCCTTCAACATTCATTAAGTATTTACGTGTTTAAAGTGTCTCCATTAGAATTAAATGCATATCTTGTCTTCTGTTGTGGATAGGTCGTGAAGCTCTCTTCATTTTTTTAGGCAAGGCTACACTGAAAATTCCAATTTCTATAATAATAAACCTGTCATTATGAAAATCCAGCCACATAATTAGAGTATCGTTTTAAACTTGTATGCAAAGTTTCATGCTGCCACACTAAATAGTTAATTAATTACTATTTATTTTTTGAAAAGTTTGTAAAAATTAAACTTGTTCTACACGTCAATAAATTTGATATTTTAACTTGAATGTTTGTTTTTGGCTAGTAAAGATCAATTTTAAAAGACCCACATTTTTTTTTAATATTCTTGTAGCATTTGTTCTAAAATATGTTCCATGTGTTAGCTCCCAAATTTTAAAAATATTAACTTTTTTTATTCCTTATCACCATATAATTTTTAAAACATGAGGATTAACAAAAATGGGAATGTAAAGTTTCTTATTTACATATTATGGAGCTATCCTGTAAGTTTCACTAAGTTAAATGAAAAACTTTGAAGCGTGAAACATTTTGTATACTGAAAAGTGTTAGAACAAAAGTTTCTCAGAAAATTAATTTTAAAGTAATGATTGTTACCTTTAAAAATTGTTAAAGGTCTCTTTAAATTGTCACGTGATGTCCTAAAATGATGCAAATGATCAAAATAGCATACCAACTATTACTTCAAACCCAAAGCTACCAAAAGTGTCAAAAAAGGAATATTCCATGATTTTCAACATTTTAGGCGAATTTTCAGTGTAGCTTCGCCTTAAGTCTTACATAACTTTACGTAGCTGAAACTATCACAAAAGCTAAGCCACTCCAAATAAAAAATAGTCTAACTCTTTAAATATACTGTTATAATATTAATCATTTTGATAAATTTGCTGAAGTCTGCAGCATTTAACTGCAGTTTCAGCTTTGTCTGATCACCTACAAAAGAGATGTAACATTAAAACAATGAAAATACTAAACATGTGACTGACGTAACAGCTTCCAATAATGTCCAGTGAAGAAAAGCTGACATTCACATGTCATTCTCTACCCTTCTTAATTTATGTGGGAACACAAATTCTTCTTACGGAAGTTTATTTTTCTGTTTACCTCTGAATTGAAACAAACCTTTCTCAGAAACAGCTACATTACATTTATGGTTAACAAAAGCGACAAACGTTTGAGAACTGGAAACTATATGTTCTCCTTAACATTGCCTTGATATCGATGAAGTGCATCACTTTTTAGTGACGTCTATAAACTCATTCTCCAACGTACCTACCGCCTTGCCGCTGGAAGAACTATGAGATCTTTATCCTCATACCTATCCAGGCATCCTCGGAAATAAAAAACACCAGTTAATTTGACGACAAATTTAATTGGGGCCAATGAGGATCTATTGAAAGTTATTTGCCGAATGCTGAGATTGAAGAATTAAATTATTTCTGGTCTTAGTATGAGAAATAGTAAAGTCGCGCTGCTCGAATGGTTACCCTGGACTTATCTTTGTTAATAGAAACCTCTCAGATAACGCACTGATTATTCTTGCAAAGAGTGAGAGGGGAACTGACGCGCTTCTCGGTCGTGTGCTAAACACCAATGAACGCAGGAATTACAAATGACACATCGATGTTATGTCCACGTGGAGTAATCACTGCGTTATCTGAGAGGTTTCTATTACCAAAGATAAGGCCAGGGTAAGCATTTGAGCAGCGCCACTATACCTACTGAATTGCATCTGCTAACTTCTGAGTATCTAGACTTGAATGTTTAAAAATAAATATTTTCCCAGTGATAATGCACAGATAAGGTTATCGTTTCATAGAAATATTAAACTGAAGTTACTGTAAGTCGAGCGCGTTCTTTAAGCGCTGAGAGATGCCAATATTAGATCACAGATAGTTCTCTAATACTTAAAAATAGGAAGAAAAAAATGCAACTTTTAGCAATATACGTTCTATTATTAACGTGAATCCCACCTAACAGTCTTACTCCCACAAACATTTCTAAATATTACCAAACGTACAGCTACTAAAATCGGAGTTTCCTCTTAGCCAGTCAAAAACGTTATTACTGAGCCGATTCCTAAATTCTAAAGATCTTGGATATTTAATCATTCTTACACACTAGACATGTGTAGGCTAAAATTTGAATGGAGGCACACTGAAAAAATTCAATGCCATGATCGTGATTTGAACCAAGGATCGCTCTTAACAATTGAGCTACCATCTGAGTCGGCCAAAATGTTCTAAGAACTATGGAAATGCTTAGTGTGCTTGGGAAATTCCTACAACGCTTATGGCATTGAATTTACTTTGTTTAGCACAAGTTACGCCATGTTAGGAGAGTCGGAATTTTGGGCTCCTTATTTTTGCAGCCGTGGGTCTTGTTCTCGTGGGTCTTATTCTAGGTTCTTGGTCTTCGGATCATTATTTAGGTCATTCTTGATCAGGATCGTCATGCCACCCGTCAGCGAAGGCCTTAATCATACGCATCCTCGAGCAACCAACACATCTCCTAAGGTACTGTCCAGCAACGCAAAGAAGGTTCCTGGAAGGTATGTGCTGCCTTACACAGTGGGACAAGGACAGAAAATGCGTGTGGCAGAGAATGCTTGCTACACAAGGAGCAGACCTCTAAAAAAACATGCGCCCTATTCACTCTGTATCCTATGATCTAGAAGATTCATTATACAAAAGTAGAAGCCATCAGAATGATTTTGAATGGTCTGTAACTGTACTCACAGGGGGTGTCATAAACCTGTCCAGAGAGGGTGTGGGAACCTTCGCCAACCCTTTGCATCTTAGGCCTCGGAGACTATCTCTCCTGTGGAGGACAGTAAGTCCTGCATGGGGACCTGTACTTACAAGGATGAAATAATTTGTTGCTACCACTCCACCCTTAAGTCTCTTCAAAACGTTGGAGTGTACTTTATTATATATCAGCTTAATTATGGTTAAAGCTTTATACATGACCACAAAATTGAACCAAAAGTTGTCTCTACTCCCAAATGTTAACATCTGGCTCCCTCATTCTATCATTTACGTCCACAGTTACAAGTAGGTGAAATATTATGGTGCAGTCGCCCAGTTATTCACAGAAAATACGAGGTGTGTATTTTGTTTTCCTTTATTTATCTTTATTATTTGGTATTTTAATGAAAATCGTTACAGCTATATTTTGAAAAGTGAAAGCTTTCTAAAACGTTACATTTTACTACGTGTAGTAACAATTTGCACATCCCCTACGTTGACCAATTATGAAAATGCCGTACAGAATGAAATGGATCTCAATTGATATTCGTATAAAATTAAAAATTTTAATTTTACTTACCATGGATATATCTTATTCATATGATAATTTAATCGACTGCTATCCTTAGATATATTTTTCAGAAAATAAAAATGATTGGAAACCTTTTGATGCTTGAAGAGTTGACCTATACCAAGTAATTCATTGTAATTAATTTGAACATTTTAATAAATAACTCAAATGGAAAGTCGTTACTCGACATTTTTCCATCCCTGTATGTAAAGAACACGGAAAACTGAAGCCAACCTTCAAAGCCTTTAGTATTCCTCTACCCCACTGCACCTACAAGGAGTAGGATTAGGATTTCATTACGAAGAGGATTCGGTACATTGGCCACCACGATGGGCCCACTGTTCCTAAGCCCCCAAGTGGAGGACCCCAGGGAGGAAGGATAAGGTGAAGGAGACAGAGGGCGGCTGACCCAAGGAGCCACGACAGTACAGAGGGCAGGGTCCCTACAGTTTATTTGACTAGACACTTCCTCCGATAGGCCAGGATGACGGGCACGCTCTCCTTCTGCGGGACGGGAATGAGCCCAGCACCCAAGCCCCAAAGGTTCCAGGCACGTGATTCGAGCACCAAAGATCCCTGGCTGGCGGTCCCGAAATGGTCCCAGCAGAGGAGCGGAGACCAGCAACCGACCTACCGGAGGAGGAAGCAGCTTTCCTCAGAGCATATCACCCTGTCATGCACCGCCGAGACACCCACCAACACTCCTATCCTGAAACAGACCACCAGATGAGAGATGAGGTGAACTGATGATGGAAATGAAATGGAGGGGCAGGAAATTCGGGGGATGTAATTAATCAACCAGCATTCGCTTAGCAACCTGAGAAAACTCCTGAAAAAACCCATAGATCAGGTAGATCGGCCACGGGAATCGAAACCGAACCTCCCGAATGCGGGCCACAGACGAAACCGCATGAGCCGTCCCACTCGGAAGTGCCGAATAAAACTGATTTTGCAAAAGTTTATCTAGATTAGCATGAATTAGTATCAAGTAGATAAAACCCCAGTGTCACTGGGCAAGTTCATCTGAGTAGTCAACAACAAAGGCCATTTTCGAACTTTCTGCTTTCTGCATTTAATCGAGCTGCCAAAATCTCAGAAGCTGCTCACGAGTACTTCACTTGATACTCCATTTTACTGACCTGTAAAGAAGAAACACTTTGAAGAACACAAGATTCTCCATCGAATATAATAAAACCATGGTCAAAGAGTGTTGTTTCCATGCAAAGCTGTTTACTTAAAAAAACTTGCAACTTTTGCTCATAGAACTTTGTTTCAGGTAACATATTCGAGCTTATGAAGTCGTGCGTATTGTCATTAGATAATTATTTCGAACCCAAGGAACAAACATTCATTGATCTTTGTTAAAGCATCGATAGACTACCAGCACTCTTGTTACTACATTGCAAAGTTTTATTTGCAAGCAGTCAAATTACTGCGAATTCAGCAGTATTAGTCTATTGCGATAGAAAATATGTAGCTTTAAGTAAAACAAAGTCAAGAAAGATATAGCTATTATTTTATACGATAACGTCTAATTAACCGCCCAACTCCACGAACTAGTACTGACAATGGAAAAAATAAACGCAGGCCAATTAGTAGCTCCTTTACCATAAAGTGTACTGAAAGTTTTTCTTGGAAATATGCTTGTGTAGAATAATCATTTTACAGAGCTGTGGTAGTTTTGTTCCTTGTGTTAAGGTATTTTATAGAAATTTGGAGGTGGATGTCTTAGGAATTGGAAACGTCTGTATGTTTACGCCTCATTAAACGAAGGGAAGTTGCTGCATGCTTTCTCCGACAAATATGTAGCGTAAAATATGTCTATGACTTATTTATTGCAAGTGTTCAGTTAATTAAAGTCCCCATAAACGGATATCTGAGTTATGCTTGAAACACATGATTTAATCTGCTTTATAATAGGAATTTAATAATAGAGGTAGGTATGTCTTTGATTTCTTCATTTTCATTATATTTCATGCTCAAGTTCTTCAAGGGTAGCAAGCCAGGTGAAAACACGATTAGAAATTGACGTTTCGGGAGTGTGCATCTCTCCCATCATCAGGATATTTGCCCGCCTCGGTTCCGTAGATGGTAGCGTGTCTGCCTCACGTTCTATAGGTCCCGAGTTCGAATCTTTGTCAGGATGAGTTACGTGAATAGGGTTTTTTCTGGGTGTTTTCCTTATCCTGATAGACGAATGTCAGGTAACTTTAAGCTCCACGGACCCCGGACGCATTTGCGCATCATTTCACCCAATTCATTCATCGTCCGATATGACTTAACGTTGGAGGACATCAATTTTAAAAAATCAGGATATTTATTAAATATTATAACCACAAATGAATCACTGGATATAACACATTTATAAACAAAGACAAAACACTCACAAAATTAGCATTACTGAACAAAAGACTGTTTTCAGCAAATTAAATTCCAGGTCAAGAGATGAAGTGAGTATAGAAAATTAATTGGGTCAAAGAAACGTAATTGCTTAACCTGATTACCAAGCTGTATTGATCTGTGCTTATTAAATCAACGGATTTCCAGTTTTAAGGCCATTTTCCATTTTCCATTTTCCAGTGTTCTTATTCTCCACATAAGAGGAGCTACCTCTATCATCATCATCATCATCATCATCATCATCATCATCATCATCATCATCATCATCATCATCATCATCATCATCATCATCATCATCATCATCATCATCATCATCATCATCATCATCATCATCATCATCATCATCATCATCATCATCATCATCATCATCATCATCATCATCATCATCATCATCATCATCATCATCATCATCATCATCATCATCATCATCATCATCATCATCATCATCATCATCATCATCAGCAGCAGCAGCAGCAGCAGCAGCAGCATTCTTACGAGTTTTCCATCCTCTCATCTAAGTCATTATATTCCAAACTATTTTTTTTAATGTTTATGTACAAAAGTAACATTTCTAATTAAATCTTTGAAATTAGACAAAAATATAAACAAATTATTTTAAGACACTCTGAGATGCAAGATACAATAAATAAAATTACCTTATGCAAGTTCCTGGCTTCATATGGTAAAACTGAAAAGATCTTGTAACAAAAATATCATAAACATAATTTAAAATTTCTGGAAGAGTATAAACATAGTCCATCTTTGTTATTGTTGTATACATTGGTGTGAAACTTATAAGACGAAGACTTTCTTATTCCGTTTTGAAATTGAAAACAACTTTATGCAAAATACGAGGGCTGTTCAATAAAGAATGATCATAATTTTTTTAAGGTTATAATTTTTCAAACTAAAATTCAAACTTAATATATTCTGTTAGCTTAATGTGAAACAAACACGCCGTAGTAGTTTCATTGTTGATACTCCTGGTTCCCGCCTATGAGAACCAAGCAAGTTCAGACATGTTCAGTATCGCCTACCGCTGCAATGGAGCTAACAAGAGAGGAACAATAGGCGGCTTTGAAATACTGCTTTTGTCTCAACAAATCTTCAGTTGAGGCCTATACAATGTTACAGGAGGCCTACAGGGGGCTTCCCTACAGCACAGCTCGGAGGTGCTTTAACATTTTTAAAGAGGGGAGACAGTCAATTTCAAAGGAAGGTGGACCCGGTGCTCCAGCAACTGCTCTTAAGGAAGAAATTATCAACACGGCTGCTGCCATTGTGAGAGAGGATCGACGAATTTCCTTAAGATCACTTTCTGAAATACTGAGTATTTCATTGGGTGCCACCCACACGTTGGTGACAGAAACATTACACATGAGACGTGTTTGTGCGCGATGGTTTCCGAGACTGTTGATTCCGGAACAAAAGGACATTCGCATGCAGTTCAAGTTGATGTTAGAGGCAGATCCGGTGTTTCTTTCGAACGTAATCATTGCTGATAAAACTTGCCTACATCATTTTGAACCTAAGAGTAAATAGCAAAGCTCAGTGTGGAAATCTCCTTCTTCACCAACCCCCCGAAAAGTAAAAGTGGTTGCTTCTGCTGAGAACGTTATAGTCATCTCATTCTTTGATATTCATGGAATGCTTTATCAGCATGTTGTACTTGCACACACATCAGTAACTGGACAGTACTTCAGGGATGTCCTGAAAACATTGCAGGTCCGTATCAGGCGCAAAAGACCACATTTCCGTGAAGCAGGCTGGATGCTACAGCACGATAACGTGCGGCCGCATATTGCCAATGTTGTTGCTGAATATCTTGCAGAAATCAACGTGAAGTGCATCCCTCACCCTCCCTATAGTCCGGATTTAGCCCCATGTGACTTTTTTCTATTCCCTAACTTGAAGAAACGCCTTCGTGGGAGACATTATCCATCATCAGAAGCAGTGGCGAAGACTGCGGAGGCGATTTTGAAGCATCTCTCAAAAATGGTTTCCAGCATGTCTTTGAAGACTGGCAGAAACGCTGGGACATGTGCATCGCTTTCAGGGGAGACTATTTTGAGGACCATCAAAATTATGAGGATGAGTAAATTTGTTATCATTCTTTATTGAACAGTCCTCGTAGCTATACAGTTAGGCAAATTGGCAAATAAGGCAAATACATGTGAGTGTATAACAATGAACAGGGCATTGTTAATAATTGATTATTACTGATACAAGAAAGCAGTTAAAACAAGTAAACAACAGGAGCTGTTGATTACAGTCATAATGCACTTAGTTCCATTAATGCAGGTTCTCTGCTCCACTGCTGGTTTTGTCATCTGATACATCAATACCTAACTTCGATGTTATCTTTTGCATGACCAATCTTTTCCAGGTGATCACGTAAAAGATTTGGAATTGGTTCGTCTAATATTTCAAAGATTTTTTTATCCTTACTTTCTTGTACATTTAGTGGAGTAGAAGACTTGCACAGTCATTGCGTCAGTGTTTTAGCCAATAGTTGATTGGTTTTACTATGTATCATTGAAGCAAATCATACACTAATTGGGAATTATTTTTCTTCTGATATTATGAACAGTCTTATACTAATATTCAAATACAAACACACAACAAAATATAAAAAATTAGTAAATAAGTACAATAAATTGCAATTTAGTATACTTTAAACTCACTTTTTTATGAAAATACTTAGGATAATGTTTACTATTGTTTAAAATACTGCCAACAATTATGTTTGCTGAAAATGCTTTTGACAAATATTATTTTTGCTAAAAATACTGCTTACAGTAGTTCCTTTTTCGAGAATATTGTTGGCCTTCGGTGCTTTTTCTGAAACAATTCTGCATACTAGTTTCGTTTACTAAAATACTCTTGACAATAGTATCTATTTTATGAAGATACTCTGGACCGTAGTAAATTTTAGTGAAACATTGTGATAATAGTTACTTTTCACTAAAGCTACTGAAAAAGTATTTTTTCTTTGCTAAGCATACTGACAATAGGTAACTTTCCTGAAAATTCTGTTTGGAATAGTTTCTTTTGCTGTTGAAAATGCTTATTTCTCCTGAAAAATGTACTTAATTCCTTTGAAAAAAACTACTGACAGTAGATATTTTTTCTAAAAGTATTATTAACAATCTTTCTTTTCATTTTGCAAATACTATGGAGAAAAGTTATTTTTGCTTAAAATAATATGAACAATAGTTCTTTTAGCTAACATCACTGGACAATAGTCACATTTTGCTGAAAATATTGCTAATAGCATTTTTTTAAATACTGTGAACAATAATTCTTTCTCCTGAAAATATTTTTTTGAAATGGCCCGTTGGCTGAAAATATTGTGTACAATAGTTCTTTTCAAAACTCGTCATATTTGGGAGCCTCGTCTGTTTTAGTAGTTTTTTTTTTTTTTTTTTTGTCTAATTCAATCACTTATCGCAAGATGTGCCGAAGAACGCACCATTGAAGTATTTAAAATTATGGTTGTCTTACGAGAAGCTTTTGAACTGTTAATTTATACAAATTAGTAATGCGCAAAGTCACAGTTATGGAGGTATCTTAAATCGATTGCGATATGTGTGTAAGACGTATTACGAAACTGTTACAAGTCACGCATATGACAAATTTAACGGATCTGAATAGCTTCTGCACGTCCAGATCTGGTTTGGACAGACAGCACAACTAAGCTACCCTTGCTTGCTTTCTTTAGAAGTGAAACCGGTTCATAGTAATTGATGTTGTATCACTTGGACACTAAATTACTCATCACCATGACAATAATTCAATTTTTTAAGTGATACAGGAAACTTTTGGAAGCGTTAGATGCCTGTCCGACTCTTTATTTTAGGACGTTATCTAATACTCTCTTGCACTGTTGCACTACTTTCTTTTTTATTGCACTTATACAGCGCGTGTTTAACGACTTCTTACAGTTTTCAGTTGTTTAATTTATAAGTGTCTTTCTGCATTTTAATGTGTTTGTGCATTTTATAGGAAATGCCTGTTTTTTGTTTCATTTAAAATTATTTGTTTTCCTTAAGTGACTTGTATTTAATTGCAGCCGTCTGTCAGTTTCATATTGGTTTTTTTTTTTTTTTTTAATGACTGCATTTAGTAGTTGCATTTTCACAGCAACCTTTTTTTTCTCTCATATCTGGAATGTGATTTGTAACAAAAGTTCTAGAATATCTCATTTTCCGTGTACATCTAATGCAGTCAAATGTGTCAATGCTTCTGATTCCAAAAGTTTTCTTTATTTAATGTTGGGAGAATTATTTTATCATCCGTGCTCCACACCAACCCTGGACGAGTCAAAGCCTTATGTGTGTGAATGCAAGTAATACAAGCACATTAACTTATGAACAAAAAGAGAGCAAGAAAAATGTAAACATTTCACCTGAGTGGCTGGAAGGCAAGCTTCACATGACTGTGCATTACAGTCCCTGGATGAGTCCGTCTATTATGCTTTTCAAATGTGAAGAGTTCTGGGCTACGGCGAATCAGATGCGTAAGCGCGCTCTGCGTTGCCACCTTGTCACCCTCACTATTTTCGTATTTCTCTCTCTCTACGGCACACTATCCTAGACCATGGGAGTCTCTTTGGTGCTAGAGGGAACTCAAACTGAATTTTTCAAACTTTTATAGCAATGCAGTTGCTGAAATCACAATTGGAATCTGGAACATGGATATTCGTATATTGTGTAAATGTTTTAAATGCTGTAATTATAATTATGGTTTATGAATTGCCTATTCTTGTAATCCAATAGACCTGCCAGTTGTTAATCCACAGAGCGGTGAATATCACGGACAATTCATTATCGTCAATGTCTTCATCATCCGAATGTTGCAAATTTATAGTGATAGGCTTGAAAATCTTTTCAAGTGCTACTTCTTTCCAAAATCGTCTTCTTGTGTTTTATTTCTGCAAGTCTTACGCAGGTTTCTCAGTCTCCTTTTATTACCTTGTCAATTTCTTCGTGAATAAGTCGTTCAACGACAATTATTTTAAAAGTATTATTTCTGTTTGCAACATAACTTGAGTCCACATTAACTCAATTCTATTGTACTGGCAGTGTATAGGGAAAAGGTGGACTACTCGTGTCTCATTTTAACTGCAAGTTGGTACTTGATTTTAAACGGAAGAACAACTAAATAATTCTTATTTGATCTCTCTAGAGTATATAGAGATTGCAAAACATTTGTAAGCACACATATATGACGACTCACGTTCTGCAGATGCAGCATTCCTCAAGCCAGCAGGAAATGTACTGTTTGCTCTCTCTCAAATTTAACAAACATCTTGACTTACTCAAAGTAATTTCTTATCACATCATGTCAAACGTTTTACATTTCAGATCCGAGTAATTATGAATAAACGTACACGTATACGTGCCAATTTTAATGGTGTTCATTACACTGCCCCCATCTATATGCATTGTTATAATATATTGGTGCTTTATTTAATTGTATTAGGGGAATTATTTGAGCTAAAAATATGAGGTTGTCATGGTTATGTTAGAAACCTTACTCCTTAACTTGCTCATGGGTCTTAGTCGTAATAGTATTTATTAGAGAGGGATTCACTTGGCCCTCTCGCACCGGAAATACGGGGAATACAATATGACAGCAACGCAGGAATCCGATTGGTTGCTGGCCTAGTAGCGTTCAAGGACAAGCATCCCATTTGAAAGCCAAGTAGTATTGGCTTGAAGACAAAATTCGAGCCCTCAAACTATAGCCGGAGAACTAAGGCCAGTTTCATGACCAGGTTCAAAGCAAAAGAACGAAGAAAAATAAAATGGGCTGATATAAACAGGTAAGGGGAATGGGGCTAGGCATAACAAAATCGGTTTAGTGTTTTCTTAGCAACATAAAATCACGATTTTATACACACAACTGAACGTTGTGGTAGAAAGTTTTTTTTTCTTTTTTTTCAATTGGAATCAAATTTTTCTAATATTAACATATTGTAGTAAGTTTTATTTCGAAACTGTTCCAACGGGAAGGAATGCTAAGACAGGTGTCTCGTTATTTTCATACAATTTTTCCTGAAAATTCCAGATGTGATGTCGTTGTGACACCGACTCCTTGTCAAATGCAAAGCTCATTAGAACCTATCAATTAGCTTCAGGATCTAGAAATGGTTGAGATAAATGTCTCCGAGTGTAGGCTTGCACCACATCTCACCTGTTACCTTGACAAGTTGCGCCAACACTGCAACCTGTCAGATCTGTTGAAACTCGGGCCACCAGCTATTACAAAGATACCTCCCCCTTATCTGCCATCTGCACCGTTAGGGACACTCTCTCTCTCACAGTGACAAAACGGGTTCCTTTGCCTTCAGTGCAACCTCAATTAATTATACAAACAAGTTATCCTTTGGACATATCCGCTCAAAAATCTTCCATGTGCTTGCAAAACAAATGCTAAGCAATTAACGTTGGATTTCCTGGATGCTACGTGACAACGAGGCAGCATAAGTTATGTCCAACTTCCGTCACAAAACCGAATATTTAAACGTTTCATTTGCGTGCTCATATAACCAAACGGATATCTCAAACCAAATGGCTAGTTATGCCGGTTTAATGAAAAATCGGTAACAAAAGCCGACATAAAGTTAATTAAGTTTTCTTGGAAAAAGGGTAAGGCAATGTGTTCGTAAAAGTCTAAAAACCCCTTCCGAAGTCTTTGACCTTTTATCATAAACTCAGAATATAAACAAATGGTGCATACAATAGTTATACAAACTACATCAAACCATTGTTAAGATAATCTGTTGTTAAAATTTTTCTCCCAATTAATTGCTATTTGTTATGATAAAATTATAAAATATTCCTTTAACCCTATCTTTATGGCATCGCTCCCAAAGAACTAATTAGGGTGTAGTATTCAATAACCACAAAAAATAAAAGGTAAAGTTGATATGCAGATATCCCATAATTTTAATTAATGCAAGAGATAACAGTGTTTTATAGATTATTGCATTTTATAGATTATTGCATTTTTCAAATATTTCAGTGTGATTTATGGAAAAGATTAATATTAACTGGGATATGTAATACTTTTAAATTTGCACAAACATTTTTAATCCCATAATTACTGAGGTTCTCCAGAATATTCAAGCCAACTAAAGGCCACTCTAAAGAGTAGAAAATACTGGAAAAAATTCCGAAAATGAGTACCTTAGTTAAATGACACAGAACTATTTTAATGTCCATTTGTGACCTAAATATGATTCATATTCAATTTCAATTTGTAGCTTAAAGATACAAGTAGGTATATTTAAAACTAAGTAACACAAAAAGTAGAAAATATTTTTAAATTAAATTTTACAGCCCTATAGTGTGAGTTAGCTCTATTTTACACAATCAGAATGGCATACTTGACTAACTTATTCTGAAATAAATATAATCAGAGAATATTAAATGGATCTTTAGTGTGAAGTCAAGACGTGATTTTACGGAACTTCAGGATTGATTCAAAATGTATGATAGAGCGTTTTAATTATGTATACCCGATAGAGATATGGCCTACAACGGCGAGAGACAGCTACATCGCACTACGATTTAAGGCAGAGTTATCTCCCTCCACACAGAAGGAAGGAATGAAGTGAATAACCACGTGAGGTTACAGACCACAACCATGTAGGATATATAGACTCGCAGAGGGCATTTTGCTCCTGGCTACTCTCTAAAAGTTCTTATGTTACTTTCTGAGCTGTTCTCCTGAAAGAAGGTATAGTTGAAAAATCAAGAGAGACAGTTCCTTTAATCATTACAAAAAATGAACGTATATTTTAAATTACAAAATAAAATGTTTATTAACTTTAAAGCCATTATAAGTAGTACTGTTTTTGGTTACGATTTTCAATCACTTGATTTGTAATTTTGAATTCCTCATACTTCGTTTAGCTTTTTGTTTGATCCTAACAATTGCTTAACTATCACTACTGTTATTAAGGAAGATGACGTTACAACAATAGTACTTTATATCATTTATGTATTTATTATTTATTCTTTACATTTATTCTCTATTCGTTACATTTTACATTCTTTATTATTTACATTTATTCTTTGCATATATGTATGTATTCATTTAATGCACAGATTTTGATATTTATTATTAACCACAAAATAACATAACAATATATGCTAATAATAAAAATACAGTATAAGTCATTAAAAATCAAAGAAGATCAAATTTACAATGGAAAATTTCATTATGGTATTATGGCTATCATCTTCTCTCTCGCCTTCTGTCAGTGAGTGTAATGGTTGTCAAAGAGGAACAAATGTTGAACTTGTTAGAGTCCATAATGCATAGTTGCAGAACATAAAGTTTGGACTTAGTAGTACTTCGATGTTGTGCAGACGTTTGGCCAAGCAATTATGTCCTGCAGATAGACGAAATTTAGCAACCGCTTTCCTTCTTTGGCCAGTTTGGTAGAAGCTGTATTTGGTCTTTCCATTCTTATTTACTGATATTGTTCTCTAGAAGGTCTGGATGGGTTTTGCCAATCGTTTGGTGTATTTCTTGAGCGAAAGGAAGAATTCTAAAATAAGGTGGGATTAGAGTTCGTTTTTTGCAAGGGTTTTGGCCATGTCATGTGGCCGACAATGCCAAAATGAGAGGAAATCCATTGTAAGAATATTTTCTAGCTTTGTGTAGTGAGATTTCTGATCAGTTTCCTACAGTCCAGTATGTTGTTACAAATAGGTGTGCTGGTGAAGTTTGTGATAGCTGATATTGCAGCTTTAAATCACATAAAATGACGACTTTTGAAAACGCAGATAACCATCATCAATGTCATCGTCGTCGTCGACGACATGATCATCATTATTGGTTAAGGTCAACCTGTTATTTCTAAAGTAACGAAAGGAGGAACTTAAGCTGAATCTTATAAACAAACATGTTCGCACCATGGCTGAGTGGTTAGACCACTTGGCTCTCGCCTAGGCGGCCCGGGTTCGATCCCAGGCGGCCGCAAAGTGGGATTTGTGGTGGACAAATTGGCGCTGCGGTGGGCTTCCTCTGGTCCTCCGGTTTCCCCCATCATCTTTCCAGCACTTACTCCAAGATTCTTCTCATCATCCCAGGCGTTGGGCCGACCCTGCAACCCTGGTATATCCGGTCAAAGGCTTCGGCTCCCTCACTCTGAGGGAGACCCCTCCTAACACCAGCATTAAAAAAGAAAAAAGAGGAGCCGGATTATATTTTTTTTTTAACGAACTTCAAAGAACTTTTCCTAAATTTGTTCAGGATTTTCGAATAAAAGAAGTATCACCTTCGTTGCTATTAGATCCCGTTTCGACGTTGGTAATCCCTACGTCTGTAAAGCAGCGATAAAGACTTTGACATAATCACCATGTGCTACTAAATTTAGTGGATGTACAATCAAAGCTCTAGAATAGAATTGGATATTATGTATTACATAAATATTGAACTGAATTCGTGGAGAATGATGAAGTTGAGTACCATCGGAAATAGATCGAATAGTTATAAATTGAACGCTTATGTTCGACTGAGTTTCCTCTCAGAAAATATTGACATATCTACTAATGGAATCTATATACATTAAAACTGCAATAGAAAAGTGTACAGTAGTTTTTCTGTTGGAGTCTTATTGATAGTTGAATGCATACTTGCAGAAATTTCCTTTACTTTTTCATCCAAGAATTGTCTATTCTGTTGTAAAACTTTGTATAGACGTACGTTAAATTTCACTTAAAAATAGGCTCTTTCACATCCTAAGTACTCTTACACAAGTGGGGTTTATTTATAAATTAATGTAAAATAAAAATCTGAATACTTGGTTTACTATAATCCATTTAATTAAGAGTTTGTAAGCATTTATTTAAAAATATTTCACATTTACAAAATATCGATAAAGATAGATGTTTAAGAAACTAATAAGGCTTGTTGCCATTATTCGTGTACAGAGACACCACGAGTAATTGTAATAGCAGCAGTTTTATGCTAGATTACAAACGTCACGACGTATAAGTTGCAGAGGGGCGAGAGGGCGGAAAGGTATGAAAAGAACAATATTAAGAGGAGAGGAGAGGAGAGAAGAGACACGAATGCTTGAGTATAGAATGAGAGACATGCTGAGTGTGAAGCTAAGCCTTAAATAAATAAACGCACTGTAGCAGCTGAAACTGTGTTACAACGTTTGCCTCAAGATGATCGTAAAGCTCTGGATCTAGTGACATCGTTTCGGTGAGGACAAGACCTGGATATGTGTCTGTGCGTGTTCGTGAGAGAAGCGAGGGAGGTGAAAGTTAACCTCTGTTGGCCTCTGCCACTGCTGTATAGCGTTCCAGCTTCTTCATCCTCTTTATGGAAACATGCATTAGACACATGCTTGTCATCTACGTAATCGCTCTCTTTATACGTTTGATTGCTAACATTAATTTGTCTGTTCAGCTTCCGTGTCGTATATAGAACGAGCGGTTAAGGAACATGATGATTAAACCTCTATGAATGTCCAAAACTGTTTGGTGTTTTCTCATATGCTGCGTAAATAATGCTGGGAATTATTTATACCTATGTGTACTGATGTGCATTAAAAATGAGCTATAATGACTAGACCGCGGATGTTTAGGTATAACAAATTTAAGTTTTGAACACCTAAATTAAGCGTTTATTACACCTTGTTTAGGCTGTATAGGTTACTAATTAGATTATTTGAAACAGGCTTTATAAAATTACAAATAAATCACATCATTATATTTTGTAATACCAATGCAGCCCGATCAAGTTAATTTCAATTTTAGTCATATTTTGTTTAGCATTTTGAATCACTTGGATCAATTTTCACACTCGACAATTAGCCGCATAATATACGACAAGTATATTTTCTATATTCTCAGTGGTAAAATTTGGTCGTTTGTCACTTAAATCAGTTTATAGCTCGAGAAAGAACATTCCACGTCCACTGACGTAATAGGAGCAAACGAGCGTGGCTGCATGTTAGGTACATTAAAAGTGGATGGTCTAGGTCAGTACAGTGAGCATATCTGCTGCTGCATGGAGAACTGTCAGACCCCAGTTCTGTTTAAGAACTTTGTCTATTTTTGTTTTCAGTTTTTCTCAAACTTCTCCAGGTGTATTCTTAATATTATCATTGACATCTTGAATTAAAAGAATGTATTAAGGACACTGGGTAGTCGATAGGTTTCAAAAAATCCAGTTTTTGCTTTTAATGTTATAAATTATATAATTCTTCAGCTTTAAAATGTCAGCTGGTATTAACGTCCTTTAATTCCTTTAATTCCTCAATATAAACATGGCGGCGTAATGATATGCCCACTTCCTATGAATGGTGCTTAATCTTTGATCGTGTTTTCCCAAAACCTTGATTTTTCATACTTCAGGTGGATGTTTCTCAAAAACTATAAAAGATATTCACACAAAATTTTCAGTGGTTATTTTTCAATGTTCCTTGAACATATTTGGCGAATATTAATATTTATGTGATTTATAAAATTGTTGAAAACAAATATTCAGTCCTTGAAAATATTATCTGTTTTTTTACTAGAAACTAATTAATTTTTCATGTGCATAGTATAAACTCTATGTGATTTTTATTTAACCGATATTATGAAAATGTATCTTAGGTTATTTAGGATAAAAATTGGTGCATGTAGCTTTAAATTCATACAAGTAAAGTGCACCTGAAGTATAGGGTGCAATATTTTATCCGGACACACGGTGTGATTTATGCCCCTTTTGCATAGACTTATGTGAACGTAATTTAAATATTATGCAGCAGTTAAATGCACACATCCATATACAGTAATCATACGGAATTTCAATTTCTGATAAAGTTAATTTTCTATATATTCAAATTTTAATATCGGTAAAAATAAGCTATCTATACCTTATCTATCTTCTCTCCAGTTTTGAAATAATACCAACAAAGAATGTGAAGTGAGCTCTGATATACGCCAACAGGTATGGAATAGAGGAATCCTCGAACAGCTTTCTTGCTGTTGTAATGCAGATCGGTGCTTCATCCTCCAGCTAAATTACGTTTTTTTTTTTTCTCCTGCGGATGAAGATTGTAATATTCAGCAGCTTTCAACCATGCGCCCCAACGAGTTATCATAGGTTCTGGGGCTAAAGGAACATCAGATAGCTGTTCCCGGAAGGCCTGAACCCTGGTTGAAGCTTTCAAAAATGTCTTCTTTATGATGTAAATCAGTTAATTGACCATTGGAAATCGCAATCTGACTTCCTCTGTAATACGTTTGATAACATGTGCAAGGCAAGTCTCGTTTACCAGAGAAGAAACACTTTCAGGAGCTGCATAGCTGCTACCATGTATGCGGCGCACCTATGTAAGCAAGAGGTACCCTGTTTTCGTATATGCTATTTGGACACAACACTTTCAGACAATTGTTCACCTAGTTTGCTACACTTTCTTTATTAGATTTCTGCTGCTGCTTCGTGCAGATCAGATATGCTCTCGAGGATGAATTTGGTTCTAATATCAAGTTTATTATGTATCGACCACAACATCAGTGGTTTCATCGACTGAAATCCAAACAGTTTGAAGAATCAAACTTGATTTTGAAGTCGCGATTTTAGGACTTTTGTTACTGCACATTTCACAGCATAATAGCCCGAAAATAATTTCAAGTAATACTTTTCCAGGCTCGCGTTCAGAAAGTACCGATAATCATGCATTCGTTAACCTCTGAAAATAAAATATTGACAGTTTTGAAACTCTAAGAGAAGGTGGAACTTGCTTCAACCAATGAGACTATCGAAGTGTTGAAATTTATATACACTGATTTAAAATATCGTATTTATGGTTTCTGATTAATTTATAGCACAAATTACACTGTCGTGAATCCATTATTACGATAGCGCGGCCTGATGCACACAAAGGGGCAGATATTGTAGCACGGAGCTAAAGGCCAGATAATACAGCGTGGCTTGCCGAAACAGATAAAATTAGACAATTAGAAGGTTCTAGTGCTGTCATGTTTGTTACAGAAAATATCGATAATTTCTCGAACAGTGAGCGGAGCTATATAAGCAGCCGCGAGTCGTAACGAGAGTTGTAAACAGAGTCGAAAATGGAACTTGATAATCCTGCAGCTGTGTTTTGAAAGTGAATTCTTTTTTATGGGTGTGGCAGACGAACTGGGAGAATGTAATTGTGCATGTGACGTAATTCTGCTACTGTAAGTGTTGACCAAAGTGTATTTCTACGGAAATAAAGAACATTTTGAATTTCTGCAACTGGATTTTTAATTCTACGAACCAAGAAAGTTACAATATTTAACAATTAATATGAATTAAAAATAAGGTTTTATTTATTTGGTGTTAAATAGGTCAAAATAGTACATAACTGCGAAATAGGCAATTTTAGGTAAAAACCTGAAGATTCGCGATCTAATAATAACCTCCTTACCCTTCCCAACGGGAACTGATTCCTTTCTCGATATCACTTTTAGCCGCTGGATAGCCAGGGTACGTCCATTACTCCAATGTGGTCCAACTATCGAAGAATAGCACTGCGGCTACCAATTCTAACCGAAATTACTATCACATACTTGGGAGTAACGCTGGATAGAGGCCAAACTTTTCGTGAGCGTATTACTGGGCTGTCTGCTGTGTGCAGGAAGCTATTGCTTTCTTGTGCCCCATGCTCAGTTCCGGGATGCCAGTTCGCCTAAAGCTACACCTTTTCCGATAACTTGGAACTCCACTAATGCTGTATGCCTGCCTGGTGTGGGGTATGGCCGCAGGCAGTTGATTACGATACCTTCAAACGGCAAAGAATAGAGGACTCCGGTAACACTACTTTAGGAAACCTCATCTTTTCCATATGTGGAGGATGACATTAGGCACCGAGCTCAAAATTCCTACGCAAGGTTACCGCTACATCAAACTGGCTTTGTCAGGTCTCTGGGGGATCATGATCTCACCAGTAGCCGCTTCAGGCGTCATGGGGTACCCCGTATGGCATGCGGGCACCCGAGATAACCAAGGAACAATTCCTAACAGAAGCTGAAGCTGAACTCCATTAATACCCAATTATAGAGTGTTGGCCTTTAAATCATCCCACCAGAGCACAATATTTACGCCAAGGTGTAACGGGTATTGCGTTAAAAAACCGGATTAAAGGGGCAAATAGTATCCTTTATCTCAATTCCCATTTAAATCAAAAAGTCACCCTACAGTCCTCAAACAAGATTTCCTACCTCCGGTTAAACCCCTTTAAGGGTGGGCACGCAGCAAAATTATTCATGCATGCCAAAGTCTGCCAGCAGTGACGGATGGACGGACGGAAATGAGGATTACTGCATTTTTTATGTATGATATTAAACTTTTGAACACCAATATAACTGAAAACTCTATTACAATGCAGTATATCACAATTATTTTGCAAGCATTTCTGCTCAAGCACTATAAATAAAATATAATATTCCAACGTCTTTATGATTAGTAAGAATGTTAAATTTCTTCCTACGAAATTGTGAAGAACTCAATTTTTAATCAGATTGGATTTAGAGAAAGTCCTGTAAATAATTCCTTACTCTGTGACGTCACTCTTGGGGAGAAAACTTGTTCTTAGTCCTGCAATGTTCGTGTAGTGAGCACACGAGAAAACCACAAATTTCGATCCATTCCAGAAGAAATAATATCACATTTGTATGAAGAATATGTACAGTAAAACAATATAACAAATATTTTAATTTAATGAACTAAAAGATGCACAGCTGTTAAGCAATTCGATTAGATAAAAGCACGTAGCAAGTTTCTTAAAAAGCATATTGTACGCTTCGAAATGAATAAGTCACTACTCCAAGAAGCGGTTGTCGAATAGCAGGACATCACTAACTCTAAGATCCCCTATTACTTTAAGAAATACCACCATAATGAAGTGAAAGTTGTGACTGGAGCTAGAGGAGCTAGACTGTCATATTGTTCATGTAGAATACATTAGGAAGACTTCGTTTCTCTCCATCTGTTAATTCCAGATTCCTTACCATTATTTTTGTTCCTAAATTTTGAATTTATGCGTACATAATTCCTATTACCATTTCATAATCTAAGAATTAAAAAGTATTTGTACACTTTGGTTCAAATGCAAGTTATAATTGTGGAAAAAAATATTTGCATTAAGTGATTAAATAAAACACATCACTTTGCTTCTATATGGTTTCCAGATCTAAAGAACTCTTCAAATACTCAGTAAAACTTATTGACATGCATAATTAGTTTTGAATATACTCATAATCTGGCAGCATATTTGTGTCCCTGAGGGAATCTTGTTTAGGAAGAAGTTCTAAGAAAGGCAAATCCCTTTTGTTTTTGAAAGCCGATATCTTTTGTACGTCAATTGTTACCGATTGTAACGTTGCCACATCGCTGTTGTTGCTAACAATGGTTTCCGAGCTGGTAATTTACAATATCTTGAAACATGGTATTCGATTTTTTACCTGTTTCTTCCAATATTTATAGCAATCAGCAATTATTGCATCGGTAATTGGGCAATGTTCTACAAACATCTTTGGAAAATGTGGGAGTTAATGTTTTTAACTATTATGCGTTTCAAATGGGAAGGTGTTTGTCCTTGAGTGCTACTAGAGGAGCACCAATCAGAGTCCTGCGGTGTTATCGTATTGCATTCCCGCTAAGTGGTGTGAGACGACAGCCAACCTAATCAATCTGCATGAAGTACTATTCGCGCTAAGACAAAAATTCAGATTTTGCCGAAAGTGATCCACGTGGAAGATACAGAGTAATGTATCTAGCATAACCATGAAACCCCCATATGTTTAGCTCAACTAGTTTTTCTTATACAAATAAATAAACCACTATTACCTGTATTATAACAATAAATCGTGACGTAAGCACTTTATGAATTTCATTTTTAGTTGGCATGTATGCGTGTACGTATATTTGTAATTACTCAGAACCCTAACGTAAATGTTTGACATGACGTGATAAAAGAATTAATTTGAGTAATTCAATTCAAGTGAGAGGAAACAATAAATTTCCTGCTGCCATGGCAGAACGTGTCTGGTCACATTATATCATTGTTTAAGAATGGTTCGTAATCTTCATTTACTCTAGAGAGTACAAAGTGGTTGGTGTGTATGTACCTATATACATATACTTTTCATTACTCAGAACTGAAATTTAAACTACTGACATGAGGGATAAAAGAATTACTGTGAATAAGTCAAGGTGTTAAATTCGAGAAACAGCAAACACTTCATTTCCTGTTAGCCTGTGGAATGCTATATGCTTATGTGTATGAATGTATACTGGATAAGAAGTGTTTATTTACTCTGGAGAGTTCAGAGCAATATCATTCAGTCGTTCTTTACACAACAATAAAGTAGGAGTTAAATAGTGCAATAGCTTATTGCGGTGAATTTAGTGGTGAGTCAAAAAGGCAGGTATTGCGAAGTCAGGCTCGAAGTATTATTTTTAAGGTGTACAGGTTCTTCAAAAATTTTTCGGAAACAGAAATTGAAAGTGAGTTATTGCAAAGAGTGCTTCCGTTTAAAAACACGGTAAAAGTGTATCAGATGGATCAACTTGCAATTGAAACGGGGCACGGGGTAATATGCCTCCCACCTTACCACTGCCAGTATAATCCAATTGAGTTGGTGTGGGCTCAAAAAGGGGGGTTGCGAACACAAACAATACTTTTAAACTGACGGACGTTAAACGTCTTGTTCACGAAGAAATTGACAAAGTAACACAACAGGACTGGGAAAACTGTGTGCGGCATGCAGAAAACCTTCAAGAAGACGATTTTAAGAAAGAAACAGCACGTGACGAGATTTTGTAACCTATAATCATAAATTTGCAAGACTCAGACGGTGAAGACAGTGATAATGACGAATTGTCTCTTAATGGAAGTGACATTGACAGCGATATGTATGAGCCACTGGCAGTTCCATTGGATTAGAGAAACAGGTAATTCATAAACTATAATTATAGTATTTTAAAATATACATAATTTGCGAAAATGCTTTTTCCAATTATGATTTTGGCAACTGCATCACGGTAAACATTTGTAAAATATAATTTGCTTACCCTTACGTCTGCGCCAAGCAGACGTGCATGTTGTATGAGTGTGCGAGAGAGAGGGAAATATAAAAGGAGTGGGGTAACTAGCTGGCAACGCTGAGTGTGATACGGCATCTGATTAGCTGGACTCCAGAGCTACACAATAGTACAACATTTTAGCACCTCCACCTGATGAATACACAAACTTACATGAACTCCTTGATGGCCCTCCTTTAATATTGCATTTTCCTATCCACCATTCTTCCGATAGGTATTTATGACGGTATGCCTCCACCGTTCACTCTGTAATGCCCTTGTATCGGGACTGGCTACTATTTTATTAATGGAGCCACTTTTATAATATGTGATAATCAGTGCGTGTACCAGGATGGGACAGATACCCGTTGAGTCCTTCAAACCTCTGTTGTCCTTAATATGTATTAGTTACCTAACAATCTTAGGCATATTCCTCAACTCAGTTTGGTCAATTAGAAAACTCGATATGGCTTACTATGACAGTGAAAGTAAAGGTATTCCTTCAGAGATGCCAAAGTGCAAATTTCGAATAGAAAGAAGCGTAAATTTGACTAAGACTGTACGATTCCGTGCAGAACCGCAAAACCTCATACAGAGAACATAATGATTTCTGCTACCATCCATTCACACTGCAATACATAATTTATAACAGTGGCGGGATAATGAGGTCCAATCCAAAGCGCCGCAGATTGAAGTGACTCATTGTGTTACGTCACTGTGTCGTTTTAGCTGTAATTGTATTTCGAAAGCCCAAAGAGTCCAGGGTATTGTGCAACTGAATAGCTCTCCTCGGCACTTGGAGATTATTTATCATTTAGTTTGGTTACTTCCTTAGTTATTAGCGAGAGGACAGACCTGACGCAAGCACGTTTCTTGTGCTCATGGATGACATATCTCAAGGTAGATAAATGTTCTTCGGCTACGCCCACTTTTTACGCCCAATGCTAGTAACCCAACATTCCCTTCGATCTTTACCAATCCCGTTTAAAGCTATCTGTAGATACGTGCAAACGAGTAACATACGCGGCAATATTCATTAAACCATGACTCATTGTACAGCACAACGACCTTAAGAAAAATATTAATGTAAGCTGAAGTAAAGCACTCTATGGGCACTAACTTCTCTAATAAATAAGGCTATAGAATAGCCATTATACACAAATATTTAAATTGCAAAATCCTTGTTTACTTTAAATGGGAGGTATGCTATTGAAATATAAATCATTGTTCATTCACACAAGTGATGTGTAGGATAACCTTGGAAAGATGGAATAAGCCTGAAAAATTCAATGACATGTCTGGGAATGAAAACACATATCTTACTACCGCACAGTTGTTCTACCCAGCTAAGCTACCGTGTCAAAATGCTGGCACTACATTAAATTCATTAAGGAATATTTTCCATTTAGGAAAATTATTCCTCCTGAAATCTTGTTTTTAGAGCTTTAAAAAATATGACTGTTTGAAGTTTTAAACGGATTTATTAGCTTTAAACAGTTATTCTTTTCAAAGAAATATGTTTCTGCTTTAAAAGAATTCCCACGCTTGAATCGTACGAGGGCTGTTCAATAAAGAATGATCACAATTTTTTTTTTAACAACGTACCTTTACTCATCCTCATAATTTTGATGGTCCTTCTCAAAATAGTCTCCCCTGAATGCGACGCACTTGCCCCGGCGTTTCTGCTAGTCGTCAGGGACATGCTGGAAACCATTTTTGAGAGATCCTTCAAAATCTCCTCCGTAGCCTTTACCACTGCTTCTAATGATGGTTAATGCCTCCCACGAAGGCGTTTCTTCAAGTTAGGAAATCCAAAAACGTCACATGGGGCTAAATCCGGACTACAGGAAGGGTGACTTTTGCAAGATATTCAGCATTAAAATTGGTAATATGCGGCCGCGCATTATCGTGGTGCAGCATGCAGCCTGCTTCACGGAAATGTGGTCTTTTGCACCTGATATGACTTGCAATCTTTTAAGAACATCCCTGTAGTATTGTTCAGCTACTGATGTGTGTGCAGGTACAACATGCCGATAAACCATTCCATAAATATCAAAGAATGAGATGGCCATAACTTTCCCAGCAGAAGCAACAACATTTGCTGTTTTGGGGGTTGGTGATGAAGGAGATTTCCACACTGAGCTTTGCTGTTTGCTCTCAGGATCAAAATGATGTAGCCAAGTTTCATCAGCAGTGATTACTTTTGAAAGAAACTCCAGATCTTCCTCTAACATCAACTTTAACTGCATGTTACCCCATTGCAGCGGTAGGCGATACTGAACATGTTTGAACTTGCCTGGTTCTCACAGACGGGATCTAGGAGTACCAAAAATGAAACTACTACGCCATGTTTGTTCTACATTAAGCTAACAGAATATAATAAGATTGAATCTTCTTTATTGATCAGCCATCGTATTTATAGACAGCTAAGCACCTTCTTATTGAACTATATTACATAAATTTTAAGCATACTGTTAGTTGCGAATATGGCCGTGTATCTATTAAAACTTTGCAAGATTTTCAAAAGTTAAGGTTATTGATTGAATGTTTAGTTATCTAATTTATTTACAACTAAACCAGTCTCTTGACTTAATGGTGTGAGTATAGAGGATAACGTGATTGTTTCAAGAGTCCCGATTTTGAATACTATATGGAGTTTGTTACTCAGATTGATCATTTTTCGGGATTTTCATTAGCAGAGCTTACTTAAGCAACTTTTCAACAATGCGAGTCACAGATTATTTTAATCTACTGTGCTAAAGAGCATCAAAGTCTCAAAAAATCGTTTACTTCCAGAATTACGGAAAACGAATAACAATTAATTTAAATTCCATAAATTATAAAATACTTCATCACAGAAGGCTGACATTTTGCACAAATAAACTTCAACATCTATGTATAGGACCTGTGACTCAATTTGGCAAATGTGTCATTCAAACTGTTGAAATAGTGTTCCATTAACACTTAATTTGTGTGGTAAAATGCATACAAATTTTATTATTAATTGAAAAAGAGATTTTTCTGTCTGCTTTTCGTTTAATCTCCAACACTTTAAAGCTTTCATATTAGTCTACAGAGACCTGGATGCACGCTTTATTTAAAAAGGATAACACAACTGTTTGTGTTGATAAGTGATGCGAAAACTCATAATATTGAAGAACAATAGAGCAAATCCAGGAATTGGAAGGAATCTAACTTCTACCACAACCAGCAGGTATCCCTGATCTTGCGTCAACATATTAGCATTGGTAAATATCCTGTAAGGGCCTATCGACTCTAGCTCATTTGGCCAAGTTTCCTATGAGGAACAAATGTGTTAGCTTGAGGGGTGTCAATAAATTCTTCTTATCCACGCCAATGGTGTAGAGGTCTCTGCGTCCAATTCAAGAGGTTTCAAGCTCAAACCTCCGTCAGGGGGAGTTATCTGGATAAGGTTTCTATCCTGAAAGATGAATGTCAGGCAACGCTAAGTTCTATGTACCCTGGGCTGAGTCGAATAATAATAATAATAATAATAATAATAATAATAATAATAATAATAATAATAATAATAATAATAATAATAATAATAATAATAATAATAATAATAATAATAATAATAATAATAATAATAATAATAATAATAATAATAATAATAATAATAATAATAATAATAATAATAATAATAATAATAATAATAATAATAATAATAATAATAATAATAATAATAATAATAATAATAATAATAATAATAATAATAATAATAATAATAATAATAATAATAATAATAATAATAATAATAATAATAATAATAATAATAATAATAATAATAATAATAATAATAATAATAATAATAATAATGATCATGCCGTGGCCGAGTGGTTATACCACCGACTCTCACCAGGGCAGCCCGGGTTCGATCCTAGGTGACCACTAAGTGAAATTTGTGGTGGACAACATGGCGCTGGGGTCCTCTGGTTTTCCCCGCCATCATTTCACCAATTGCTCTGTCATCCATCTTTCCCATCATTCAATTTACCTTGTACTATCATCCACTTCTCTCTTTCTCTCATACCAGGCGTTGGGACGGCCCCTCAACCTCAAAGCTTCGGCTTTCCTCGCCCCGCCTTTCTGTCCCCTAACACCGGTGTCGGTGAGTTAAAGAAGGAAAAAAGAAGAAGAAGAAGAAGAAGAAGAAGAAGAAGAAGAAGAAGAAGAAGAAAAAGAAAAATATTCTTCGCATCAAAATCTAAAAATTATACCGTTGCGGATGAGCAAATCTCACTGAAATGTATCTCAAAACTATAGATTCCAAGTTCTTTGCTTTGAGGATTAAATAAATTTTCTGTAATAACATATTTCCAATAAAATGTTTCTAAAAAACAAACATTCCATATGAGCCACTATATTAACGTGCCATTAACTAAATTACTACAATGAAATTTTGCCTTGTTACAGACATATATGTTACTACATGCCGAAGAAATACTTATATATCTATTAGGAATAATAAGCATTTGTACGGGGAAAATATAGCAACCGCAAGCTTTGAAGCTTAACTGTTCGATAACACTTGGAAGGCGCTAAACCTGAACAAAAATACTAGAAAACGTTAACAGAGGAAAACAAAATATTTCATGTGTTGTACTCATATAGCTTTCTGTCTCACTATACTAAACGCTGTTCCTACACAGACATATTCTTCAGTCGTTAACCGAGGTAAACCTCCATTACTCTTTCAGTTATGGGTATAAAACTAAGCCAAAGCGTCAACAAATCACTGTATCCCGAGTTTAAAATGCCGGGATCTCTGTATGACCATCATAGGTATAACGACTTCAGCCTTGAAAGAAAAGGAGTGTAGATTTTGAAGCTTAAAAGAAAACAAACATTACGAATGCCACAAGAATCTTTAATTGACATGAAATTGGTACTTTAATGAGTATTTGTTTTCGTTGCGCATGATTTTATTGATCTCTTACGGTTTACAAATTTTACAAAATTTATTCAGAATAAAAACCACTTAAGAGTATCTTTGGAAAACTACATATTTATCATGCAAGTATCTTCAAAGAAATTTGTTACGGAACATTTCGAGAAATTGAAAATATTAAACGTTTTTTCCATGTAAGAGGGACTATGAGATGGGTAATTTTCTTTAAAATGTTTGTGTTGTATCTTAGGAACACTTTGAACCTAAATATCTAATTAGGTATTTATGGAATTTAGTTTTAAGAGTTGTCCTGTTTACTCAACATAGAAAAAAACACACAGACAGACCTTTTTTAAAAGTGCATATAACTTAATCATTGGTACAAACTTTCAGGAAAGATGAAGTATGCTAGATGGATAAAGTTTAATTCATAAAATTCGTTTGAGATTATTTAATGACTATAATGCACAATAGTGTTAAGAGTGCATAAAGTTTATGAGTTATTCAAAATCAGGTTTCTCAGTCTGCCTCTGGAATTCTGGTGTATCCATTCGAAGAGCCCAGGAGTCATCTGAATTATATTTCAGGCAATTTGGAGTCTTCAGTCTCTGCAGCCAGTTTCTATGGTCTCTAGATTACAGACTTCACGTGTCGCCACAAGTAACAATCAGTAGAGAAAAATAGGTGGTCGAGTTGGCCCGGAAACATGACTTCGTCTTTTTATTCAATTTCGTTTCAGGAGAAAAACTGAAGCAAAAGGATGGGCGGAAATGAATGGAATAGGAATATGCTAATATAAACTAGAAATGACAAACAAATGGTTAGAAAGAATGTACGAAGCACTAGCTGAATCCAAAATATTGTATGCAGTGGAGATTCGGGGGTGGGGGAGGGGCACAGAGGTAAACAAAACGGTGGACCAAAACTACAGAAGGTTTTTAAAGAGTTACTAGGCTTACCAAGGGCAACACCTAGGGAAGTACATTTAGTAGAATTAGGAAAGACAAGAAGAAATTGAATAATAATGTAAAGAATAATACAATTTTGGTATAGGTGTTTGGTTAAAGAGGGGAAAATTCTGAAATTATGCTTGAGAGAGCAAAAAAGATTAGAGAACTCAAATACTTGGTTGGCAGAGGTAGGAGTTATAGAAAGCATAGGAATGGGAGATATATGGAGATTATAGGAAAGGAATACATGCGATGTGGGTAAATTAGTAAAATGCAGAATAGAAGATATAGAAAGACAGGAAATATGGGGAAGTCTAGAAAATATGAAATCATTACAATTTTGCAAGCAAATAAAAAGAAATTGAGGACGAGAAGCATATGTAGATTACTGCAATTGGCAAGAGAGAGATGGATTAGCATGGATGAGAACAGGAGTAATATTTCTAAGAGGGATAAGAGGTAGGGAAAAGGGTATTTAGACTTGTATGGGAGAAAAGAAAGCATAGAACACTATGCAACAGAATGCGAGAAGGTCGCAATATGGAGAAAAAAGTTTTGGGAAGAAAAATGGGAGACAGTAGAGAAGGGGATAGTAGCTATAAGAATGTTAACGGGCAGGGAGGAAAAGAAGGTAAGAAGTATTGGTGAGTTCTTGCAGGAAGTAAAAGAAAAATGGGCCAGAAATGTAAAAAATGTAGGAGGGGGAAGAAAGGGACTAATTAAGTAATCAAGGAGGTATTGAGGCTAAGAGCTACCTGGCAGAGCAATAGACCAGGGTGTCATGGAAGCCAAGGCAGCAACAAGGTAACGATAAATAAATGTAGCGAAAAGCTGTAAATTGTAAAATGTTGGAATATGCATAATAAATATATCATAAATATCATAATCATAATATCATAATCATAAATATCATAAATATAATTTGAAGGTTTAATTAACCCTGTCAACTGCACCAAGTTTCAAATTAGAAAGGAATACATAATATTGGAACTACAGGAGTTTACGAACCGTAAATGAGACATGTAAAATCTCTGAGTATGTCTGTCAGAAATATAACATACAGTAGTCCACTTAAGCAGTTGGTAGAAGATATGGTTTTATCATTAACTATGTCTAGATCTTCACTGCAAATTATTCTTGAAGTCTCTTACGGTTGTAGCTTAAACATTCTTATGTGCCCATATCTGATCTCCTTCCGTAGTGAAACAGGGCTCATAGGTAAACAACACATTTGGTGACAAATAGGCTGAATAAGACGAATCGAAAAATAGGTGACTAAGTCGAGCGATACGAAGCCTACAGTGAAGGTACCAGCAGCAAATGTCTGGATGGTAGAGGTACAGCTGGTCTTCCGGCAGTATGTCGGATCAACGACAACCATTTCATGGCGAGTTCTCCAGTACAATTTTGGGTTCCTCATTCACAAGATCCAGCAGGTGGGTTGTTCATACTGTTCATCTTGCACGTTCGTCATGGATTCGGGTGGAAATTGCTCTGTTCCCCACAATCGTTGGAGCTCTGTAAAAACATGTTATAGTGTGGGTCTTCCGTTCGGGGATACTTTACCCGATGCAATCTGCCTCCCGGCTGTTGCCATTTGCCCGTCCGTAAATAAACACCATATCTGCCAGTTCCATAACCGTGTTAGTACCTCTCCAACTTACCTATGTAAATCTATAAAATGAATAGAACACACACCCTGCTTTAAATACTCGTACATCAGGAACAATCATGTTCTAGCACACATAGTTTAGCTCTTCAACGAAGGAGTTAACTCTCTGAATCCCTGTTATGTACGCCGGAACATACAAGTGCAAACAGTAATGAAATGCATACGGCACCGCAGGCGGTGACACTGATGCTGCATGAGATGAAGTTGGAGCACCGGTGGAATAAGATGGCTGGGGAAACCGGAGGTCCCGGAGAAAACCCGCCTCAGCGCCGTGTTATCCACCACAAATCTCACTTTGCAGTCGCCTGGGATCGAACCCGGGCCTTCTTGGTGAAAGCCAAACGGTCTAACCACTGAGCCATGGCGCGGCCCTGCAAACAGTAATTTTTATATGAACTAGCAATTGAGACCTTTCCAGACCGAAGCACCTTATCTCGAATGGATCTTTTAACCTGAAAATTCGTAGCATATTGACAGAAAAGTTTTGTATTTCAGGGAAATTTTGACATAAATTTTTGGGTGGGGCATATTTCTTCCTATCTATTAAAAGTAAGCATCAGAGAAGATAAACAAATTTAAACTAATTTATGCATTTTTAATCTTTTAATGAAAAAAATTCCCTAGTTATACTAAATTATAAAAAGGGACTCACGTAAATGGGACTTCGCGGGTCACTCAAGGACAATTTAAAAATTTCGTGTAATAAGAAATGCGAACATACTAAAATGTTACTTTCATAAACGTTTAATGGAGACATTTTTATAAAATAAAAGCAGCGAAACCTGTTCACTGAAAGACTGGTTCACCGAAAGCTTGGTTTTCCTTGAAAATATTGCAGTAGAGTTTTTGTAAAATGCTGAATTTAAATACTAATTTTGTACCTTAGTAAGTGAAACCCTCTTTGGATCTTATGACATCTGACATGAATGAAATATTGACTCAGAACTTTTACGCGGAATAAATATTTGCTCGAACTACCGGCACTCGTAGAAAAAGCAAAGCTATTTAGTTAAACACTTTAAATGTAAGTAGAATGGTGCACTAACTTGGTCAGTGATTCATAGCAGAGCTTTGAGGACTTTTTCTGCTCAATGCTGAAATCTTTTTCGCAGAAAATTATTTTCCTATTATAGTTTTTTTCTCTTGAAACATGCATCAGATAAGAGCAACAGAAAGCAATTATGACGTCATCATGCTAACGAAACAGACCGGGTCGTGTTCTTAATATGACATCCCAACTTGCGTCATTTGTCTTCTCCAGAAGTAGGACAAACTAACTTACTGCTGGCTATTAGCTCGGTGACGTGTAGTTTTTATATTCACTTTCCATCGTCAAATGTCACACTGGTTCTCTTCCAGATTTTTGTTCAAGGTTATTTGCAGACCCTCACAAACACAGAATTTCCCTTCACTCACTCAAGGTTTACTATGATATGCCGAAACAAATGGCTGATCATGAACTTGATTGCACAACAAATGTCGCTATATTTTGACTATTTCTAATATGAGTATAACAGAGGACAAGGTCAAGAACTTTCTGCGGCATTATAATGGAGTTTTACATAACTGTATGGATAAGTTTATCAGGAAGGGATTGATGAAATGTTATTCAGTTGAGTTAATGACAGATGAATTCCTGCAAGACTATAAATATAAGGATTCTACTAAACTATTTCAAAACCGTTAAACTGAAAAACAGTTAGCCTTCATAAAGACAAATTTCAGTTAATACAAGGAATAACACGTGTACAGGAGAAATGTACAAGTCTGGAAAGTTCTCTAATTCTTAACAAAATTCCATCTGTTTGAAAAGTTTATGGGCAGAACTTGGAAAAAGGAGTATCTAAGAAAGCGAAATGTGTCTTTGTTAGAAACTCTGGACACTAAACTTAGTGTCGCATTTCTCAATTTATCAAGTGCTAACTAGTGAAACATTTTATACTTCCAGCATTGTAGATGTCGCTGCCGGTGATTCAGTGTATTTCAACTATACTTCAGTTGTAACAGCGGAAAAGAGTTTCCCCGAATTACAAAACCTACAATATGAGTCAGCTGGAGAATTTAGTACCATGACGGCACGTTGGCTATGGTGGCTCATTGGGTTAGAGCAACTGGGCGAAAACCAGCAGATCCGTGGTTCAAATCCCGACTGTAGCATTGCATTTTTCAGTTTGACTATACAAAAATTTTCATTCTTGCAACAGAGTTCCTAACATATGAGAATCTGCGCATGTGACGTAACATAAAGCATGTGACGTAAGAATGGAATATAATCATTTCAATTATGCTCCACAAATTTCTGAGCATTGTCCATAAATTACACAAGAGCGATTAAACCAGAAGGTTGCTTGATAGACTGTGCACATACCGAGACAGCACATACACTGTTGTCAAAGTAAGGATTATTTGTAAAAGTGGCTTATAGTAACCCGATATTAACTCTAGTAGTCCTGTTCTGAAGAACAAGTAGTTTATTGCTTGCCCCACAGGAGAGTATCGGCAGCAGGATATATTATACGCAATTATGTATAGAGTCTAATGTAAAAGACTATCACATTTTGCTATTAACTGGCTTCCTTACAAAGTGGAGAAAGAATTACATTCCACACAAAAACTGGATACCGAGATTTCACCGGAAATCTACTTTCCTCAAATGGGAAGTCATTTATTTCCCCCGCTCTCTCGCTCTCCTGGTTGTACAAAATGAACAGAATTTCAAGGCCATCATATACCATCAGTTCTTAAAAGATTTGACTATTACTTAAACCTACTGTATTCCTTTATTCCCCCTTTACTTACAAGTAAATATGTAATACACAAGTTTCTGAAATCCTTCATTTTGATTAACATGGAGTAGAAGCTAGAATAAACTTTTGTAAAATAGTTCATTCCAGAATGAGTAGACAAAAATGTAAAATACTCTCTTTTCTTTTTGGTTCAAATTCATGGAAAATCTTAAAGAAGGAGGTCATTTTTCCTTTTGTTGAAAACACAAGACCAGTTGCTGTGATATCTAAGTTCCGGTATTTTTCTTTGTAGTGTTGGATGGCTATTACATAAGTATTCGTGTTCTATAAGTTGAATTATTAATTGGAAAAACTTAAATGCCATTAAAACGCTTCATAATGAATGCGGAGACCAAGACTCTTTCACTAAATATCAGTTTTGGATGGAATAAATTTAGGACAGATGAATTGCAAGATAAGCATAACCAGTTTGTTGGTTCGAAAGTACTATGATAAAATTGAAGTCAAGTAATTTAAGATATTGTACAGCTAGAATATTGAAGTATCTTACAGTAATTTGTTTCTTATAGTAACAAAGTTTCATAAAGGTCTTAATTTGAGTTTGTACAAACACTTTAGTGTTATATAGCGTAAATGCAGTATATGGAACACTTTTTAATAGTATATAATACCTGCTCTTATTGCTTACGGGAACATAAGCGGTAGACACTAATGATACATGAAATTAAACTATTATTGGAAAAGAAAATTTTGGCATTTATATAGTCCATGGTTAAGATATTTTCCAGACATCTAATAAGGTCTGAAGAATAACTAGCTAAATGTTTAAGGTATTAAGGTGATAGTTTAATTTGAATCGATCTTAAAGTGATTCTTTGATCACTAAAGTTTAATGAGCTCGCCCACCCAGAGCATAGTTGTTGCATACGCCATTCATGATATTAGTACTGGTGAACTGAAATGACGTAAGCTTTTCTGGGCAATTAAATAATACGAGATAAAAGATTGCACCTTTGGAGAGTGCAATTAAGTTGCAATATAGTTTATAAATTAAATGGCAAATGACTCACTTGCATAGAAGCTTAATGGCAATTTATTTTGTCCTGCTAATTATTAAAACGAAAATTATATAAGAACCTCAAACATTTACAGTTATTAAAAAGGTAAACAAATAAAATAAGTAGTTAAAAAACATTATTCAATTTAATATACTTCCAGCAAAAACAGAAAAAATCATTAAACCCAATATTCCTTAAAAATGCATTGCTAATATGTACCGGAATATAAAACCAATATGCATTTCGTCATTTTGGCCACAACGCTGTTTTCTATATTTAGGGCACTGTTCGATTTTACTTCATTATTTTGGCTCCTTCCTTTACGGACAAGAAAGGAGAGTAGAATAATAGTTAATGAAATGAGTTCATGTGATACACAGCAAGACGCATCAAGTGGGATTATGAACAATGGGACTTAATATCAGTCATCGAATGCATACAAGAATAACTTTTTTTTTGTCCGTTAAGTCATAACGGACGATGAATGGAATGGGTGAAATGATGGTCAAATGAGCTCAGGATCCATAGAGCTTAGAGCTGCCCGACATTCGTCTTTCAGGATAAGGGAAAACCCAGGAAAAAGCCTTATCCAGATAACTCACCCTAACTGAGATTCGAACTCGGTTCCTCTGGAACGTGAGGCATTCATCCACGTTACCGAGGCGGCACAAGAATAACTGGATGAATCATTTGCGACAAAAAGATTTCAGAAGCCATGGTTTGTTATCGTTCAACAAGAACGAGATTTCTGGAATCCAAGTAGGTGCTGGACATAAATCTTATACGTAAGGTCATAACAGGTCATCAGACGTAAGACTTGCATGAAAAAGTCGAGGAAGCTCTGTACTGTCATTTTCTGAGCTCGTCTTAAGTATATAAATAGTTGTATATTATTGAGTTTACGTAAGAATGACTTTCCAAATATCAGAAACTTTACTATTCAAATGATAATAAAGAGTTCTTGTTCTTTATTTCAATCTTGAGAAGAAACCATCTTTCCAATTTAGTAATTAGTCTGGAAAGTGTAGCTCTTGGATGATAAAGTAGCTATTTTAAGAAGAACGGGCTCTCATAGAGCTATGAATTGACGTCCCATTAGGAATGAGACAAGTCTCTTTTCCCTTTAACGCCTTAATAATTGCAAACCGTGAAAATGCTATTGTACTGTTCTGGTTGGTCCAGATGTTGTGAGGCTCTATCATTTGGGAAGAAACTTTATTTAAACTGAGAAATCAAGAGAGTTCATGTTACACTTCTGTAAGACTTTATCCAAAAACAATTTTCTTTGCCAATTCCAAAACATAGACCAAAGAACATAGATCTTTTATAGTAATATCTATATGTGCTTAACTTCCTATATTATATTATTCCTATATTCCTATGTTATAGCCACAAATGAATGACTGAATATAACATAAATATAAACAAAGACAAAGCACTATCAAAATTCGCATTTCTGAACAAAAGACTGTTTTCAGTAAATTAAATGCGAGGTCAGAGATGGCGTGTGTATAGAAAGTTAATTGGGTCAAAGAAACGTAACTACTTAACTTGATTATCAAGCTGTATAGATCTGTGCTTCTTAAAATGGAAATCCGTCGACTTAAGAAGCACAGATCTATACAGCTTGATAATCAGGTTAAGTAGTTACGTTTCTTTGACCCAATTACTTTTCTATACTCATGACATCTCCTGAGCTGGTATTTAATGTGCTGAAAACAGTCTTTTGTTCAGAAATGCGAATTTTGATAGTGTTTTGTGTTTGTTTATATTTGTGTTATATCCAGTGATCCATTTTTGGTTATAAAATTTAATAAACATCCTGATAAGGGGAGAGATGTACGCTCTCGAAACGTCGATTTCTAATCGTCTTTTTACCTGGCTTGCTTCCCGAGAACAACTTGAGCATTTCTATAAACTAATTTTAAAACGCAATAAATGTCAGCTTTAAGTTACATTTTATTTTACCTACCAAGCACATAGTAGGCAGAGAAGCCATTGCATTATAATAAAAAAATTCGGTGCCGAGATTTGAACTGAAATGCACGTTTTGAGATCCTCTGAAGAAACGCAATTTTATATTCTTTAGAACGCACTTAGTAACTAGAGGAGGTACTGCACTCAGCCATTATTTCGATAACGAGCTTCCAGGAATCATATAATGTTTTAAAATATTAAATCATTTGTGGATTATTCTTCAAACAGTTTTAGGTAAAATTTCAGACCCTGTTAATTAGTATTATAGCTCTAGAGAAAATGCTTTTGGCTCCTCTCAAGGACTGAACGCAATTAGATTGTTATATTTTGCAGTGCAAGTTCATCCTTTTTGCCATTTTATTCATTTATTCAGTGAGAAATCTTGTTTTCTCTCTGTTATCTGATCCTACGTGTTCCAGCTGCTCGACCTGGTTGTCTGGACATTTCTGGCAACTGTTTCAATTTCATTCGCCTTTATAAATCTTAGAAATCAGAGCAGTCCTCATTAGTTGTATTTGAGTAAGCAGAAAGGTAATTGTGCTTGGTCCCTGCAGGTGGATGACCATCTGCGCGGAGAGCCGGCAGAGGATTTGGGACAAGCACTGTCTCCTTGGACGGATGACCTCGGACATGCTGGTGGCGCGCAGGTGGTCGGTCGCTCCTGGAAAATTAGGAATTTCATAACCCGAGGTAACGCCGTGGTGTCACTTGTTCCGATGCAATCAAATGCCGCAACGCCTTCTCATCATGCGCAAATAACGGCGTATCCTCGCTCCATTGCCTTCCTTATTTGCATGTTACCCTGAACGTGGAATGTGGTCACTCCGTGGTAACCTCTCCTAAATTATAGTGAGTGATACATTGCACACAGTTTTCTATTTTATACACACTTTTACGTGGTTACAGTGCGTAAACGTAATTGATACATAAAAACTGTGTTATAGTGGAACAACTTTCATCAAATGGAGCAAAAACAGTTATAGCAGACATGGTCTTTAATTATTCCTTGACCGGGGCCTGGTTGTTTGTTTTGACGCAATATCCAGCCTTGAGGAGAGCTATTACAGGTCATATTTTATCCAAGCCTACCTCAAAGCTAACTGTTCTAACATATCACCAACTTGTAACAAGATTAAAGATAACTTTGCATCCGCGTTATTTAAGATCTGGATGTTAGCTTGTTATTTCAACGGATAACAATTTAATATTGACTTTCTAACCGTCACATGTGTTACACATCACAAGACATCAAATGATTTCAGCGATCTTTGGTCATTGTTTAATTTCCTATCACACACCTATTGTAAATAGAGCAAGTACATCTTGCAAATTTCCTATATTTAAAAGATATACATGTATTTTATTTGTCATAAAATATTTAAAATATACGGTATTTTAATGAAAATGTTAGAACAATTTATTTCTAAAAGAGTTCTACATAAATGACAATTTTGAGGAGAATTTCCGTGTTTCATTTTCGGAATATCTTTAAGTTTAATAAGCAACTTGTTGTATTTTAGGTACATTGATGGAAATAATCATACCTTTCACATTAGCTGTGTGTTGGCTAAGGTTTGGATGAGTAGAGCCAGACTGAAAATTGCAATGCCATAGCTGGGATATGAAACACGGATCACCCGCTCTCCGTCCGATTGCTCTAAACCACTGAGCTACTATAACCAACGTGCTCACATGACATTAAATTCTCCAACTGACTCGTATCTTTCCTGGTAGACCACTAGGGGTTCTCATATGCTATGAGACACGCACCTTTTGTGGCGACTTACTATGCTGTAAGGACTTAAGTCCCAGGCTTCATAGTTAAACCACTATGTTTTTATTTTATTTTAAGTAAATTGCTGGAAATAATCATTTACATTCACACTAGCCGCGCGTTGGCTACGGTTTGGATGAGTAGAGCCGGACTGAAAAATTCAATGCCATAGCCGGGATTTGAACTACGGATCTCCCGCTCTCCGTGTGGTTACTCTAAAGCACTGAGCTACTATGGCCACTGAGCTTGTTATAGTGGAACTATCTTGGCAGATATGCTTCTCTTCAGACACACGAGTTTTTTTTTCTGAAAATGCTTTTTCTTTTGGTTTATATTCTCAAAACTATGTTTCTGAGATGGAAATTTTCGGTGAACTACAATATTTTACTTACTATGTATATACAAGTAATTAAATATGAAGATTTACCGTATATATACGTTTTGAAGTATATGTACAAATAAGGTGTTTTTGGAATAGAGACGCTACGTTCGCGCGCGCGCGTCACGTTGCCCTTCTGTGCGCATGGGATAAATAAAAAGGTGGTTGTACTTTAAGATTATATTATGTTTTACATTACCTATGTATGATTCCCCCCAAAAAATCTATAGTAAGAGAACTTGTAATCGTGTCTCCAAAACATATTATCATTTTAATGAGAAAATTATCATTCAAATAAAAATCAGAAGAGAATCTTGAACCGCAACACAGATTCCTATATTTTTCTGCTCCGACATGCCAACGTTGGAGGACGTAAATTAATTGTTTTTTCTTTCCTGAAAACAGTTCGTGTGAAATGGTACCCGAGGTGTCATTTTTGGGGACGTCTTTCTCCGGCCATAGATTCTTTACACACCTCCCACGAAAAAAAGAGTTCTGTCCGGAATTTTAGCGAATGAATAACTTTTGAGACTATGAGGTAGCGCCGGAATTGATATGCACTATGCTTTTTGGAAGTGTTTAAAGAGGTCTCTGCGGTATGAATGCCGGATTGGACATATTCCACGTTTTCACCTGCTTAAAATGCAGGTATGCAGATATTTCTCTATTTGGGTGATTTTGCCTAGAGTTCATGAATATTTGGTTGACGTTTCGATTATAATAAATTAATTGAGGCAATAATTTGCAGCCCGTAAGTTTACCTCAGAAAATTCTGAAGCTTCTTAATACTGTATCATTTTTGGGAAATAAATATTCATTTCACCTGCCTTGCTTCCTCTTAGCAATTTTAGGATTAGAATAAGGAAAATACGGAGGGAATTCGACACCAAAATCTGTGGTTTATTACACCTAAGCTGCAGGTTGGGCATTCCCGGGAGGAAGGATGAGGCGAGAGTAGACAGAGGGAGGCCGTCCAAAGTAGTCACGACAGTGCAGAGGACAGGGTCCTTACTATTTACCAGTTGGAAACCCCCTAGGAGGCCAGCACAACGAGCATTCCACCTACCGTGATCCAGAAAAGGCCCACCAGTTCGGTCTGGAGAACCGAAACCGTCCTACTGATGGAGGAAGTGTTTACTGGACGCATATCATCCTGCGATGCAGCACCGCGACTCCCGCCGACATTTCCACCTTGAAATAGACCACCAGATGAGAGATTATGTGAAGTGATAATGGAGATGAAATGGAGGGACAGGAAATTTGGGGGGGGGGGGCTGTAACTAACATACCCAGCATTCGCCCGGCGACCCGAGAAAGCATGCGGAAAAACCCATGGGTAGACCATGGGAATCAAACCCTGGTCTCCGCACGAAACCACCTGATCCATCGCGCTCGGTCTTAGCAAGATTACAGATGATAAAAATGTTTCAACGTTGATACACCAGAAGAATTTTTGCACACTTATTCGCTTTCTCCAAATTTAATTTTACTAATATTTGAAAACCAGATAAATTGAAAACAAGTTTAGATATAAATTTATGTTATCAACAGATCAAGTTAAATATTTCAAGTTTGAAATGTCGCGCATGTAAAGGATAGATATATGAATAAAAATATAACAAGTTCAAAAATATATGTGTGAATATTTACACGCACTTAGAAAGTAAGACAAAATTGATACAATCTAACATATTTTAATACTCAATAGTTCTGGTCCCGTTTTCTGGTAGCGAATCCAGTATAAAAACTTAAAAAGTATTAAAAATATTCAGACGGCCGAAATGAAGCTTTCTTAAAATGAAACACTATTAGATAAAAAGCGAAATGAGGCAACAGGAAGAGCATTGGAACCTTTTCTGGTTGAAACAATGTCAAACCGCTGATGGTAGTGACAAAATATAGGAATAATGCCAGACAATATATTACAAGCAGCATCTACGAGTATGAACTGTGTCCGAAAGAAAATAGATTTTGGAGAGACTAAGGAAAAAGTTGGTATCGTAGCAGCTGGAAGGGTTAACCCTTGAAGAGGTGAAGGTAAAAAAAGGGCACACAACTGGCCAAGGAGCCTAATCCAACTCAGGAAAGTGTCATAATATGTATTTTACTTAAATTACCATGTCGTAGAAGTGGTAGGTACCAAAAGAATACTATCCCTTACGTGCAGACCTTAAAAATCCAAATTCCCCATAGCCTTGACAAATAGCCATAATAAATGTGCATTTAAAGGAAAAGAGAAAAGAAAACTTTGGCAGCAAATAACATGTTCCCAAATAAGGAAGCGAAATGTTTACAAACGACAGTTCGATTCCTACTGTTGTTGACTGCAGATCCTGAAGGTGAGTCAGAGTACAATTCATTGCCTCTTGTATCTAAAACGAAGGAAAGCAACCTATATTTGGATTTTATAAAAGAAGTTTGCTTAAATACTATGGTGAAGTCAACATTTAAGGATCAATTTTTTTTTCTACATATATTTTCATTTTATCTAAAACAAAAATGTTATTGTATGCTACTTTTGACATGACTCCAAGCACATTGTGTTTCATTTTATGTAGCTCCATTAGAACTATTTGTATTAATGCCTTGTTTTAGATACGTTACCAGATTGCGCTGTAACAGAGCGGATAATGTGTTACATATCGAATACAAAGAAGTTATTGAAAAATTTATCTAATATGATATGGAAACATTGGTGTTATATTTTTCAAGTATATAGACCATTGAGTTATTAAACCAGTCATAAAAATAACATTACAACTTTATATAATGTTTAATATATAAAGGATTCATGGGATTAGTAATTTAAATGTTTTACTCCACAATCAACAACCAGAAGAAATGGTGATTACTTCTTGTCAAGTTAATCTGGTAGCTCAGATTTGATCACAAATGCCCTACTGAATCAAGGTGTATGACATACTCCTGCTAGGCTGCGTTAGCAAGTCAGCGGCAGAAAATATACGAGACTTCAAACGAACTGGATAGGTCTGCTAAGACTTCAAAGGAAGATTGGTTTGAACATATTTGATTTTCAACTGCTTTTTATTTTGTTTGCGATTTTAACGTTATCTATTTGATTTCAATGAGCCAATTTTCCAACATTACTTATATATCATTTCTGCGCATTTAAACGATTTCTTCTGTCATTTGGGCCCGCTGTTGGATGCTGATACACTGTGTTTACTTTTGAAAGGAGTACTACCTTTACCCTGATGTCTTACACATCTGAGATATGTGACTGCCTTAGGACGTTTGATGCGCAATGTCGGTGGTTCTAAACCTGTCACAAGGAAACTTCTTGGTAGTGTTGTGCATTCCATTCTTCTGTATGGTGCACCAGCTTGGAAGTCCTGCCTTAATAAGGTAATCTACCGAACTTGGCTCGAGCGCGTACAGCGGAGGTGTGCACTGCTTATCTGTAGTGCATATAGGACTACCTCCACGAGGGCTCTGCAGGTTGTCGCTAGGATTGTACAATGCATCTCTTGGTGAAGCAACGCGCCTATGCTCATGGAACTGATTCGTCGCAGCAAAGTCTCTTGGTTCGCGCCAACACCATTCGACACTGGCAGGCGGAATGGACCCAGGAAGAGAGTACGGCACAGTGGACCAAGTTGCTGATTCCTGAGATCGCACCCTGGCTCGATCGAAAGCATGGAGAAGTTGGTTATGTCACACAATTTCTGACCGGCCAGGGCCGTTTCAAATACTATTTGTACCTCATGGGGCTCATTGACACGGACCTCTGTTCGTACTGTGCACATACGGACACCACGCAACATACGATTTATCATCGCTGTTACGCAATACTTGGTCAGGTTGTTACTTTGAAGAATATTCTTCCACTTATGCTTGAGTCCAGGGAGAACTGGCATGTTATTTCTGAACGATTACTTCAATCCTCAAGGCGAAGAAGCAGAACGAACGCGGAGAGGAAACCGATCGCCGCTGTACACTCAACATCTACCACAGCATCACCTTCCCCTTTTCAGGTGTTTAGGTGCTATATACCTTCATTTGCTACATTAGTCCGTCGACATTTTCGCCTTTTTTCTTGTAGTAAGGCCTATTGGTGCTTCCAGGAGGAAGTCTCTTGTGGCTCGCAGGTCCTTTTTAGTTGGTAAGAATCCAACTCTCTCAGTTTGGCGTCTTTTGAAGATTTTTATCTGAAAAAAAAAAAAAACAATGACAATTTATCAGGAGGCACAATATATCCTGATATCAAGGACTTCACTGCTGCTTCATATAACTTCATTGCTCTGTTTACTTCGTTATTTCAGCCTTCCTCCCTAAATGCGACTGGCCTAAATTTGGCTTAAGTACTGAAAGCTTGGAAACTATTTGTTCTTTCATATTAGCCATGAGTATGACAACATATGGATGGGTAGGGTCAGATTTAAAATTTAAATGCCACAGTCGGGATTTAAACCATGGATCTTGCGGTCTCCATACGCCTGCGCCTAACCATTGAGCTACCAACATGACAGCATGACATTAAATTCTCCAACTGACTCGTGTTTTCCCGGTAAAGCATTAGAAGTTCTCGTAAACATATGAGACAACTACCTTAATTAAATGTGTAGTGTTTAACGCCCGCTTTTACTACATATGGCATCGCAGGCGATGACACTGATGATACATGAGATGAAGGTGGAGCACCATGGAATGAGATGGCGGGGGAAACCGGAGATCCCGGAGAAAACCCGCCCCAGCGCCGCGTTGTCCACCAAAAATCTCACTTTGCGGTCGCCTGGGATCGAACCTGGGCCGCCTTGGTGAGAGCCAAGCGGTCTAACCCTGAGCCACGGCGCGGCCAACTACCTTAATAGTGACTTACTGTGCTCTAAGTAAATTTTAGAGCAATTAGTCTGCATTAATTGTCCTAATAGTGGTCCGAACTACAAAGCCTATGGGTAACAGTACTTGTAGCACAGTAAGTCGCCATTAAGGTAGTTGTCTCATTGTAAATGTTCAAAAAGTTGTGGTGCAAATTACAGATTTATACTTATTGTAATTGAAAGAACTTCTGCTTATGAGATCTCTTAATGGCTTACGGGAAAAAACAAAGAGTTACTTGGGGAATTTAATGTCATGCTGGTATGTTTGACATAATAGCTCAATGGTCAAGAGCAGCCGCACGGAGATCAGAAGATCCTTAGTTCAAATGCCAGCTATGGCCTTGAAGTTTTTAGTCTGACTCTACCTTGCAAATACTCTGTAGACTTCTCTTTGGTTTTCAAGAAGCTTACAGTTTCTCTAGATATTCTCCAATTTATTTCAGTGTTCAGCTTCAATTTGTTTTAAATTTCTTTATTATTATATAGAGTACACAGAAGGGAGAGAGTACTCATGGAAAACTACAATGGGTGCCACCATGATGAGTTAATTTTTTAGAACGTACATACTCTTTCACTTGATCAATGATTAGATAAATAAAAATAAATAAAGTGCAGTATCTTCTGGTGATAACTTTTTACCTTCTTCACCAGATAAGTTAAGTAGAGGAAGTACTGTATTCTAACCCAAACGTTTTACACTGAAATTTGACACAGAATAATGAGTTTAGCTCCCTCAAGCTAAAAACTTATTTTTATAAAGAAGTCCGTATTGTGTCTGTTTCTTCCTTTAACTCCCTCTGTCTGTGTCTGTCTGCCTGTCTGTCTCTCTCTCTCTCTCTCTCTCTCTCTCTCTCTCTCTCTCTCTCTCTCTCTCTCTCTCTCTCTCTCTCTCTCTCTCTCTCTCTCTCTGTGTGTGTGCGTGTGTGTGAGCGCGCGCCCGCGCGCTTCTGTGCCTGCCTGTCTTTATGTCTGCCATTTAGGCAGTTGGTAGCACTGGTATTTAGTCCAGTAACTTCCAATGAATTGACACGAAGGTTTTCATAAAAATGTCACACCCAAACTTGTTTCTTGGTTTTTATTTTCTAAAACATAGCCCTGAAGAATTTTTGTGACAATATATTTTTAAGATACTTGCTTAGAAACTAAAACAATATCTGAGATTTTCTGTGAAAGTCCTCTTCATTCTGATTAAATATTCTATAACTTGTAAGTTGTAAGATATACTTTTACTACGCAAAATGTATAGATATGGGAAAACAGAATTTATGTTAAATAAATATTTTTGGGTGATTAACTATTTCAGCGATATGCTTTAAAATGTGTTTAAGCTGTCGAGTGGTAAAACATTATTAATTTTTCCGGTCCTGGCCATGGGAAGAGAATAGAATTTGAAAGCCATGGCAAAGTGACCTTTTTAGAAATTTTTCATTTGCATTAGCGTACTCTGTTCCTCTTAGGAGGCGACCGTGCCGTGGCCGAGGGTTTAACCGCTTGACTCTCACTAAGACGGCCCGGGTTGTATCCCAGGCAACAAACAAATGAGATTTGCTCCATTATCATTTTTCCTTTTAATTATTTCGCCCTCATTTTGCCCTCACTCTCATTCCGGGACTGGGCTGATCACCCATCCCTGGATTTCTAACTTTGATCCATTGTTTCGGCTCCCTCACCCGAGGCCTAAAATAGCGTAAGGGATAGAGGACCTAAATGAACAGAACTATGTCATATACTAAGAGAAGAAGAAGATGGCCATTGAAGTAGTGGAATTTACAAAGGGTTTATTGGCTAAAAAAAATTGGGAGCTATTTATTTACATTCTAAATTCATTATTAATAAATTGGAGAAAATTTCCTGCACTAGTCTGTGTTAACATGCTCTACTGAGCACAAACCCACAAATTTCTCATTTGAAAGGCGGTGAAACTAGTAGGTAATATTACCTACCAGACGTTCAAGGATTCATGAGTACCCACAGCGTACGAAGTATGCCTGAGGTGAGTTTCTGCATTTGAAAATCATAAATTTTGCATCTTGAATTATAGGCGCATTTATACATTTCTAATTAGGAATTTTAAACATTTTGAAGGAATTTATATAACTGTGAAAGATAAACGATTTAACAGAAATGCATGAAGTAAACTGCTCATTGAAGTTTAAACAGATTTAAGTAGGACTGAGAAAAATGTAACTGATATAGCCTAAAGCAATTATATAAAAAGAGGAATTCCGATGTCAAGCCAGAAACACAAAATCCACAAATTCAGTTAAAACATGTACGTTTATGAATCAGCAACACTACTGAATATCATAGAACGTGTCTCTGTCAGTCCAGTTCTCCTAGCAATACAATTAACTGCACATTTTAGAATATTTTTCAGCATTTAAAGCATATATAAGAACTCAAATAAATACCAGGATAGAACTCTGTATTTGAGCTTAGCAGTCAAAAATTTGCACACAATATACATCTTTATTTTTCTGCATAGCTTGCACTAGCAAATGTAAATGAATACATATTAACAATTTGATAAAAAAATAAGTTATATAACTTTTGAAATGGATTTGAAGTTTCTGCAGCAGCAGTAGTCAAATGGACTAGAGAATATTAGAAAACACGGATAAAAGTTGCTGGTCTAACACAATAAAATGCACAGTCCGGGATCCATGGAAAAACTTCACTAGATCTGTTCACTTTATTTTACTAAATAAATATCTACCTCATCAGTAAATGGAAACACATAGAAACAATTATAAAATATCAACAAAATTTCAATACCAAAAATAATTGGAAACGCAGTAACTGGACATAGATTCTTCAAAAAGCATTTACACTTGTAGTATCCTTCAAGTAGATATCAGTTGCAGACTCTATAGAGGGAGCTCAGGGGAAACAGCCCAGAACTATCTTAAATTTTCAGACACTGTGTAGACGATTTCATCTCTTTGGAGCCAGGTAAAAAAAATACCACCTTCAATGAACTTAAAAAAAAATATATATATATAAAGAAGTGAAGGTGCGAGGATCTTGAACATTCAAACGTCTCGCAGTAAACTAGTACTTCCTATCTCGATACAGATAGGACCTTTTCTTTTGCTATAACTTAAACCTTTCTAATTTATGTACCTTGCTTGATCATCGGCGAAAGATTGAAAAGAGTGTCACCTCTAAAAGGAAAGAAGGCATTTTTGGTATTTTCATTCATATGACTGAACAACGTTTAGCTACTTAGTTTAGTTACTCTTAACCAAACTTTCCATAAATACGTATTCATTTGAAAAAGAGTATATGATTTGTTATAATTTTATATGGGATTTTAAAACTCATGTTAACAGAGATTTGAAAATTCTCAAAACCAGAAAGTAAAAGCCCTTTGGACCCTTTCGCTCTATATTATATGTGCAAAAAGTTACCATTCCTCATTGTGGCAGATATTTGTTGGAGCTGCCCTACACTGAGGCGACAAACAAAGCCAATCCTCCTCTCTCTTTGATCTTGGGAATCCCGAATTGAAATTTCCAGTCAATTGTTTGATCCTTGCACCTTTAAGTATTGCAGGACTTCATTGGAATTATTTTATCTCCTACAAAAGACAATTTGTTGTCGGAGGTTTTAAAATTACTGCAGTATATAAAAGAAAAAAGAATACACAAAACAGACTCTTTAACACAGCGTGGGCTGGAAAATAAAAGAGAAAGGAGAAGTCACGAAAAGGAGCAACCTGCAGTTGATAATAAATTGGCTTTAAAACGTTAGATACTAGCGCCAATGTTACGGCTTCTGGAAGTTTTATGCGGCATTTCTTAATATGTTCCACTTTCTTTAGGTTTTCACCATAGACACATTAACAAACCTAGTGCAAAAGTTCAATACGTAGGTGGCAGCTATGTTCCGTGCATAAATAAAAGGATAACACGTATGTTTCGTGAGAGATCAGGTTTCATGTCACGCTAACATTTGGCGAAGGATTTAACAAGCAAATGCTCATGTCAACCTCACAGAATTTACTCCAACCTTAACATTTGCTTCAGTAGAAAGTAATTTGCAAAAGGTGCCTTAGTTTCTATTTATTCTTATGCCCTCTCATAGAGACATACCGGGTGTTCAAATATTGAATATAAACAGTAGGTCATGAATTGCAGCAAAAGTCAGTTAGCAAAGTCATCCTTTAAACTCTGTAATATGATTGATTAGTATATTAAGTCTGATGTTCCACGTACAGATATTACACACCCTTTGAATAATATCTAATTAGATTAGTACAATGGAGATACAGAAAACAGAAGCGATTGTCGTATGTCTCCTTATGCTGTCCTTATAATCACAATTCTTTCCATGATATCACAAAGAACAACTGAGTAGAGGCAGTACAAAGTTCTGAAAAATTGAAATCAATAGATAGTATTACATATCCTATATGACACATCTCACAGAAAAATTAAACATTTGATTTACTATGTGAGTAAATATGTTAAATATACAAAATTTATTTACAATAATAGATCCGTTTTTGATTAAATTAAACATTCTGAAAAAAGTCCATGGAAAATGTCGTTTGGATGACAGACTCTTTTTCGCAACTTTGGAAGATGCTGAACTAAATATATTTACTGGTCTTTTAAGTTTTAGTTTATACTTTTCACACATTTTCATAGGCTCAAGCCACAAAACTTGTACTTACGATGCAATCTCGTAAACGAATCCTGGTGCAAAGGAGTAGTTTCTCTACGTAATGTAAGTTTTTTTTTTTTTTTTTTTTTTTTTTTTTTTTTTTTTTTTGTTAGTTACGTCTTCCAACGATAAGTCATATCGCACGGTGAATGAATTGGGTAAAATTATGCTCAAAGGAGTCCAGGGTCCCTGGAGCTTAGAATTACCCGATATTTGTCTGTTACGATAAGGGAAACCCCCGGAAAAACCTTATCCAGGTAACTCACCGTGACCGAGATTCGAAATCGGGACCTCTTGAACGTGAGGCAGACATGCTACCATCTACGCTACTGAGGTGGGCATACTGTAAGTGATGGGAAAATGATGTGAGAGCTGCCGTTTTAGATTATTTGTTTATTATTCCATTTTCTTCTCAGCATTATAGCCCCCTGTAGGCTTCAGATTCCCTTAGCTTTTGGTTCCATTCATCCCTATCTATAGGCTGCCATATCCTGATATCAAGAGGTAATGCAGCCTTTCTTACAGCATCTTCCCAACTTACCCGTGGTGCTCCTTTACTCTGGTCTTGTAGAATTTACCAACCAATATTTTCTTGGGGATACGTTTATCTGCCACCCTTGCCACACGGCCGACCCATCTCAATCTCCTTAGCTTTTTATATTGTTTATTTTGCTGAATCAAACCTTTTAATATCTGAAAAACGCTTTGATATTCCATGGCCAAAATCGATTTTCATTTTTTTGGCTGTTTCCATTTATCAATGATTCGTCCATTCCGAGGCTTTGTTAAGGGTGTTTAACGAGAACTGTTTTAATGAGCTAGGATGCTAGCCTAGCGCCAAACCCCTTAGCTGGAGGACCAGGCCCTACTTTTATCCCCGCGGACAAGGTAAACCGACTATACCTCCGGACAAAGGGTATCCATTTTAGACAGTTTTTGCGACACGCATAGATAACGTTGGATTAAGCCAACATAGGTAATTATTCCATGTTACCCCACCTTTAATTGCAGTGATTAAACCCAGTAACTGTTTACTTTTGAAACATACTCTCTATAGGCAATGGTGTAAATTTAATTTCTTTCACTTCCGTGCATTAGATGCACACACATACATTCACACTCTCTTCATACTTCCAGAATTTGGGAGAGGGGGCGGGTAGGAATAAACTTGGCAGAGAAATATTTCACTCCAGCCGGTAAACGAACACGGGACCCTAGTACCGCGCAGACTACTATAGGACCAGTTCAATTTGAGATTTCTTTTATTCCGAAATGGTACTTATTATGTCTGTTATTAATGTCGAAGTTACAAATTTTCTTGCCCTAGTCAGTGACTAAGAAAATCAATATATACCATCTAACTAAACACATGGAAATCGCTTGAAGAAAAAGAGATCTCTGTTTTACCTAGTTGGCTTTATATTTGTTCCTGAAGACCATAAACATCAATCGTTTGAAATACTTGAACTATCTGAACCCTACAACAATACTAATTTAATGCAGTGTCAGCTGATTTCAATCCGTTATAATACCAGTGCGAAATCTCTGTATTTGCCAACGATATCTAAAATTGTATAACAGACCGAGTCAATATAATAGGTAGTATGTTTCATTCTATTATAAGGTTTTGGTTTCGAGTTTAAAAACTTGGTTTGTAATAATAGATGGAAATCGATGCTTACTAGCACTGAGATTACGTAAATGAAGTCAAGGTAAATATGTAGCACATGCTTTCCTGATGTAAGGCAATGCCTATGCGAAAAATAAAAACTTACACAGTTTTTACTTGATATACTTGAAATTTAAAACCAATTATGGTAATCAAATAAAAAGACAAGTTACAAAATGGCAATAATGTACATCAGCTGGTTTCTGGGATATTAATACCTTTAGAAATTAATTGTTCTTTCACACTAGCCGTGTGTAGGACGCGCTATGAAAGGGTAGAGCCAGACTGAGAAACTCAATACTATAGGCGGGATTTGAACCACGGATCTTCTGGTGTCCGTCCAGCCGCTCTAACCATTGAGCTACTATAGCCAACGTGCCGACATGACATTAAATTCTCCAACTGACTCATGTTTTCCCGGTAAACCACTAGGAGTTCTCATAACACATGAGAGAACTACCTTAATGGCGACTTGCTATGTTGTAAGTACTTTAAGGCCCGGGCTTTATAGTTCGGACTACTATTAGGTACAATTAATGGAAATTAATTGTTCTTTCACACTAGCCGTGTGTAAGAGGCACTATGAAAGGGTAGAGCCAGACTGAAAAATTCAATGCCATAGCCGGGATTTGAATCACGGATCTTCTGGTCTCCGTCCAGCCGCTCTAAACCATTGAGCTACTATTAATACCTTTCCTCCTATTTTATTAGTTTTACTGTTTTGCTCTGTAGTATCATTACCAGATTATTGGAGTTACAATTTCTTAATATTGTAATGAGGATATGCTAGATGCAAAAAGATATTTGTAGATTTATTTTAACAATATGAAACCATGAAATTCCAATTAAGTGAGCACTTCTTTCGGTTGTTATACTCGAAATTCAAATTAAGTTTATAAAAATATGAAAACTAAAACTTTTTGAGCAAATATTTTGCTCTCAAAGGTAAATTGTAAAGCAAACATTGCCGAATATAATATCTACAACATTAACTAAATTTAGTTTAATTCTAAGATAAAGGACATTACCCAATTCAATATTTGCTAAAAAATAATGACCTTTGATTCCTTGTCTTGTTTGAGAACTGATAACCTAAACTTCTGAAAGCTAGAGCTCATGCCCTGTCATTTTAAGAATGTGCCCATAAGTTTTGAATTCCACAATTATAAAACCCGCAGAGCCATTTTGTATAAGATAATACAGTTTCTCGAAATGTTTCATAATCCTGCAGAAATTATGACCTTGTCATGTTGTCGTGTACACCAATCGCTTAGATACAATGCAAAGTTCTCTCTGAGTTATAATCAGCTTTTTCTTTAATGTCGTCTAACATTTAGAATTTCACCTTGAAAAAGTTTGAAACTGCAGGAAGCCAGATTGGACACACCCATTCGATGCGACATTTTCTTTCTCTGCAAAAAGGCAAATGAAAGGAACTGTAAGAAGTGAGAAATGGGCAGCAATACTATCATGATGAAGCTGCCAGTCACCGCTAGCCCACAGCTGTGTAGTTTTTCTTTCTTTTCTTACTGTAAATGTGGTACTGGTTATTTATTGTTTAGCCTTAAGGAGTCTTCTCGTAGTCACAACACCTTATGATCTAAAAAAGTCAACATAGCCTTCAACTCGTTTTGGCTTTGCTTGCGCATAGAGCCCAACAGCAGCAACAGAGATAGTGGTACGTAACAGTAGAAGATTTCGGCCGCTTTAAGAATCCATCCACAGTACTTATAGACGAAACGCCTGCAACTTCAATCTTCAGTAGATTATGGTATGAGAGCTCATAAATATCTTCTAGCTACACTTACTTAGGCCGTGAAAGCCAATGTTTCCTCATGATAAATTTGATGCATTTCTCTAAATAACTATTTCCTCTATTATTGTTATGCAACACAGAGTACTATATACGAGTATTTATAAAAGCTTTAACTTTTATCGAAGTGAAAGCTCTTTCACTACATTTCTAAATTACAGAAAAGTCCAAGTTAAAACTTTCTTGACTATCGGAGCATCAAATCATCTGTGAAATTTGTATCCGTCTATCTTTAACAATGACTAAGGAAACATTGAAGTAAAAGTTGAATTTAAAACACATTCTAAATAAAACGTTACTCTTCTAATAGACCGCTCGATTCTCACCAAGGCGACCCGGGTTCGATTTCAGGCGACCGCAAAGTGAGATTTGTGTTGGACAACACGTCGCTGGGCGAGTTTTCTCTGAGATCTCCGCTTTCCCCGTAATCTTATATCTCATTACATGTATATCAAGAGTGTCACCGCCAGTGGTGCCGCAAAAAGCGGGCGTTAAACATTACCTACACATTCATTCCTTCTGCATATCATTTGCAAGATTCCCTCAGACCATTTTTGTGGTAATTTACCTGAAGCCAGAGCGAAGTCAGAGCTAAACCAGAGCCAAGCCAGTGCGGGACCGTAGCGGGGACCAGAGCCTAGCCAGAGCAAAACCAGGGCCAAGCCAGAGCGGGACCGGAGTAGTGACCGGGGCCTAGCCAGAGCGAAGGCAGAGCGAAGCCAGTGTTAAAGGTACAGAATGAAGTGTGAGGCCAGAGTGAAGCCTGAGCGAAGCCAGAGTGAGACCGGAGACAGGCCGGGACCTAGCCAGAGCAAAGCCAGAGCCAAGCCAGGGCAAAGTTAGAGGGATTTTAGAATGAAGTCTGAGTGAGGTTATGGTGAAGCGGGAGAGAAATCAGAACGGAACCAGAGTATAGCCAGAGCAGAGCTAGAGCACAGAAATGGTAAAGTCAGAATGAAGCCACAACAAAGCCAAAGCGGAGCTGGAGAAAAACTAGAGCAAAGCTAATGTAAAGCCAAAGCAAAGCCAAAGTGGAGCTAGAGTAAAGTGAAGGCAAAGCCACAGAAGAGTCAAAGAAAAGTTAAAGATAAGTTAAATGAAAGGAAGCATTGTAAAGTGAAATACAGTTTTTGAAAGGGTGCTAATAACCATCGAGTTGAGCGCCCATAAATTTTAATCATTTTCCAACCTTAAGTCATATCGGATGATGAATGAAATGGGTGAAATGATGCTCAAATGAGTTCGGGGTCCCTTAGAGCTTAGAGCTTAGAGCTTAGAGCTATCCGACATTCGTCTTTCAGGATAAGGGAAAAACCAGGAAAAACCTTAACCAGGTAACTCACGCTGACCGAGATTCGAACTCGGGACCCCTTGAACGTGAGGCAGACACGCTACCATCTACGCTACCGAGGTGGGCCCCCTTCAGACTTGTTTCCAGTCACACTGAGCCCTTAAATACGGCAAATTCAACGCCGAAGGTAATAAGTTTAAAAATTACTTATCTTTTCTTATCTGTCCAGCGTATTTGCAAATAAGTGCGGCTAAAGACCAGACCCACAAGATGAGTTGGTATAGCAGTCATTTTGATGATTGTTGCGAGGCATTACTTTGCGGTGGGCCACGCAAAGCCAGAGCTACGCGTGGGCAGGAAAGAGACAGATATTGGCGCACTCTGGATGCTTGCCGAGAGGGAGAGAGAGAAAGAGACAGAGAGATGTCTGGATAGTTCCCTCTCCTCTTGCCGTCGTTAAATATCGTGAAGCTTCGGCAACTTTCGATAAACAATGGCTCGGGTAAAAATAGGCGACTAGGTACGACTTTCGAGCTCTCATAGTCCCGTTGATGCTATATGCCTGCAAGGTCTGGGGCATGGCCGCAGATTACTGGCTGGCATATCTTCAACGCGCTCAGAATAGAGTACTTAAGTCCATCTACTCAGTAGGCTGATTCTTTCCAGTTAGGTTTCTACATGAAGCCTCGGGTCTTCCATGCGTGGAGGATGAAATTAGACGCCGGGCTACAAAATTATACGAACAGTTACCTTTGCACAGAAGTGCCCTGGTTCGGTCTCTTGGTGATTACGATCCAACCAGACGTCGTCGCCGACTATTCCGTGTCCACTGCATGGCTTGCGGGCATCCGAGGTAACCACGGAGCAATTCCAGCAGCAGCAAAAGTTGAGCTACCATAATCTACCAACAGTTGTTGGTCTCAAAATTAACAAAAATCAATTCAAAATCAAACTAAATCCTTCAACGCCAGGGTGCTAAAGGAAAGCATTCTATCCTTCTTAGAGGAGTACTAAACTACCTCGAAATCAATCCACAATCTTCAAACAAAAACAGCCTTCCTAAACCATCCCGAAAAGAAAATCCTTTCTGTGGTTAAACCCTATCCTGGGTGGGCACACAGCAACAATCTTCGGGCTAACACAGCCTATCAGTACCTGCGATGCGATGCGAGAGCCGTGGTTAATGAAGTTGCGATTTGAGAACTGTTAATTGTGTAGTGGACCTTTGAAGTATACCGCAAGTGCATTCTTTAGTTTGTTTACTGTGGTGAAGCAAAGAGAGACTACTGTGTGTAATACACGTAATGTTTATAGCATGTAAGGGGTGTACAAAGTGTATTCTCACTGAAATAAAGAGCATTTTGAATTTATGCAAACTAGACTTTTAATTCTACGAACCCACCCAGTATCTAAGAAAACTCACAGATTAATATTAACAATAATTTGTCTATGAAAATGATCCGGAAAGTCTATGTCGGTAGGCAAATGCTGGGGTACTTTTTGACTATAAGAACTCTTTTTCATTATTTCCGTTTCAATTCTTTTCCATCTCACCTTTCAGAGTGCTGTAAGGTTTCGTGGGGTATGGCAGTAATAAACAAATGGCGTGAACGCGTATTGGCTGGACACTGACTAAATTATGCTTATGAGTTTTTATATGTCCCCTCCTCTCAATATTTTGAGACCAGCAGCGCTCTGAATTAGCACAAACGCCAGCAGTGCTATCAACATGTAATCTTGAAAATTTCGTAAAACCTTTCTGGAAAATTCTAGAATACTCTGTGGAAATTTTCAGCGACAGTAAAACTGTGGTTCTCACGAGTCAAAAAGAAAGTGAGAGACTCGAGTGAGACCTACCGGCATTTCTACTAGTGATTCTGCGAAGACTAGTGTGATGTAAAATCAAAGCTGCTGCTGCGAGATATAAGAGACGTAATAGGCTGAATTCGCCAGCAAGCGAATTGTTTGTCCTGCATGTACTTCATAAGTTACTGAGCCATGAAGAAAAGTAAAGTGGTACGAAAATTTGAACGAATAATTATATGAAGATACGGTACAAACTAAGTAAATCTGTAGTGTAACTTGAATTACTTCATTAAGCTGAAGTTACTGTGAAAAAGTGGATAGTGTCAATTTACCTCTCTTTAAAAAGTACATCATTTTTACATGAACAAATCCGAACAGGGTGTGGACTTGCAAGACATTTGGAATATCTTTACTGCTTAACTCCACAATTTTACTTTCAGAGTAAAAATATACTACAAGGTGGCGGCGTAGAGATTGCCTTTTCTAAAGACACTGAGAAGGACAAAATTTTGCTGCTACTTCAGAGTTCATGCCATAAGCAAATGAACTGATTCCTAGTTATCAAAATGTTAATATTGTACGTAAATTTGCTCTTACTAAGCTATGTGTTATTCAATTTATCTAGAATATAATTATTGCACTTAACAGGGATTCCAAACTACTATAATCTAAAATACTTATTTATGATACAAGCGTTTAAACAGATATACTATCCCGCGAGCAGAATAAAACTGTTTTAAACATGCAGCTTCATGCATTACTTCTTTGACAGTTATTAATATTCATAGAAAATTATAATTTAGGGATTACTCTTCATCTATTTCGTATCTATACTTCTCAGGGCAGAGCTTTGAATAACCATTGGGTAATCTGAGCAAACAACTTGTATTTTGAGTAAGCAGGAATCGAAAGTTATAACAGTGCAAAGGTAATTAATTCCTCGATGGGAGGAATTAAAATTAGAATTGTTTACACGATTTGTTATAAAAATTGGCTTTAAAATATGCTAACAGTAAATTTTAACTACAACTAGTCTGAACATTATCTTGGAATGTTGACAGAGTCTACTAAGTGCTATTTCTTTCTGAACTTCTTGAGAACACTTCTAATATAATCCTCTCCGCTGCTTTTGACATTTTTGACAGGTTCTTCGGATTGCATAATTATTCATTCTTTTTATGTGCCTTACATCAACAATGTAGTGGTTTATAATGTTTTTATATCATAATACAGTAATAATTTTATCATAAGCTACTCGAATTTTCGGAAATCAAGTTTGGAACCTAAGAACTAGGGTTGGAAACCGAGGTAAAAGCACTTCATTTATCTACCATCTCCAAACATATTTCCAGTGTAGTCTTTTAAACAAACATCCGTCGTTTCTTTTCAATAGGAGTTTTAAGCCTCATTTTAAAACTCTGAACTTCCTTCTACCCAGATTTATTCAATTTACTTTTATTTCATAGGAAATATGATGCTTCTTATATGCACGCAAACAAATAACTGGCTGAAAAATTGACGTACACCGTCTTAAATATTGTCTACAATGTATTGTACTACAGCAAGACGCTATCCAAGGCAGAGAAGAACTACTGCATCACCCCGCGAGAGTTACTGGTGGTAGTAAAGGCATTGGAGCACTTCCATACGTACCTGTATGGTCAGCCATTCCACCTGAGGACTGACCACTCCTCCCTAACCTGGCTATTGAGCTTTAAGAACCTGGAAGGCCAGACAGTACGTTGGGTCCAGAGGCTGCAGGAGTACGACTTCACCTCTGAACATCGTAAATGGAAGAGCCACGGTAACGCAGACGCCATGTCCAAAGACCCTGCCCAGAGGAGTGCGGCCAATGCACAAGAGTGCAGCGGTCCGAGTAGTCACAGCAGTGCCTGCGGATGGCTGAGATAGCTCAGGCCTGAGGAGGAGCAGCTGGCGGACTTGGGACCACTCTTGAGAGAAGTGGAGGCAAGGATAAGACCTACCTGGGAGGACATCGCACCAAGGAGCGCCACATATAAGTCGTACTGGGCCCAATGGGACTCACTTAAGACAAGAGAGGGCGTGCTGTTCCGGGTATGGGAATCGCCTGATGGGAAGACGCAGAGAGAGCAGTTGGTACTTCCCCGAAGCAAGGTCCCGGAAGTCTTGGAGGAAGTGCACGCCGGTACTTCAGGAGGACACCTGGGGGCGAACCGAACGATCGACAAACTCCGACAGCGCTACTACTGGCTGAGGCTCCGAGCAGACGCTGAGAGATGGTGCCGTCAATGTCATGTCTGTGCGCCGAGCCGCGGCCCCCAGACTAGGAGCCGGGGTCGCATGCAGCAGTACAACGTCGGAGCGCAATTCGAAAGGATCGCCTTCGACATAGCTGGACCATTCCAAGTGTCCGACCGAGGCAACAAGTACCTGATGGTGGTCGTGGACTACTTCACCAAGTGGCCGGAGGTGTATGCCATTCCGAACCAGTAGGCGAAGACAATCACGGACTGCCTTGTGGAGCAAGTGTTCTGCCGATTTGGGGTGCCGTTAGAGCTCCACAGCGACCAGGGCACCAATTTTGAATCCAACCTGATGTAGGAGGCACTAGAGAGGCTTGGGCTGAACAAGACCCGCACAACACCCCCCCTACATCCACAGTTGGACGGCATGGTGGAGAGATACATCAAGACCTTAGAAGAGCACATAAGTAGGTCGTGGCCAGCCATCAGCGAGACTGGGACGTTAAGGGGCCACTGATCTTGCTGGCCTTCCGCTCGTCAACACACGACACCACTGGGATGACGCCAGCCAGCTTAATGTTCGGCCGAGAGCTAAGCTTCCCATGTGATCTGGCTTTTGGAAGCCCCCCCGGACGCAAAAGAGCCAGCAACCGAGTATGTGGAGAACCTGGTGGACCATCTCCACGACATGCATGACATGGCTCGTCAGAACCTCCTGAAGGCGAGCGACCGCATGAAGACCCGATACGACAGGCAAGCCAACGGTCAAGAGTTCCAGCAGGGTGACCTAGTCTGATTGTACCGCCCTTCCCGGACCAAGGGACGATGCCCGAATCTCCAGCAACCATTGCAGGGACCGTACCAGGTGGTGAAGAGGATTAACGACGTGGTCTACCGCATCCAGAAGGTGCCCCGAGGGAAGATGCTGGTGGTACACTTGGATCGTCTGGCCCGCTAAAATGGTGCTGTTCGGGACGACCAGCCTTGAGGAGGGAGCAGTGTCGCGGTAACAGGCATAAACAGTTTCGGCGTAAATAGATAATAGACGGAGGATAATGTTTCACGGTAATAATGGGCTTGATAAGCAGCGCGGCTAGTGTACACAAAGGACTTGCCGGCACAGATAGGATTTCACGTTTGGAAGATTCTAGTGATATCTCGATTGACGAGAGTGGTAGTTTTTCCTGTTTGCTCGAGTTAAGCGATTGTGACACGCCAGCCGAACAGTTGTAAACAACGTAAGCAGAGTCTGTTGTGTAACAAGAGTGTTGGAAAGAGAACTGAACTGGACGCTGTTATTGTCATCGACCTTGCAAGATTGTGTTATGTGATGTAATGTTGTTAAGTGAGAATTGAACAGTGTATTTCTACGAAAATAAAGAACATTTAGAATTTCGGCAAACTGGAATTTTAATTCTACGAACCTACAAAGTCACAATATTCTTAAATATTCTTCAATATTCACAACGTCTCTATTCACGTTATTGGGATAACTTAGTGGTTTCTTCGCTTCTTTTGTGGTGATTTTAAGTCAAATCTGTCCAAATCTCCACTTCTGAGTATTTCACTAACAGATATCCTCTCACTTCATCGTCTTCTCACTCTACAATCATGGATAATTCTGTTCACTGGGTGCCTCCTTTCCTGGCAATGCGTCGAGTCATCGCTTGGTAGAACGAGACTATCCTTAAGTCCAGGATACCAAATAAACAAATGAATGGTTTAGAAGCACAACAGCTTACTATAAACATTGAAAATTAATTGTGTTGTGTAATAGGTTAATTAAGTTAATAATAAAGGGAATACTTCAATTATTTATTATGACTCATTAGAACTTACATTTTGGAAGGAGAAATGATTTCAGTGACCTATCTTATTACCAAACCTAATTTATGTTATACTCAAATTTAACATATTTAAAATACTTTATCAAAGGTGCATTATAAACTGAACTAGGAGTTTTTCTTCATATTATTGAGGATTATTAGATATAAAAGTTTAAATTTAATAGAAACCACATGGAATTGGTATATTTAATATAAATAATAGAAACCAAACGCGTTTTACACGGTAAGGAAATGAAAAATTCTGTAGATGACAGCTTTAAAATATTGGCAAGGCTAGTTTTGAAAGTAGCATGCAGCCTTTTGGGTTTACTAAGTGGGATGCTTTTGCTAAAGAACTGGGTTCGAATGCCATTAGGGTGGCACACTGGATACTTTTTTTTGTAATTTACGTCCTCCAATACGTCATATCGGGCGATGAATAGAATGGGTGAAATGATGCTCAAATGAGCCCAGGGTCCATAGAGCTTAGAGTTACCCGACATTCGTCTTTCAGGATAAGGGAAAGCCCCGGAAATAACCGTATCCAAGTAACTCACCCTGACCAAGATTCGAACTTGGGACCTCTTGAACGTGAGGCAGACACGCTACCACCACGCTACCAAGGCGGGCTTTCCTAAGTTGGTTAACGAATTCTGGGATTCTTCTCTGTCTAGTACAGTTTATTTGTGATGATGTTTCACAGCTACGGTGATGGCGGGACATGAAGTTTGTGCTGGAAGAAGGATACATGGACGATAGGTGGTGCTCATTCATGGGAGGTATTCGTTCCCTGAAAACCGTAGAACAATATGATATAAGCAGATTCCCATCTTGTTTGCTCTTCACCGCCGTTTGGATAATGTCGCCCATCAAGTCTGTCATTCATCATCACATCCCAAGGATCACATAGGCCACACTGAATTGGCCGAAGAGCAGTGCTGCGACCTAGAGTCTTGGATTTCACCTCGTCTGAATTTCCCTCCGCAGCTAATTATTTTAGCTGAGAACTCAGCCTATGTGCTTAAATTAGTCGTCACCATATTATTACAAACCTGCTTTTGGGATTTTATGTTCTTTCTATACTTTTGAGCGTTCAAAATCTCCTATATGCGGTAATTTTTCATCAGTATTCTTTAAGTAGAGAAAAACAAAACGCTATAAGTGTAATAATTTTGGGCGTGTCTTATTTAGTTGGCTATTAGTGAACGAACATTAAATTTAATCATTGAAAATTGTTATTTAACTTAATCTTATAATAATTCTCATCGCAAACTGAAACTTCAACAAACTAGTAAAAGGTTTTTTTCTAGTTTATATTTAAAATAATAAATTAATAAGTTGCAGGCAGCTACAGATGTTACAAAGAGAAGTTGTATACATTCCTATGATTTAGTATATTACTTGTGATGGAAATGAAACAATGCCCTAAAATTTAAAATTTCTAATTTCTCAAGCTATATTTCATAAAATTTTATTTATCATTAGGCTACGTATCTCAGTTTTTCCCTGTGTGCCATATAATGCAAGTACACCAACCTCTCTCAGTCTGTCAGCAGGTGCAATTTTATATGTGTGGGGTTTAAATTATGCACGTTCCACGTACTATTAAATAAAATAGTAAAAATAAAATTAATGGAGTAATTTTCGGGATTTCTAAAGGTAGATCTTCTTTCTCTCTATTTTAATTAACGCTCTCTAACGTAACCCATTCGGGATTACGAATGAAATGGATGAAGTGCTGCTCAAATGACCCCTGGATTCAAGATCTTAAAGTTAACCGAATTCGTCCTTGAGGATAATGGGAAACCCTGAAAAATACCTTATACAAGTAACTTACCCTGAACGAGACTCGAACTCGAGACCTCTTGAACGTGAGGCATACACGCTACTACCTCAGCTACAATGGCATGCGTAGGATCATCTCGTGAAGTACATATAAATTGCACATTGCGAATCGGATAAAAGATACGAAGTTCTACATTAGAAAGTTTTTGGAAATTGTATGGGGAGTGTAAGTTTTGCCGTGTTCTGTGGTGGCTCTTATAGCTATTGAGCAGTATGCTGGGTTGCCTACTCCCTGGTCACTGCAGGGGCTCCTGTTCTAATGTAAGTGACACTAAAGTAAGCTTTTCCGAATAAGATCCATTCCACTTATGTGTAATAGGTGTGCAGCTGTTTCACGATTTGAAGTAATGCTTCTTTTACGGCATTTACCATTCATTACACTTTCTTTCTGTTACAGGCGCAGTAGCCGAGTTTACCTCTGCTGGCAAACACTATACCACAATCGCTGTCCCAAAATATGTATATCTAGTCGTCAAACTGAAAACATTGGATACTATGGTCAAGCTTGTCTACCATCACGTTTATACATATACTCTAAGCACTAAAATAACACTTAAGGTTTTTTTACCCTATTAAGCCACTCAACAATAACAAAAGTGAAGAGCTAATTTCAACAATGGAACACGAGTCACGAAGTTGCTTATCTTAAGAAAGCTAAGCCACTCCCGATCACACTGAGCACTGCAGAATTAGGTCATTGAACTTACTGTCGGGAACCCGATCGCGATTGCGCGGCTTGTGTACACAAAGAGCCTGGAGATATGGAGTATGCCGGAACAAATAAAGATAGCGCGAGATAAAAGACCTGCCGGCACAAATAGGGTTACACTTCTGGAAGGTGATAGAACATACGATTCCTGTTTGGTCCAGAAATATCTCGAAATTATCAGTGAGGTATTTAGGGAGTGACGACTCGCCGAGTTAGTTGTAAAACGAGAGTGAGTCGTAGTTGTGAACAGATGTGTTACAAGTGAGGCGAGGAGTAAACAGCTATAAAGTGTTGTTGTTGTTGTAAACTGAACGTTGTTTGTTATTGTCATCGACCTTGGAAGATTGTGTTGTACATGTGATGTAATGTTACGTGAGAAATGATCAATGCCTTTCGACGGAAATAAAGAACCTTTAGAATTTCGGAAAATTTGAGTTTTAATTCTACGAACCCATAAAGTCACATTACTGAGACCCGTAATGTAAAGGTAAAAGCTTTTCCCCAGTTAGTCCAAATGGTACAGATCTCTGTGAAATATTATATATTTAAAATATCTGTATTATTTGTTTTGGAATGCTATACTATAGCTAAAGGCTTGTTTGCCGTAAGTATGTGTTTTAGTATATAGAGAAAATGAAATAATGAAGTACAACTTTAACGCCTTAAAACAAATATCTTTAGTCTGATAATTAGCCTCAATGAAATTATTACCATGGGACAAATTTAGCTCTTAAATCGGCATGCTCTTTGCAAATGTATCCATAGAGCATTAATGGAGTGAGATAGTTCCATGGTTTCACATGAGGAATTGCTTCAGGTGGTCTCGTGGTTCAAACTCCTCAAGAAACGCCCTGCCTGTCGGAAGCCTTTGGAAGCCTTCTTCAGCTTTTCGTCTCTCCTGATAACCGGCAAATGCATTTAGCCTGAAACTTTTTCTACCCGAAATTCCTTGTTAAAATACAATTTTTTCATATGGATCATCAATTTTCAGCTTTAAATAAAATTCTGCTAAAATATATTCCACACAAAGAAAAATCAGATACTTCAAATAGTATCACTTAAAGGCTTTGGTGACGTATATATTAAGAACGTACATTAAACACTACGATTGCAATGAAGTGTGTTTTGTAAATTTTGATATATCGAGTAAAATCTGCAAGTTTACTATTTAAGTGGTTTGATTTCATTTACATCTTGTATTCAGTGTCAAGTTTATCTATTTTAATGTAAGGAAGTTGGAGAAACATGCTGATTATTTTAACTAATTCCATTTATTAATAGTTGTAAGTTACATATTATGGAAGGTATATGAAAAGGTGATACGTCACATTCACATGCCTTTCTTCCCAATTTTTTGATATACTATTCTTACAAAAGCCTACTTTATAATGCTTCATGTTAACTGAGCTAAACAAATGTAGAAATGATGTTATTATGCATTTCCTTCTAGTTAAAGGAACAGAGAAATAGAAATGTAGTAGACTCAAGCAAAAATCAAATCTTTTAAGAACTGGATGCTATGTTAGGGCTTTGACGTTACGTTTTATTTGCATGACCAGGAAAAATCGAAAATCGGTTGTCAATTCTAACCATTACAAGAGGAATATCTCAGAACTGTTGAAATAAAAGATATTTCATAAAAATTATTTACTTTACCTTTTGTACAGTAAATTTTTCAACTCTTCTGCTGTTTATTATGCAAACACTTTTAACAATTAAAATTAAAATAAAGTTGTAACTTAAAAATCGAGACATTTTTGAGAAAATAAATATTATGTTTGTAAAGAGCTTCGTATCAGAGGAAACTACTGGAATTGAATATAAAGTTTAATATTTAACAGCCTTTTCGTTGTGGATATCCAATTGATAGTGTTACAGGCCATTTAAGCCCTTGACATCCCTAACCACCCTCTTCCATTCTACTCGGTCCTCTGCTTTTCTTCTCCAGCCTTTAACCCCCAACTTTCTCAAGTCGTCTTCTACATCATCTACCCATCGTTTACTGGGTCTTCCTCTTCTCCTTCTTCCATCCAGCTTTCCTATGAATATCTTCTTACCTACATTGGTTTCCCGCATTCTCTGCACATGACCAATCCACCTTATTCCTCTTTGTTTAATTTTCACTGCTATATTTGGTTGTCCAAATAGGCACTGTAACTCCAAGTTAGTCCGCATTCTCCATCCGTCCAAGTCCCTTATCACTCCAAATATATTTCTCAGGATCTTCCTTTCCCTCCATAATAACCATTGTACTTCTCTGGTTGTCAGCACCCAGCTTTCTGAGCCATACATTACTACTGGTCTCAGTACAGTTATATATATTTTAATTTTAGTATTCCTACTGACGAACATCCAATTCACATGCACAAATACTTTTTCAAGGTGATTATTTTATTCAGTGACTATCCAGACAAGCATTTGTGGTGAACTTTTGGTATCAAATTTTGGAGGAAAATATATCCTGCATTTATTATAAGTATGCAAAGTAAAATGTGTAATAAAGGAAAAAGTGTGTCTTTCATTAATATATGTTTGCAGTTAGAAATTTAAATGTTTCATATAAATGCACTCTTGTAAATAAAATAAAATGAAGAAAGGGCTCTCAGACCTTCTATGGTGTCTACACTCAAGGTACAATAAAAGTGTGAATTGTGCATTTGTGCATTTCAGACGTGCCAAAATAAGACACACTTGGCGTTTGTGCTTCACGCTCGAAAACAAATTCAATTTTTATAGCAAACATGTACGAAGTTTTATTTATTAGTTTCCAAGTTCGATAAGGAGATGTTCTGGTGTGTGGAGAAGCACCAGTCTGTGCGTAACAACGGCGGTAACTAACTTACACTCAGGAATATGATGAAGTTGTAGCCACACGAGCAGAGTAAACAATGTACACGCCGTATTTCTTGTCGGCAAACTTAAGAGGACTGCCTGTGGAGTAACTTTGACTTTATATGTTTAATTAGAAGAAGCCGATGGATGGCAAGTAGCGGAGACATGCTTTATTATCACGTACAGCCAGCTTCGGGTCACACACATAAATTACAACTTAGGATGACAGAGAAGGTAATGAGGATCTAACCTTGAATGTTGTCTGCTGCTATACACAGTGATTCATTATCTACGTCGTATCTGTGTTGAAAGACGGTTCGGATAGTTGTACCGAAAACTAACATTCTCTGCGCTTGCATTATACATCTTCATTTGAGCTATTCAACTGAAAACACCTCACTGCCAAACTTGGCGAAGTAACATCTGGCGGGGATCAGGGAAGACATGATTTTGACAGTACATGCGTGTGGTGTGAAATCAATAGTAAACTGATTAACACTCATAAGTAGAGATATAATTTGATAGCAGTCCAGGCACTCCGAACGTAAATGTTTACAGAAATAAACAATAAACAAAATCCTGCCGTGGCAGCTGCAATGAGCAAAGCCTTACCGCACGGCCGCTTCAATTTCTGCTTTCCATGCAGGATATTATAAGCACAATGGAGGGGTTGAGGTCAGACCTGCATGGTTCCTAAGATCCAAATTCCTACTCTTCCACCAAGAAGCTCCTAAGTTGGGCCTCGAAATCTTCAACATCTTTTGAAGTGCATATGCAAGAGAGAATAGTGGCAGAAATAAGATCTTCACTCAACATCCCGAACGTAGCCAAGGTATCAGCAACCACAGTGATTAAACTTTTCAGGATAACAGTGGCGACAGCCGCGACTTATGGAATAAATATTATATGGGAAAAGCATAATATCAGTGATCTGAGAAGAACAGAAAAAGATGAACCAATGTATATGAAACTCATGCTAAGAGTAGGAAAAAAAGTATCATCGCGCTTTGTATATGAAGGAACGAAGAAAATATACTTCACAGAGGATATCTGCACCTGTTATCATCCACAAGACCTTACCAGGAATTACTGAACCTTAGAGGCAGGAAGAAGAGGGAAACAGAACTCGACCTATACACAAAATCAACTCTGCTAGATAATTTTACCAGAGAGTATAAACCCCAGAATCACGAAGCTTGGAATGCACGGTTTTCACAAAAATGTTCAGAGAGGAAATTTCATGAATCATCAGAAGACTGATTTTACTCTGAAAATTAATTGTTCTTTCACACTGGCCGTGTGTAGGCTAAATTGTGAAAACGTAGAGTCAGACTGAAAAATCCAATGCCATAGCCGGGATTTGAATCACGGATCTTCTGGTCTCCATACAGCCGCACTAACCATTGAGCTACTATGGCCAACGTGCCAATATGACATTAAATTCTCCAACGGTTTCTTGCTTTTCCCGGTAAAACACTTAGGAGTTCTTATAAACACATGAGACAACTACCTTTATGGCGACTGACAATATGTAAGAACTTTAAGGCCCGGGCTTTATAGTTAACCACTATTAGGTCAATTAATGGAAATTAATTGTTCGTTCACACTGGCCGTGTGTAGGCTAAATTGTGGAAGCGTAGAGTCAGACTAAAAATAAATACGAGTATCAGTTGGAGAATTTATTGTCATATCGGCACGTTGGCCATAGTAGCTCAATGGTTAGAGCGGCTGGACGGAGACCAGAATATCCGTGGTTCAAATCCCGGCTATGGCATTGAATTTTTCAGTCTGACTCTAGGTTTCCATGATTTTACACTGTTCTCACATGTTACGATGTAATATTTTTCGCATTTATGTTCACATAACACAATTATCAAATACTGAATAAAACATTTAACACGAGCTCACATTTCCTATGATTATTAAGAACCTCACGAGGCTAATTGTACTCCTAAACATACGTAGCAGGAAAGGAATATCCATACTGATACCGGGAAGTGAACCCATTACCATCCCATTATCGCAGAAGCAGTACGGACGGTTTGAATAACAGAATATGTACATTACCATGTGCATTAAAACAGTAAGGCTCTCTTGAACGGTGTAAATACAATAACATAGGTATATTCCGATCTTGTAAACCGTGGTCCAGCAAATGACACGCCACCCAGTGTTTCGCCTATATCTTCGCTGGGAATTTCTATCAGTGGATGTTTGACCCTCACGGTGACGGCCAAAATAAGGACAGTTTTCTTGGTGGGGGGGGGGTGGCACGTCCCCATCAGTGACAATCTTCTCAGAACCCACGTCGACTACCCATACACAGAATGATAGTAAACCAAACATGTAAGCAAACGTTACAGGCATTACTCGACAGAGCGTTGAGGCGTGACCAGCGCAGCCATCGTCCCTTATCACGCCTTATCTCGTCGATTAGAAGAGTGAAATATTAGTAAGTTGATGTAGAATAAGTTACAAAGCACAAATAGAGCGATCGGAAGCTGCGTGTGTCTATATGATGTGTTCTCTCGCGCCTGCCGATGTATGACACATTGCTGTCCAGAGGACATGATTATATCTGGACAGACTATACATATACTGGACTCGCCGTGTATGTGCGATAAGCTGAGGTAAACATCTCTGTGTTGCGAATTCTTTCCGATACGCCTTCTCGGTTTGCATGTAGTACTATATCAGTAAGAAATTAAACAACAAAGTAAAAACTACAGTTACTGATCGGGCTCCGCATTAGTTCCTTCATTAATTTATGTTATGCTTAGTTGACAATCAATGTTTGTGAGTACATTTGTTATGTCTGTGAGACATATGTGGCCGAGTCTGTGCCCAGGTTGAATTCGCGGTGCAGTTATGACCATGCAGAAAACAGCTGATATTAAATTATGCGATCTGAAAAACTGTTGCTCATGAGGTAAAAACTAACACATTAAAAGAATACATAATTAAGCCATTAAATTATCTGTACTTATTCTCACAAGACTCTGTAAATACTGGTGAAACTCAAGTGAACTTTCATCTGTGGATCATGGGATTGGGATTTCATTACGGAGGGAATACGGTACGTAGGCCACCATGCTGGGCCCATTGTTCCTATGCTCCCAAGTGGGACACCCCGAGAGCAAGGAGGAGGCGAAGGAGACAGAAGGCGGCCGACCCAAGGAACCATGACAGTACATAGGGCAGAGTCCCTACAATTTACTTGGATAGATACTTCCCCCGACAGGCCAGGACAACGAACTCGCTACCCCACAGCGGGACGGAAACCAGCCCAGCAGCCCGGTCCTAATGGTACCAGGCAGGCGATCCGAGCCCAAAAGGTCCCTGGCTGGCGCTCCCGAAATGGTCCCAGCAGAGGAGTGGAGGCCGGCAACCGACCTATCGGAGGAGGAAGTAGCTTTCCTCAGAGCATATCATCCCGCCATGCATTGTCGAGACACCCGCCGACTCTTCTACGCTGAAAGAGACCACCAGATGAGAAATGATATGAAATGATAATGGAGATGAAAAGGACGGACGGGAAATTCTAGGGACGTAATAAACTTAGCCACAATTCGCTTAGCGACTAGGGAAAACCCCCGAAAAATCCTATAGCTCAGTTAGGTCGGCCACGGGAATTGAACAGGGGCCTCCTGAATGCCGGCCACAGACGGAACCGCCTGAGCCATCCCGCTCAGTCTGTGGACCATAGCCTACAAGCCCGGAATCTACATTATATGGTATTTTATTATGTGTATCGTTTGCGTATTAGTATTCGCACCTTTTATTTACATAGAATGAATTTCAACTGTGTTTGCACTACTGCATTAACTGACATCCTTTTCTCTTTCCCCCTCCCTTTCTCCTCAGTGTCTCATTCTTTTAATTATGTTCTGTCTTCTTCTTCTCTTCCGCTATCCTCTTCTCTCTGTTTCTCCAGCTCTTTTCCTCAGTTTCTCTTCTTCTCTGCCCTCTGATTTCTTCTGTCTCCCTGCCATTTCTTCTCTGTATACGTAAATGTCATGAGATGTTTTGAAAACCAATTGATAACTGTTTCTTCTACGGTGTTGATAGTAGACATTCTTCTTTTATTATGCCCCTTCCTTCACTTGTTCCCTGTCAGCTTTTTCTCTTTTTTACTCTGCCTTTTTCTCAGCTTCTTTATCTCTTTACTTCTCTAAGCAGCATACCTAGCAAATAGGTAATTACGTGCTAATGTAAATTAATATACAGTGACTAATTTAATACTATACAAATTTTCAATTTTCTCGCTAATGTGGTTGGTAATAATATTGTGTATGGTTGAGGTGACGCACTACAGAAAATAGAGAAGTACAAATGTCTGACTACATCCTATGTGTATATATGTAATGAACATAGCAAACGTTAGGAAACGTTATGTTTGTAAAATTAGAGCATACAAGATGAGAGCAAAACGAACCTTTCTTTGCAGTTAAGGTATTTAAGTGAAGTCAGGAAAGGAAACGTTACTATAAAGCATGCCATTCTGAGGGTTGTAAAATATGTTATATATGAATTTAGTTAATATGGCTATGGTCATTCAAGAATGAAAATTCACACACAGGAATATTTTAAGAATGCAACCTCTTTTACTTGGAGGGTAATTTATTGATTCATTCATTGATTCATTTATTCATTTATTCATTCGTTCATTGATTCATTCATTCATTTATTCATTGCTTCATTGCTTCATTGATTCATTGATTTATTTATTTATTTATTCATTTATTTATTATTTAATTGTTTGTTTATTTGTTTATTTATGTATTTATTTATTCATTTCTACTAGTTGTTAAAGTAACAGAGATTCCATATGTAACTTTAAACCATCTTTGCATGGTTCTACCACTCTTAATTGAGCTTATTGCTTTCCCTATTTAGAATATAGACTCATACACGTCACTGTTAGATATCAGCTATGAGATTTCAAATTACTGAACTTTTTGTGCTTGTGGAGATAGTAAAATTATAAACTTCATCTATTTTATAATTTTATAATTTCCTTCAGAGTATCTGTTTTCTCTCGTTTAGCCTTTTGTTGCGTATTTCCAGTTCTACTATAGAAACAGTTTGGTCTTTACTGTCTCAAAAGTAAATAAATATACTTAAATAATTATCAGAGAGCATCAAAATAGGATTTATCATCTAAATTAAATGGAATATTGAAGTTGGTCACTTCTGGGTCTCCTTGGTATGCCATACTTGTTCGATCTCTTGATGTTTACTGCATTACTGTACTCTGGGTAACGGTATGGACTTGGGGTAGCCCTACTTCTAAGAGAGTATATACTCCCTCTAACCTTC
>CM060947.1:73670444-73852944 GCA_030765055.1 Mantis religiosa | reverse complement strand
CCTTGACGTGACCGGTTTCGTGGCTACGGCAGGTGGGCAAGGCTGATTGCTATGTCGGCTGTGCTGGAGACAGTAAGTCCGCATAGCTTGCTTCTATCACACGAAAACTAAACGCTTAGAAAATAAATCAATTAATCACATATATCAGAAACCGCCTGCTTTCATTGTTCAACCATTTTTGTTCAAGCACTTAGTACACATCCCTTTGAGAAGTGGCAGCAACTACTGGAATAAAGTCATTTGTAAATTCATTCAGAATGTATATATTTGTTTGGTAAACTCTAAATTCTCTGCTTTATCCTCTTTCCTCTGATTTAATCCACTGCGATTTTTATTTCTATGAAAACGGGTCATTTATGACAGACGAAATTTATAGAAAGGTATGACTTTTCAAATCAGAAAAGGGTAAAATGGTTCACATACGATTGGAAAGAAAGAAAGCTTGTGGACCGAGTGCATGTAAGTTGCCATATTTAACAGTAGTACCAATTTTAAAATAAAATCTTGCCCTTAAGCGATAGAGAAAAGTTTATCTACTTATTCCGAAGTTTGTAGCACAGTGGTCGGAAGCTGCTGAAGTTGTGGCGTAAGAGGAGTAAAGTCGAGTGGTAAAGGCACATCACTATTAATAGAAACCGGCGCAGCAGCGGATGATTGTGCAGCAATAAAATTGGGCTGTGACAGTGTTTATTGAGGTTCATAAATTTATCTGGCGAAAAACAGAAATATACGTAGTACGTACTGAAGGGCATCAACTCCAACATTTTCCAGATGTCGTCAGTATTTCAACCATCCGGAATGCAATGACAGTATCATTTTAAAGATAGGTATATTTAAAATATAATTGTTGTTTCAAAAATTATGAAACATTGTGACGCAGCTATGGACCTCGTTATTATAGGAGTTTTATTTCTAAAATCTCTACTTGGGAATGACATTAGATATTAAATTGAAGTGGAAAGAACATCTCAAGAAGAAAAAGGATGAACTCAACATAAAATATAAAACAATATGGAATCCAGTTATTGGGCTGCACCAACAAATCGAATGTTAAGACGATTCAGACATTTCAAAATAAAATGCTTTGTGGAATTGTAAATGCCCTCTGGTACATTCGCAACAATGACCTACACCTGATTTAAGTTTAGCTACAGTTCATGAAGTGATATCAAAATGTTCCATAAACCACTATTAACGTCTTCAAGTTCACATAAATCTTGATGGAAACTGTACGTGTTGTGAGTGATGAAGTACGGAGACTAGACAACTAAGCCTTATGATGTTACTAATAAAACGTACAACTCTGCGTGACAGTGCATTAAAATATATTATTAAAATAATTCATTATTAATAACATTCTTGCATGTGAGGTTATTCATATATGAGACAAAAATCATTAGTCGATCTGTAGATTGGTCATGATGTAAATAAAAAAATCCATTTCTCCTCACTTCTGGAACTCTGTTGATTCTAGATTGTGTGTAAATAAGTAATTTAGTGAGAGAATTTCTGATGCCATATCAAGTGATCTTCAACTAATTTTGTGACGATAATTGCGTTATGCAGCAACTGTTGTTTCTGGGAGAGATTAGAAACGTCTTGTGTTCGATTCCACAGCAAGTGAATCTTACAAAGAAGATGCTGCTTCATGCGTATTTATTACGGGGCTACATCTAGGAAATCTGAACGAAATTACTGTGTACTGACATTGTGAACTAAATTAAGTCACAGTGGAAGTTGAGCTACGTGATGTAAGAAAAGAAAGTATTAACTTTGAAAGTGATACTTAAAACTGTACAAGGTAACGTACTACAATTTAATGGGGAAATTCTAATTAATAAGACTACATTACAACTAAAGCTATCATTTATGTAAATTTTGCCATTTATTTTCCATTTTAAAGGTGACCGAAATACGGCACATATCAAATAGCCACACTACGTTTTACAAGAAGATAATATTAAAGCTAATAAACAGGAAATAAGTGAAATTATACAGCCTAGAACTGCAGTTTTTACATTAATTAGTATTAGTAATATGCTTATCTTACACGTAAAACTTATGGAAACTTCGCATAGTTTTATTAAAACACAGAGAAGTAGTGATAATTTAGAGAAAATTTCAGTCCGAGATGGAAGCATCAATCGAAGGGCGCTGTGTTGATTTTATTTTAAAGCGTGCTAGATCTTGCCCTGACGACCTAGCCACTTGTTAACATTTCCATAAACATTCTAAATTCTATTGCAAGGACGTATTATAGTTTACATAAGTGCCGTTTACACAAGAGAGGGGATCCCGCCCGTTGCAATTTTACATAAAAATATTTTGAAGGGAATCAGTTACAAACTGCATGAATTGCACAGTATTTATTTGCCCCATTACATCATGTGATCTTGAACGTAACCCCTAATAAAATTTTTAGGAGAAAACTGCAGGAAACTTAGTTTTGAGTTTATTAGAAAATATAGTGTAGTTAAGTTTATTGCTAATTGTACAGCTATTGAAGCATATGAAGAAAAGATGAACGATTAAAGATAAATTGAGTTCTTGTTTCACAATAATCAAATGGTATTTCTGTTATGAATACTACATCATACGGTGCAAATCTGTCACACACAATGGAGATATTTTAATTTTAAAATGTACACACATAATTATATTTATTATTAATTATGGACATGTATTATTTCTCTCGATTAAGGAAATATTCTACCAAAATAGGTGCACCATGAAAATTACCGACTTTATTTTTTAATCATTTCGAAGCGTGAACAGTGGTTTAGTGCGTTAAGTGTGTTGGTCTCATGCATATCGACTTGTTTTGACTTAACTCTCTCGCACTGACCCTGAAAATCTGTGGTATAGCTACACCCACATTATTTCGTTAGTGTACAAATTTCTCCGCCTGCACATAACTGTGGAAAATTAATGGATTTCAAGTGTTAGGCACCCAATTTTGTGTACTATATTATATTAATTAATTACGCCTAATGCTTTCTTTGTTCTAGATTTTGCTTAAAGGCTTTTTTAACTTTTGTATTAAAAGAACAATTGGTTTGAGATAATTCTTTACTTTACCATTTATACCATTATCCTTCCGTTAATAAAAATCGTTATATCGGTGGCGTTTTAACTATAGAACGTAGGGGCCATAAAGTTAAGTCGCGTATAGTGTTTTTTTCTTTGGGGTTTATGCATTAGGTCACAAGCATACACACATACATTCACAAACACACAAACACACACACCATACACACATACATTTACACACTCATTCGTATTCTCAGACTTTGGGAAGATTAGATTAAAGAATTAGATAAAAATTATCACCTCAGCTGGGGACTAAACCTGGGACCTCTCACACAGCAGAAAGGTGTTCCAATGGCTGAGCAATAAGGACATCCGTTTGAATTATTTCATGGTGAATAAAATTTTGAGTTGCATTTTCTCTAAATTACAGCGTAGTTACTTTTATTTTGAATTAACCATTCTAATTAATCATTTTCGAAAATTCAATTCTCAAATTCGTTTATCTTGTAAGTGCCAAGTTTCAATTGTTTGTTCCTGGTGGTCATACAAGCAGTTAAAATTAAAGCCAGCATGTATACTCTCATTTGTTTTTTAAAGATTCACTATCTTCCAAGCCTCAAAAAATTTACCTCGTTTATCATGCAGTACGTAAATACACTTTTTAAAGAGTAGTCTGCAGAAAACTGGACTCAAAAAGATGTGATTGTTTACTACAGTGCATACATTCGCATATGAAATTTTCCAATACTGAAGATCAAAAACAGCTAAAGGGATATAACGCTTGCAGAAACCTCTCGTGTTCATCTAGAATAGCACTTCATTAAAAATATATTTAAGTCTGCAGATCTCTTACTTTATTCAGGTTTATTAGTCGTAATTCCTAAGTTTTATTATTACTCTAGAACTGTGTCGTTTTATACGCTTTACGTTTTAAAAGGCCATTATATTCAGCACTTGTCTTATCTACACAATTGTACCTATGGAAGCAGTTGGTATAACTATGTTTGTGCAGACGCTGTGGTTTGTCACCTTGCCAACTTGCAAACTGACTGGATTTCTATAATTGGTTAGCCAGGCTGACGCGGCAGTATAATATGATTAATGTCTCCAAAGCTGGGAGAAGTTGTCTTAAAATCACAGCCATTTAATGGATGTATTACAAGCTTTGTTTGTTAACCTTTGTACCGTCTGTTTAGCTACCATCATTATGTGTCCTCTACAAAGAAAGGACATAGGTATACATGCTAGCTTTAGCTTAAAAATTTTATGTGTCACATGTAAACGTCTTTACTTTTTCTATTATGTATGTATTATAAGTAAAGAAGTACTGCATTCCACCAAAAATGTATGCATAAGCAAAACCTTCCCTTCTTTGATTTCTTTCCCTTTTAAAAATCATAATATTTATTCTGTTAAATAACACCATTTAATAGTATTGGAACTTTTAGCTTTTGTTTAATTTTATTATGCTATTTAATATATTTTTATTTTATTTTTATTTTCCACGTTTAATTTTATGACATCTTTTTGGTACTTTCTGAGGTGCGAAACTTCTGCTTCAACATAAGAGCAATCGTTTCCTTTGGAAAAATTTCAAAACTAAAAATTAGAAATAATGTAGGAATTGAACTACCTTAAAATGTAAAACAATCAGGACAAATTGGAAAGACTATAAATTTAATCGACACTTTTGATAAAAAATCAGTAACCGGAATGAACAACTTGTGTCTGCCAAATTAAAATTCAAAGACACAGTTGTATGCTGCATGAAGATCTCGCGCTGAATTTTACTAAAATTCTTTGGAAAAAAAAAACACTAGGTTCTTGTTTGACAACAAGACTTTTTGGGCAGCGTGTACAGTTAATGGGAAAAAATCTTGGAGAAACTCTATAATATCGTTGGCCGAAACAGAGACAGAACTTGCTCCATTCACATGTCTATTGGCTTCGGTAGTGTAAGCCGTTAGCAAAGCTGTCAAACGTAAATAAATAAATTTAACCAATTTTAGCTTTTACTATCCAGAAGGCAGTGCCTGTGCGGTATAGTCGTAAAGGTTTTAATGCCACAGAAAATGTCGCAGCTGGTAGCATCCAGGTGGCGGGTTCATTGCCTTCAGGGGAATGTCGCGGTCTTTGTGACAAGAAGCGGCAGTCGGATAACATCTGAGGATACTTTGTAGCTGCGCTCTCATTCAGTTATAAATGTCATTTGCTCTCGGTATTATGTCGATACTGGCTGTTTGTACTGACTGGAAGAGAATTCAGCCGTCATACTAAAGGCATCTACCAGCTAAACTCGCTTTGGATTTATTTGTTTCGCTCAAGTGACACGAAGGGCATCATTGTCATTGTCATTCGTGTGCTTAATGTTGTATTCTTACACTATGATCTCGAGTAACTTTTGCTTCTATTGATTTATATAACGTTATTAATTCACCAAATTTATTTTCTAACTAAGGATAAAAGCATTACGAACTTAACATTTTCAGGAAAGATAGTGAAGGCATCAATCTAATAGATCTTTAAAATCTAAAATTATAAACTTATCCTCTTTCCGTTTTTACTTTCTTGTTTATTTATCTACAATAGGAAGAGAAAATATTGAATTACATCCAAATTTGAAATTTAAATTCACATCTTTCCACAAATATCACTCCACTGTATTCCACAGATACGACATGGGGATTTTAATGAAAACACCCCCTTTACAAACTGAAAATTACAATGAAAGAATTTTGCGGTATTTGCTTAAAAATAGACAGTACGTTACATTTCCTAGGAATACGATAGAGTTCTCTTCAATTTCAAGTACTTTTATATAGGCGGTGAAATGTAAGAAGGACTCCACTGTTCTATCTATGCACAGGTAAACTTTTTCACCCGGCCGCTGCGTCCTCCAGCAGCACACCACGGAGGAGTGCAGGATGGGGGTGGCGTGGGTCAGAACACTCACTCTCCCAACCGTGAGACGACTCGACCTTTTAGGAGCCTACCTTGCAATCCATATAGCTACTCAATTGACATCGTGATCCTCGGTGAAACCGGGTCAAATTTCCTAGAGGAGAAAAACCCCGTCCCTGGTACCGGGTCCCCCAAGCCAGAGGCAGATGTATCAACCCTACGGAAGAGATACACAAAATCTTACCTCATAAATGGAGATTTCATTAAAGGACGTCATTTACGTCAAGTAAATATAATGTTTATTAGCGTCAAGAAGTTCTTTGTTATTACTTTGAAATTTCAATTGCCTAAATCTTTGACAAGTTAAAACTAGAATAAAAAATTAGGAATTCGTTTATTCTAGTGCTCATGCAGAATTTCGAAATTATGATAAGTTCTTTAGACTACTGTAGCGTTATTCTTACAAGAAAATGATACGCTTTTCTCGATTAACAAATTGTGAATACAGTAATGATTAAGGAACGGACTTTTAAGAACTAAAAATAGAAAATAGGCATGCATTTATGACCTAATATAACTTAAATAGGACCTAAAAGGATAAAAATATGCCCCTTATAGTATAATTATTAATTATATTATACATTATATTAATTTACATTAAACTATAATTAACAATTAATAATTGTTCATGCATAAACATGAAACTGAATCCTTCCTACTTCTTAATTAAGCACTTTATGGAATCTTTAAGTTTAAGAAGGCATAAATTAGAGAAGAATAATTATTTGAAATTAAGAAAAGAATAATTAAAATAAATAAAATATCCATACTGGGCGTTAGTATTCATCAGCAGAAAAGTTATATCAAATAACAATTTGCATTTTTAGGTTGTCAAATTAGTAGTTTCTTCTATTGTAAGACACAATGTTCTTATATCTGGATAAATTACATTTCACATCATATGAGATTATAGGTGCACAGTTGAAGTAAGTTCATTTGGGAGAAATTCCAGCTTAGATCTTCAAACTATGCTTCAAGCTAGAATATTTTAAAACAAATCTATTGCTAAGACAACTGTCGGAATGTTTAGTCTTCAAACATTGGTTACTAATTAGTGCTACTAAGTCAGGTTTTTTATCCGGCTTGGTAGCGTGGTGGTGGAATGTCTGTCTCACGTTCAAGAGGTTCCGAGTTCGAATCTCGGTCAGGGTGAGTTACCTGGATAAGGTTTTTTCCGGGGTTTTCCCTTATCCTGTAAGACGAATATCGGGTAACTCTTAAGTTCCATGGACCCCAGACTCATTTGAGCATCATTCCATCCATTCCATTCATCGTCCGATATGACTTAAAGTTGGAGGACCTTAATTAAAAAAAAGTCAGGTTTAACAACAGTTTTTAAGTCCAAGGTAGAAACGTACATAAACTTATCAATACGTGTAACATGCAACAATTCTTAAATATAAAAACCTCTTACCAAACCTATTCTTTATCATGCAGAGGTAATGGGAGGATTTTATTACTAAATTTAATAAATTGCGTTATAATTGACATAAAATTCTGCAAAGCATTGCGAATTTCTCAATGCGTTTTAGTGAGAAAGGAACATAGAACTTAGTAGTAGAGAAACGGAACGATATCACATTAGAGCTAAAAGTTGCGAAACCTTTTAACTCAAGATATGATGAACATATAAAGAAATCAGGATATTATTTAGGAGAAAAAGGTTAAAATGGCAAAAAGAAACGTCCTGAAAAGTGGAGAAAAAATACACAAAAAGGGTTAAGATGTACAAGAAAGAAACACAGGGACTTTCCCATTATATATAAAACAAAATGTTAAATATATATTGTAACGGGAGCGCTGAAACACCCTGTGAAGGCAGCTGGCAGCGGAAGGGCAGGGGAGGTTCGGTTAGCCACACCTCCTCCTCGTTTGTCTTGTAGTGGTGACAGGCTGTGGTCAGGGAAAAAACATGACTGTGTCGCCCGTTTTCTCTACACCTGTTTCTCGATCTTTCTGTTACTAGAACAATCCTGTAAACACCAGAAGGCGGGATATTCCGATATAAAGAGGGTTACAGACAGACGGAGTTAGTTAGTCAGTTGTTGGTTTGGGCAGTCAGTCAGTTGGTGAGTGAGGACAGTTCTTGGTGTAAGAAGGCAGTGTTAGTCAGTGACGTGTTAATGAACGAAAGGGTTGTGCAACGGAAGACTGTACGAACTGTGTATGTGTATCGGAGTTTGTGTAATCGCGAGTACAAGTGAAGTTGTAACGGACGAACTGGTGAATTGTAATTGTTGCAGCACGTAATTCTGTGTAATTGGCAAGAGTTAAACTGTAAGTCGGTGGAAATAAAGAACATTTTTTGAGTGGTGTAATTGGACTTTTTATTTCACGAACCCACAAAGTCACAATATGTAAGAGAAATAAACAGGAATGGGCAACTCCAAGACGGAGTGATAAATTGTGTAAGTTTTATGTAAAGTTTAAAAGAGATAATAAACTCTTTCATTGCTTACTTTTTATAAATATACTCTTTTTACTTGAAAAACTAGTTTCTAGAATAAATTATTTCTGAGTCCATAATGGCTCCAATTAATTCTAGCTGGATATTTTGATTTAAAACCCACTTGTTTTCCTCTTATTTATTCCAAACGACAAAAGACTTTATATTTCGTTTTGATATTTAAAAAGAAATTAATATTACCACCGCTATATACGTGTACAAATTTAAGTTTCTAGTTATAGCATCTGGATTTTAAAAACATAATCACAAATATCTAATAAGGTAGACTGTATTATTGTGAATACCTTCTACACAGTCTGTAGTTGTTTAGTAATTTGTAATTTACGTCCTCCGACGTTAAGTCATATAGAGCTATGAATGCAATGGGTGAAATAATGCTCAAATGAGTCCAGGGTCCATACAGCTTAGAGTTACCGGACATTCGTCTTTCATGATAAGGGAAAACCCCGGAAAAATCTCATACAGGTAACTCACCCTGACCTAGATTCGAATTGGGGACCTCTTTAACGTGAGGCAGACACGCTACCATCTATGCTACTGAGGTGGGCACACAGTATATTACATAAATAGTTTGTCGAAATATTGAAATACAGAAGAGGAGAGTTGAAATTAATAATCAATGTTTATGCATATTAGAATTGTAAATATGACCACATGCTTAAGCTTATTAGGAACTCTAAAGTACTTGAAATTCTTGAAGTACAATATTTTCTAGACGTTGAAAGAACGTATTTCACCTAAAATTTATTTATTTTTTCATATTTGTATATGGGATTATATACGAGGACTGTTCAACAAAGAATGATCACAATCTTTTTTTTTTTTTTTTTTTTTTTTTTTTTTTTTTTTGACAACGTACCTATACTCATCCTCATAATTTTGATGGTCCTTCTCAAAAGTCTCCCCTGAATGCGTTGCACTTATCCCAGCGTTTCTGCCAGTCTTCAAAGACGTGCTGGAAACCATTTTTGAGAGATTCTTCAAAATCGCCTTCGCAGCCTTCACTGCTGCTTCTGACGATGGATAATGCCTCCCACGAAGGCAATTCTTCAAGTTAGGGAATAGAAAAAAGTCACATGGGGCTAATTCCGGACTATAGGGAGGGTGAGGGATTTCACGTTGATTTTTGCAAGATATTCAGCAACAGCATTGGTAATATGCGGCCGCGCATTACCGTGGTGCAGCATACAGCCAGCTTCATGCATATGTGGTCTTTTGCGCCTGATATGGACTTTCAACGTTTTCAGGACATCCCTGTAGTATTGTCCAGTTACTGATGTGTGTGCAGGTACAACATGCTGATAAAATATTCCATGAATATCAAAGAATGAGATGACCATAACTTTCCCAGCAGAAGCAACTACTTTTGCTTTTGGGGGGTTGGTGATGAAGGAGATTTCCACACTGAGCTTTGCTGTTTGCTCTTAGGATCAAAATGATATAGCCAAGTTTCCTCAGCAGAGATTACGTTTGAAAGAAACTCCGGATCTTCCTCTAACATCAACTTTAACTGCATGTTATTTCCATTGCAGCGGTAGGCGATACTGAACATGTCTGAACTTACCTGATTCTCACAGGTGGGAACCAGGGATACATTAAGCTAACAGAGTATAATAAGTTTGAATTTTAGTGTGAAAAATTATGACCGTAAAAAAATTATGATCATTCTTTATTGAACAGCCCTCGTATAATGTAACAAAAATTGGAATTATAAATTTAATTTTTATTACCAATAGGTAATGCTATATGCAAAACATGTTATCCCGTGGTTATAAAAAATGTGAGGAAACACTGAATTATAATACTAGTTCCATCACTAAAACGGATAGCCCAGGCCATTAAGTCACGGACTTGCAAATGAGTAGTACATTCTTTTCAACTTAAGTTTTATCTACTTGGTTATTTGCATTGTAACATTTGGTACAATACAAATGTCTATATTAATAGTAAACAAGCTCTCTCTCTCTATGTGTGTACAATAATAAATCATACCAAATGGCATCTGTAAATGACTAACTGAATTTGTTACACCAGTGCTCTTGGCTATGGAAAGAAAGACCTTGGTTCGAACCGCCCTTTCAACATTGGAGTTAATTTCATGAATTCCACGTGAGGTCCTTATGGCTTCCGTACTCCTAAGTGGTAAAATTATATTCCACTTTATACTTAGACCAACCCAAATAAGATGCAAAATAAATCGGAACCAACTCCAATCATACGATTTACTCCAAATGGAGAAGATATTCTGGTATAAGCTAATTGCTAAAGTTAAATATATATCGATCGCATCTGACAACAATCTCTATGCTATCGATGTAGTGTGGAACCGCATGCCATCCACTCTAGTTGCTGCTTTATTCCAACGTAAATAATAATTATTACGTAAAATATGATTAATAAAATGGGTGGTTCTAATTGCTTATGTCACTTTCTTGAGCAGCCTTGAAAATACAATACAATCTTATTCTAGTTTTTAAAACCAATCCTGTCTAAATTTATGCGGAAAATTTCCTCAAGATTGGTTAAAAACTACATCGTGTGGTGCACTTTTAATGCAGAAATGTTTTAAGTGAAATCAAAATTGAGTAAATTTCATCGGAAGCTGTCCTTATTTACTGAGTATTTTTGGTCATTCAAACCGTCACGTATTGCGATTTTAAAGGGTTCTAAGAACAATTATTGTCATTAAAGGTTATTTTTAAAGAAATTTTGAAAATATTTATTTACCAAGTTTTCCTATACTTACCGTGAAGTTGTATAAGAATGTTAAGTTCTCTATCAAGATAGTTCCATCATTCAACTCTATATTTGTTAATGTTTTAGTCATTTTGGCTAAATATCAAATCATAAAAGCATTAAGAGGACAATCCAAAAACTACCGACGGTACTAAATTTCGTCGCATATGCTTGAATCCCAACAAGTAGAAAAGATATATGCAGATGGATTTTAGGAAAAAATAGTTCGAAATGTCTAATTCTTAGAAGAAATAATAAGAGCATTAGGAAGAATCTTTTAAGTGCCAAAACAGGATGTATAGTAATCCTTCACCAACAACGACTCAGCACCACATATTTTTATGTAATTAAATAACGAATAAAAAGTAAACTCGCTCCGCGTGAGGAACCAAATTGCTTTTTTTTTGTTTAACAGGGGGGGGGGCAGCGAATGGAATTAAGTATTCATATGTGGAAGTTAAGAAGCGGCAGTGAAAGTGTTGAAGCAGTGGCTGAGTTACACCCTTTTCGGTAGAGACCGTTGACTCCCACTGGCAGGCGATCATTGCGGCACACCCATCACCTGCTGGCATCCATAAGTTAAAGTAACTGGGCAACATACAGTCACCCTGAATTAACTAACAGGTAACATTCAACATTCTTCTAGGTCCTTTAACTAGAAAATAACTTGACAATGGGACCAGAGACCATTACTAAGTTGAATTGCGAGGTATTTTCATTTTAAAACCAGATGTCATGAATTTTAGAACTTTCACTTTACATAGAAGGCCAAGCTGATTTGATATGTGCATAAAATCGTTTCCTCTTAATTACCTCCTATAACCGTTTAAACCCTAAATTATTATTTTTTTGAGCGGGTCTATGTGGACCCAGTGGTAATATCTAAAAGATTCATGAGTTATGTTGATAGGTAAACGAAATGTGAAAAGTATGTAACATGCATTCACTTCATTAGGATGAAAAGCAGAATTAAACTTAACAAACGCTGAATTTACACTGGTTTTAGAAACAGCTGTTATTAAGCTGCGGCTTCATATATGTCAGGTGAATTCAGTGTCACATAGCATAATGCAAATACAATGATGCTTTTTGTGAACTGCTACACTATAGTGTAAATAAATAGCAAGAACATTGTGATAAACATTTCTTATGGTACAAATGAAGCATTTTTGTATGTAATGGAGACAAACCGCCTTACTGTTTGAGCGCTACGTTCGGGGTTTTATATTGCTATTTTCAATTTCTTCATCTGGAGATTCTGTCAGTTTTCAGACAGCTCACTCTAGCGTCTCCTCCTCTGATAATTTCGACATCTCCAAGCAAAGAAACTAAGTAGCGTCTGCACATACATATCACACTTACGAACTGTTATCTTTTGTACGTAGCTTTTGGAAAGAGTATATTGTTAGCTCAACACTAACTACCTATATTATTGTAATGTTATTTATCTCGACAGAACCTTGAAGCGTATCGACCTTCAGCTGACCAGCGCTGCCATCGTCCCTTACAGGGTGTTATATGGTCTATTAGAGGAGTGAAATATTAGTAGGTTGATGTACAGTAAGTTACGAAACACAAATAGAGCGATTGGAAGCTGCACGTGTCTATATGATATGTTTTCTCGCGCCTGTCGATGTATAATACGTTGCTGTCCAGAAGACATGATCACATCTGAACAGAGTATACATACACTGGATCACCGTGTATGTGCGATAAGCTGAGGTAATCATCTGTGTTGGGAATTTTTGTCGATACGCCCTCTCGCTTTGCCATTTGGAACAAAAATTCGCAACACTGAGATGTTTACCTCAGCTTATATATATAGTGTTAGATGGCTGTGTCAAAATATCTGCAGATTCCAAGTATCAAACAGCTGACAGGGATGCATTACATTTCGGTGTGGACCTTTTAAGCACATATTATGAGTAGTGCTCCATTTGCTGCCGAGGAAATTGTACTGAAACAGTGGGAACTACTGAGCGTTCGTGAACATTTTCTAAACGTCAAATAAAGATATTTTGGCCTAGTTGGGCCCATTGACATGAAAAGGGATAATGGAACAAGCACTGGCATTTACTGGCTGTATTTACTGCACTTTAAATAATGTTCTCTTTACCTTATCATTAAATGTGCTAAAGATGGTCTTTACATGGATTTTTAAACCTTAGGGTTTTATTCCGTTTAATAGTTTTATATTATTTTTCTCAGTAGTTGGAATATTTATGACGCAATTTAGAGACAAAGTTGTTGTGCATACTCTCTCCTTGATATTAAAATTTTCAAACGTCTTTTCCTCCAATATTTCTTCATCTTATTTTATACTAAAATTGCTTCATGTAATACAAAACACCTAACTATCCTGAAATTTTCAAATTTGATGGAGAACTGTAAAATAGTATAAATTATTTGGGGATTTTTGTAGAATCCACTTTCATAGAGGATATAAACACTTTATTAAGTACTTATCGCAAAAAGAGCAAAAAAGTACATCAGTGTTTAATTAGATTTTACAGTGAAACTAATGCATATTTTCAATAAAGTTGAGAGAAAAATCTGAAATCGTTCATCACGAAAATCAATGTTTGTAAAATAAAAGTCTGAAAATATAAATTAGTAAGCGTAAAAGTAGGTACTGACTTTATTTAAGGTTTTAAATTTGGTATTTTCTTTGTAGAGCACATGCCAATAAAACAAATAGTTGAAGTTAGTGGTGAAATTTACCGATGAATTACTTCAAAATTTCCCGTAAGAAGATTATGGATCCAAGGAGCAAAAATTTCCCTCTGCGAAAATTTAGCACATACTTCTAAATCACTAAGAAATCTGGCAATAGTTATTTGGTAACTTTGTTTCATCTCTCACTACAGTATCCTTGTGCTAATGCAGCAGAACAACATTAGTGTGAAGACGGGAGCATCAATAATGGAATTAGACATAAATGTTAGAAGTGCATGGGGTTGTAATGTTTTAGGGGTTGCGAATACTTTAATTTAAAAAAGGCAATATATTGATATCAGTAATGTCTGTTACGTGAATGAAGCATTCAAGAGAGCTTCGGAGAGTTACACAAAATAAATTCAGGATACAAACATTGAAGCTATTTGATAATTTTTCTCTCACTTGACAATCTCTCTCTTTCTCTCTCACTCATTTTCTCCGTCTCTATATCAATTTATTCAATAGTTTCCTTTCAAAAATTTACGCTAATCTCCACCCGCATATACTATTTTCTATTCCCAGGAGGCCAGTATACAGACGCAATCAATTTGGTTTTATAAAATGAGGAAACTGCCATTCAAACTCAGATATGGCATCTGTAGAATTTGGTATATATCTATGTCACTATGCATTACAAACCGATTATTGCGTTTGCTCATTATTGGTGGTGTATAAAGCAGTTCTACGTAAAAATATGTCGATACGCTTTTCCTTAAATCATTTTTGTGACAGCATGTTATGTTTTTGAAGGTGTAATGTGGAATGAAATAAAAATGCTTTGTAACTAATTTTAGATTTTGTTCTACTGAGATTTAATCCGTAATATTAATGATGCTCTTAAAAATCCAAGTAAGAAGCTTATTAAACGCTCAAGAAGATCAAGACTGGCCACCATTTAGTTCAACTAGCTTATTTCTGTGGTACAAATCATCCTTCATTTACAAGTTTTGCTATACAACTGTTTTGCTATACAACTGTTTTGCTATATCTCTGATTCCTAACTGTAAATACTAAGAAAACATTAATCCTTTATCTGAATAATAGGTATTTCCAACAAGAAGCTCCTTGTAATTTAAAATGCTTGAGATGTACATTATGCATATGAAATTTGAACATTTCTAGAAGGTAAACTATTTTTTATTACTATACATCCTATTTCTGATAAAGAGTAAGTACAGAATTGTCCTTTCTAATGTCCAGAACAAGGTGCATATAACTTTGCATATAAAACTGATTAATGATCTTTTTCCTTATTGGTGAAGTAGAATATTTTAATCGCATACTTTGTTTACTTCCAATAGTAATCGGCAATACTCTAAAAAGACTCAAGTTTAGTGTACTGCTTAATGATTAGTAAATGCTAAAGATTTTATATGAATGTCAAAAAATTATAAGCCGCAGATAGCTAATTATTTGCAGTTGACCAACTACATCACATCTGAATGAAAATGACTGGCACTTAGTCATGCGCAGTCTGAAATGATATTCTATTTTGCATAAAGAAAACAGCGTATCAAATGTTAGCTATTGTAAGACTCCACAGAATAAAAGAACGATTCAAATGCATAATCTTGAAAATGTGCTTCACAAATGTCTTCATTTCTCTTTTAAACAAAAGGCGAGAAATGGCTAAGCTCGTTTAACATGCATTAATCAGATGATTGGTGTCCCTCTATGATTTATCTGTGTGAGTTTGTGAGTTTTTACGAATAGGTATTCACAGACGTGAAATGGTTAAGATTTTCGTAACAATATCGGAAGGTTAGTTTTAAATGAAATAACTTAAACGTAAAAATGCAACTAACCTTGTTAAATATCATGGTAAAAATACATCTTCTAATCGTATTTGGCTGCTCCATTGGAACAAAGTGACTATCAAATATAAATCAGATGACTTTGATATCCTGAGAATTTACACTTATACTCTTTAAAATATTTTCGAGAAACATAATTTATATACTTAGAAATGAATAATTTCGTGAATATTTAATGAGTGACAGTGCCATATTTAGCTATTTTCCCTACGTACTGCAATAAATAACGGACAAAGATCATGTCGAGAATCCCTGCATCCAGTACCTCCCCGCAAACAATTGAACATTTTTACAAAAGAGGACCAAATAAAACTAACACAGATTAATATTATTAAAAATAAAACCATAATATTCTCTTAGAAACATAAGTACAGAGCCTACTTTGCCATATTCAACATATGATAGTTGCCATAATACTTTTGTCGTCTAAATGTTTCTTTCTCTTGTTTGAAGTTTCCTTTAAAATCCTCTCCAATCATAGCCGCTAGGCGAATAGTATTCAAATTTTGCTGTACACAGTAAAAATTGCTCCAATTAACACTTGCTAGCACGATATTTCTTTAAGCACTTAATAACACACATGCTGGACCAGTTTACATGGTAATATTTAACAACTTAGTATTACTTAGTTAAGATATTAAGCGTGAATAATCATACTCATAAAACTAAATTATGTTGTGGTGTGCTCCAGTACTTTCAGGTAACTATTGCTGCGGTACATTAACATTTAAAAGATTTGCATATAGTGCTTTACATAACATTAGTCCCACCAAAGTATAATTAAACTGTTTTTTTCAGTTTGGAGAGGTTGTATAGCACAAGTATGTTTTCTTTGGCGTTTGCAACTTCCAAATGTTTGTCTCCTTTTGCGAAATTCCATGTGACTGAAAGTAACGACCACGCTGACACGTTTCTTAAGAATCCTAAGCAGCTGGCTGGTTACTCGCCCATCGTAACAGGAAAAAAATATTGCTATTTTGCTGGATCATGTCACATCGCCTGGATTATAACTGCTGACTGACTACTCGTATACTCTTATATGGATACCGGTTTTCAAGAGATCTTTAAGATTAAATAAATTCTAATATAGGACATTCTGTGTCAACTGTGCGTCATTGGTTCCATAAATATCTGGTAATCACCGCCTCTCTTCTATTTCTGCCTTCTTCCCATTACTGGAGGCCTCATACCGGTCAGCGACAGCAAGAGGTCTGAAAATGTTTATTGTACTATGTAAAAATTCAAAACCTGATTGAAAAATGAGTTCTAGCCTAGAGGATTTTGGGATTCTTGTTCAAAATTAAAGCAGCATTTACTTATTTTGGCTTAGTTAGAAGTGCATCCTATATTGGTCATTTATAAACCATTGAATTTCTTAGTAATCATTTTATTAAAAAAACTCTTCTGTATACATTAGTTGACAGAATTTATGGTTTATCTCTATATGCTAGGTGAAACATTTTAGAGTCCTTTTTTTAGTTAATTGATGAAAATTAATAATTTCTTCGTACTAGCCGTATATAGGCTAAGTTTTTGATAGATAGAGTCAACATGAAAAATTCAAAGCCATGGCCGGGATTTGACCCACGGATCTCCTGGTTTCGTTCCAGTCGCTCTAACCCATTGAGCTACCATGGCCAATGTGCCATCCTGACATTAAATTCTCCATTTTACTCATATGTTTCCCCGGTAGACCACTAAGGGCTCTCGCATCCGAGAAACACCGTTTGTGGCAACTTACTATCGTAAGTACTTGAGTCCCAGGCATCATCATTTAACTCTTATTATTTTTAGTTAATTGATGAAAATTAAGCTACCATGGCCAATGTGCCATCCTGACATTAAATTCTCCATTTTACTCATATGTTTCCCCGGTAGACCACTAAGGACTCTCGCATCCGAGAAACACCGTTTGTGGCAACTTACTATCGTAAGTACTTGAGTCCCAGGCATCATCATTTAACTCTTATTATTTTTAGTTAATTGATGAAAATTAATCATAGGCTAAGGTTTTTGATAGAGTCAACATGAAAAATTCAATCCGTGGTTCAAATCCCGGCCATGGCATTGAATTTTTCACGTTGACTCTATCTATTTTAGAGTCCATTTGATCTTCCATGAAATTCTGACCTTAAAGGAATTCTTCTTGTAGCACAATTTGCTCTAGTGCGATCATCTGAAATATTCTGGGTTTAAAACTTTCATCCTAATGGTACAAAGCACTTAGAATTTGGGTGAAAATTTGTAAGCAAATTTAATATAGGGGCTTCTAATTGAGCTAGAAAAAGAAGTGAGTTTATGGGTCTTTACACTAATCGCCAGTGATATGCAAACATTAATTGCTAGAGTAGGAATGTGGCAAAAGTTGAATACTGCATCGTTTCAGGTTGGTGAATGGCTTAAAATGTATTTAATTTCATACAATAAAAAGTTCTTTGGTTCTATTATTCAAATAATGTCTTATATGTTCCAGTATTACATCACAGATTTCTGAATTGGGGGAGGGGGGTTCTTAAAGAACTTAACAGTTATTTATGTTATGGGCACTACACTGTATAGTATTTTAATCACATTTTTGTCAGTTTTTGTCAGTTCCTTTTGCAGAGTAAGAGTTGCTATGTGTTCTCCGATTAATAATTTAGATTCTTGAAATATATAAGAGAGATGGTGTTAAGGGATTAAGTAATTATGCAAGTGCTAAAATGGAAGTTACTTTCCATTAAACATTTTATGTAATTGTATTCATAAAATCGAAAACTTCAGTAACATGTACCGAACAGAGTAATTACAATTAATATGTTTTAACACAAGAATTCACTTTAGTCACCTTTAAATTACTTTCCATTTCAATTGTATCCTCTTGATATGGAGGAGTTACAGTCACCATAACTCACTATTGGGTGCCTAGTCAGTCACCTTTAGAGGAGTAGAAAATTTCTGGATAGAAAGAATTTCCGGGAGGGAGAATCGACCTGATAGTGGTATTGAGTGAGGATATGAAATGGTGCAATAGATAAAAGGAAAGGCGATTCTAGAGCAGATGGCGTAATAAATGGCAGAGAAACAGAAGAATTCGAAGAAACCCCGCCTAAACGCTGCTTTATCCATCACAAATGTCACATGTTGTCATGGGGTTATCATATTATTCTCAGGAACGTATCAGTGCCAATGGTATACCGCAAGTTTGTCCCTCAGAGATTTAAATACATGCCAATAAATCTACTGATATGTGGCAACCACTTCAAGGTACACTGGCCTGTGCCAGGCCTTAAACTGCGTTCTTTGGCAAGCGCCAAACCAACTGAGTCCTGGTTATTTGATAAGTAGTTAAAATACCTAGTACACTGCAGACATTTGTAATAGAGATTGCATCGGAAATACATTCCTCGAATCCAAAGGAAAAGACCCGCTCGCATAACTCTGAAATTAAAATTTGGGTAGACCCTAAATTTGATAGTTAAAATATAATATTTTCAAGTTTGTGACACGAGATTTATTCTCACCTACATTAACTCATACAAGAACACATGTAATTATTTTCCCTAAGATTGTATGTACCTGTATCTCATAATTTGCTCTAGCAGCTGACAAACTACTGTTTATATGGAAATAACTTTTTAATAATTTCTTATAACTGGTAAATGGAAGCAGTCAGAAACGCAATTAAAAATAAAGGGTATATGTTTCAATCCATATGATACAACTCAATTGGTAGTTTGTGGAGTTAATCATTTCCAATCTTTTCTTCCTATTGGTTTTGATTTCTCATTACTTTATCCTTGAAATTCACAGTCACCCACTCTTGTTCTTCCAGTGTGAAGAACACAATATAGAATTTCAAGCTGGCAGAAATTAAAACTTTTTTACTTTATAAATTTGACAATTTTTCAGTCTTCCATACCACCCCCCCTCTTTTACTTACAGCGAAATGTGTAACGCAACCAATTCTGCAAATGTTTATCTGGATTTACATAAAGCACATAGAAAAAATTGGTTTTGTGAGAATGACGTGTGGTAAAGGTAAACTAACAAACGCAGCGGAAAGAGAACACGTATGGAACTTTACATTTGAAATGAGACCTGATAGATTTTATTGAATATTTATTTATCTACTTATTTATTTATATTAATTAATCCCTTGCTCCCATGCTCCCATGCTCCCATGCTCCCATGCTCCCATGCTCCCATGCTCCCTTGCTCCCTTGCTCCCTTGCTCCCTTGCGCCCTTGCGCCCTTGCGCACTTGCGCCCTTGCTCCCTTGCTCCCCTGCTCCCTTGCTCCCTTGCGCCATTGCGCCCTTGCGCCCTTGCTCCCTTGCTCCCTTCCTCCCGTGCTCCCTTCCTCCCTTCCTCCTCTCACTCACTCATTCATTCATATATATATTTATGTCCATTGTGGTACGTACATATGGCTTTACCTGCTTGCTGTTGAACAAATTATTCCAACAAAAGCTTATTCTTCAATATTCTTCATTTCAATAGAGTTAAAACATTATTAAACATCTCTTTGTGGGTATAAGGAACAGTATGGAAGCTAAAATTATAAACAAATATGTTAACAGTGGAGTTTCTACGTGATGCATTCGAAATTCCGCTCTGTTTGCATAAATAAGACACAATTAAAAAGGAAAGGAATTGTAAATTTTGGTGTAAAAAGTATGAGGTGTTGGAAAGTTCAACTGAGAAAAAACATTTTTTTGGAAATGGTTAATCCAGGAAGTGTTCATATTAGTTTTGTTCTTGATATGGTAAATCCCTTACGGTTTAACAATTGCACTGAAGTCGTCTGAATAAAGAGTACCTCAGAGACCATTACCAGAATATTCAAGATGCACTTTATTTCACCATGTAAATTAAATATGTTAATATATGGTAAGTTAGTCAAAAATATTTGCGGCATTTTTGAGAAAATGGATAAATAAGAGTGTCCACTTAAAGGGTAGTTTTAAATGTGTAATATTTTCTTGAAAAACTTCATGTCGTGTTCTTGAATAGCAAGTTGGGCACTTGACCGATTTTTCTTAATTGAATCATGCTGATTATAGGCCAAAACATACATACAAGGGAGTGTTCTCTAAAAAATTTACTGCTGTTCAGCAAACTTACAGCAGCACAATAAGAAAGCAGCACAGGTAAATATAAGACGACTCGTAACCGGTAAAGGCGGAAACACACCAGTTAAAAAATATCTTAATGCTGGATATTCTAACTAACAAAGACTTTTTCTTGATCATATATTCGTGTACTTATCATATTTGATAGCATATTATGTTTTCTTAATTGCACAGTAAATCATGTACTTAAAAGATGTTTATTTGATGCCGTACAACAGCCACACGCGACGCAGTGTTCCTTCATCAAAATTGTAAGCAAAACCTGCAGAGCAACAACAGAATTTTAAAGCACGATATAAATGTTGTGGCCAGAATTTTATATTTCAAATACACGCTATGATCGCGTGTCTAATGGAGAACATAAACTAGCTCACTTCACAAGAATCCTACACTCGCCGCGGAATTAAATCTCATGTTAATAAGATATACACCAACATGTTTCCCGCTAATATCATTCTGGCTTGTATATGGCAAACCTCAATCTTCGCTGCTTCATTCTTTTGCCTCTTTTTTATTTTAATAATGGGACATTATTTGGACAACACCGCCCATTTCTTGTAATTTTTTCGGGCTAAATCTGAACTACCAGTCTTTTTTGTAACAACGTGTTCGTGCTGTTCTCTTTTTCAGAGTTGTCGCAGTTCATATGGTGAAGGAGGACAATAAAACTAAGAATTAAGTAACGGCTTCTCCAATGCTGGAACCAGTTTGTGTGTCGCCGCTGTATGAATAATAAAAACGAGAGCCCCAAGTGTGTTGAGGCTAGTCGTTGTTTTAGTAATGAGTCCGTGGACCGAGATAGGAAGGTGTGATCGTGGTCACCAATTTGTTGGATGCAGGACCACGCAATCACGGCAGTCATTACGATAATCAGTTGTGTGTATGTTCCATCTCCTTTCTTGTGGTCCCAATAAAAAACATGACCACTTCTATCATCCACCGGTTTAGTCCCGCCCAACCAGGATGTGAACGTTGCCGCGGGAGTACGAGACATATCTACAACGCGAGAGGGATCATGGGTTCAAGGTGGCTCTTTTCTTAGTTTCTGACTGGTGGATTTTGTGTCATTGGGTTACTTATGCAACAGCATCATTTAAAATTGCAGAGTAACGGGTTCCAAATTTTAGAAACATCCATGTAAAGTGAGCGAAGGACACAAGAATTCAGAAACATCAAGAGTTCTTCTATGACCTGGTAGGATGTAAACAAAAGAAAACTCTGGTGTGACTCTGTAGGGGGCGGGCATACACGGACGTAGATACAGAAAAATCTAAAGTGCCATTTCATATAACCTTCTGCGTCCACTATATTTTACGAGCTTATTTTTGTATCTTCAAGTTAGTTGTGATAGAACTTTGCATACATATCTTTTTGCCCATTTTGTTGCAGGCACAAACCGGAAGAACGAATGAATGGTCAGTCAGACACAATTTAAGGAAAAGGCCTCCTATAAGAGAGACAGCCCACAGAAAGAAAATATGGTGAGCTAATCTACGAAAAGGTTACTTTATGTTTAAATTTTAAAATTAATTCAAAATTGTTATAGAAAAGATACGAGATTAAAAGTGACAATTAATAAATGAATTTGACGTAATGACAGTGTAAAAAACGGTAAGTCGTAACAGTTACTTAAATTTCAACAAAACCAATGTTAATTCTGATGAAAAATTATTTAAAGTCAAATAATGTTTAATTCTGTTAAAAAGACAACATTGCAAAATCAATTTAAAAAAATGATCCCACAACTACTCATTTTCTATATGATTCCACAAATTTTAAACGAGCAAGAAGGGAACTAGCTAACGAAGCTTCCTTCAGCATGTGTCCATTGACGAGTACAGACGTATGTTGTGTCTATGTGGAATTTTTTTTCTATGGCATGCATGGTTTGCGTGTGTGTGCAAGTGCAAACGAAATAACTAATGCATTAAGCATTCTTTGTGAAGTATTGGAGAAAATTACTTCAACAATTTTAATTGAATTGTATCGACGAACAGAAGAGATAATTTTCTAAAATGTTCATGGTAATTAAATAATGTTTTGTTATAATTAAAACTTCAGTTTGCCCAGGAATTGACTGTGGATTATTTTATCTCATCCAAAAGAAATCATATAATTTCTTCTTCTCCACCCAGACCACGCCTGGAGGTATGATCTCATGCAATTGCGAGAGCAGCTGAGGAATATCTAGAGCCCAGCTTCAAGATCATATATATAATTTACGTCCTCTAACATTAAGTCATATCGGACGGCGAATGAATTGGGTAAAATAATGCTCAAATGAGTCCAGGGTCCATGGAGCTTGGAGTTAGCCGACATTTGTCTTTCAGGATAAGGGAAACCCCTGGAAAAAGCCTTATCCGGTATCTCACCCTGACCGAGATTCGAACTCGGAACCTCTTGAACGTGAGGCAGACACGCTATCATCTACGCTATCATCAAGGCGGGCGATCATCAGAGATATGAACATCATATCATCATACCATTACCAGCCATCCAAACCGATGCATCCACATGAATGTATTAATTCTAACTTATCTACTTAATTAAAATCTTTTTCTTCTAATGCAATAATTAAATGTTCAATAATGCGTCCTTTTATGCTATCTCGGAATGCCATAGTCTCTCCATGGTATTTTCAGGAAAAAGTCGAGTAAAACACCGTTAAAGAATCGCATGCTCTAAATTCACTGGTGTTTCTCTATTTAATGCAATTTGTTTTTACATAAACCTATTTTTGTATGCATATTAATAGAGATAAACACATTCCAATGTAGTTTCATAACACATTTCATTTTAGGCTCAAGCCCGACAGAAGAAACCAAACCGATTTGCAAGTGGATAAAAGCACTTCACTTGTTTTTGAAATTCTGAGGTACTTCCCATAACACAGCAAGAAACAAGAGAACACACTCTTGCCTTTAAAAAAGACCTACGCATTATTAAACAATTGAAATTAATATTAGAGACTGTTTCAGAAATGCTTAATTCTACGAAGGCTGTTCAATAAAGAATGTTCACAAACTTTTTTTGACAACGTACCTTTACTCGTCCACAATTTTGATGGTCCTTCTCAAAATAGTCTCCCCTGAATGCGATGCACTTGTCCCAGCGGTTCTGTCAGTCTTCAAAAACATGCTGGAAACCATTTTTGAGAGATGCTTCAAAATCGCCTCCGCAGCCTTCACCACTGCTTCTGATGATGGATAATGCCTCCCACGAAGGCGATTCTTCAATAGGGAATAGAAAAAAGTCACGTGGGGCTAAATCCGGACTATAGGGAGGTTGAAGGATGCACTTCACTTTGATTTTTGCAAGATATTGAGCAATAACATTGGTAATATACGGCAGCGCATTATCGTGGTGACGCAACTAGCCTGCTTCACGGAAATATGTTCTTTTGTGCATGATTTGGACTTGCAATGTTTTCAGGAAATCCCTGTAGTATTTTGCAGGTACTAATGTGTGTGCAGGTACAACATGCTGATAAACCATTCCATGAATATCAAAGAATGAGATGACCATAACTTACATAGCAGAAGCAATCACTTCTGCTTTTTGGGGGGTTGGTGATAAAGGAGAATTCCACACTGAGCTTTGCTGTTTGCTCTCAGGATCAAAATGATTTAGCCAAGTTTCATCAGCAGTGATTATGTTTGAGTTAAACTCCGGATCTTCCTCTAACATCAACTTTAACTGCTTGTTACCTCCATTGCAGTGATAGGCGATACTAAACATGTCTGAACTTACCTGGTTGCCACAGGCGGGAACCAGGAGTACCAACAATTAAATTACTGCAGCGTGTTTGCTTCACAATAAGCTGAAAGAATATAATAAGATTGAATTTTAGTGCGAAAAATTATGACCGTAATAATATTATGAACATACTTTATTGAACAGCCCTCGTAAAATGAAGTTATTAGAAATACATAGTGTGTTCTAAAGGACATCTACCTACATTTTCTGTTAATTGTATTCCTTTCCACTCCTTAACCACTACTACTTTTACAAAATTACGCAAAGTTATTTTCGAATGAAGTGCAGTTTACAGATTACGCCCAGAAAATTGAACATATTCATGTATAGGCTGAAAATAATTTAAAGGTTAATCCAAATTTTTAAGAGTTAGCTATAAGAGAAAATCAATAATTTATGGCTTGAAAACAAGGTTTAATAAACAAATCCACACACTTCAGTTGAACTTTAAAATAGCATTCACCAGAAAATATTTGCAATTTCTACAGAGTGTAATGGGAAGTTTCCTAAGCAGATATCAAAAATGCTTGAAGAACTAAGGGAAGTAGTTAGAATGTTTTGTTTGGTGTTCATGAGTAATTAACTTTTCTTTATAAATGTCTATGTAATGTGCGTTATAAATAAATTTTGCGTCTGACCGCACTCTATTTATTCGGATTTCCTCTCACCTCATCGTCAAAACAACAATCAGGTTTGCCGGCCGGCTGCACTCCGCGAAAGCTGTTTAGCCAAGGACTGTTCACCTGATATTTTGGAAGGAGCTGAAAGGAGAAGCAGACAGGTATTTATATTGCAAATATTTCCACTGAAAAATGTAATATTTTGTAGGATTAAATTTGGTCATAAAGGGTAAAACGATGTCGATATCTTTGAGGCCAGTAAAAAATGTGATAATGGAAACATAATTACATGTAAGGTTTTAAAGGGTATGTAGGGTTGAAATTCCAGAATTCGGCCGTAGAAGTATCATCATTAGGTATTTCAGCATTCCATCAAAAGTAGGAGTTTGTTGATAAATAACTTAGAGCTTCAACTTAAGACTTCTAGGAAGTTTATCTTTGCGGTCATGGTTTTCATTTGAGTATTGCACTTTTTGCCCCAAGAATAAATTTATCTTGATGAGCAAGATATGGCTTTCGATGAAGTAATTGAGGCAATTGGTTTAGAGGACATTTGCATACAGAGAGCAGCGCATATTTTTATGGCAGTAGATAATTGTAAGGCAAGACTTTCGCATTATCTTGATAAATAATGAGGGACTAAAAATGTTTTTGCTATTGTTCGTCCAGGCATCATTAATATATAATTGCTGAAGGAGCAATAAAGATTATCTCATATTTTTCTGGAGAACGTAGTTTCTGCAAGGACAGTGTTCACTTGCTATGTACACGTCATGCTGCAGCAAGCAGAGAAGAAAATAAACCAGTTTTCTATGCTGATGATCCGGGGAGACAGGCGATAGTATAGGAGGTGACATTTCTCAGAGACGCTCTCAGCTTAGTCATGGTCGGGCCAGGTGGGGTCATCTTCCGCTGGTCGCTTGTCGTACTCGTGTCAACCTGCCCGGATGATATGTTGTCGGCGTGCCTACGCCCTTGCCCCCGGGCGCTCCGTGGTCTTCTTCCTCTTAAAGAGTTACTAGCATTGCGAAATGTATTCACGAGGTGGAGGTGAACAAGTATAGTCACGACATTGCAAACTTGAAGATTAAGTGGCGGCGAGCAGGGGGTGTGGTCCCGCATTAGGGAAGAGCCGTTATTGCCATTGAAAGCAATTTACCGTAAATGTAGCTCATGGTTATGAGGTAGTAGGTGCCTTTTTTTGTTGTTGTACGGTATTCTCCTTTCTTTTCATGTGGTCTCCCTTCACCTGGCAAAAATCTGTGACCTCTCTAACCTCAAAATAAACCTTTTTTGATATTTATGTCTCTTGCCTTTAAAACTAACAAGATGGCAGGTAATTTTGAAGCAGTGGCATGAGGAATATCGTTTAAGAGAATAGGTAAATGTTTTAGAGGCTGAGGGTTGCCAACATCATAAATGCAACTTGAAAATCTTCAAAATATTACTGTTTAATCTGATCTATCAGCATTGACATACATTAAAATAATTTGCGGAAAAAATATTTAGTTTAATATTTATTAAACCTAAGAAAGTTTTGATTTTATAACTTAAACATTTTTGTTACATAGTAAACGTATTGTTTTTTCCTTTGCTCAAGTTTACATAAAACCAGTAACTTCTGCTTTGGAGAAATTACGTTTTATCTTATATTAATAGTAATTTAAGTTTTTGAATTGACGGCATTTTGTTGCATTTTGATTTCATGTCTCTCTTGAGTCAGGGATCTTTTCATTGCATTATATTCTCAAACATACACATAAACATTTTTGGTAATAGCGTTACTTTCCTTAGATTTTTATGTTATCTTCTTCAACTACTATAACAAATATGTGGCTTTCTAGAAAGACTAGTCATTAGAAACAGCTTCATGTTATAGAGAAACGTGGACTTTTTACTAGCAAACTACCCAACATCTGCCCTTACTTTCAACTCATTTATTTACATTTTCATGTTTTCAATAAAAATGCCTAGTCGTGGCATCCACATGCATTTTTGCACCCTCTATCGTTCATTTTATTTTTGAAAAAAAAAGGGAATATATGATCTAACACTGACCAGTTAGGATCTATTTTATTAATTATTTATATAGTGGTTTTACCCGAGTGATCATGTCAGATTGTGTTTTAAAATGCTATCTTATAAATATGTGTGACATATAGTGCATTTAGAATAATATTTACCTAAAATACCTGGACCTTTAGGTATTTAAATAATAACAAATAACAGCATCATAGATTTAAATAACGTCATATAATTTGGCAATTTAAAAATTTCAGAAATATTTCTTGCAAATTTAGGTTTATCCAGTGCCATTCGAAAGGTATTCCGCCCCTGGCACCCGCATTGTGTACTGCGGCTAATTGACGTGCTGAACTGATAAGTGCGCTTCGACAGTGGTTACATTTATGGGGAGGTTCGTGAAACAAGGATATGAGTGTGCGAGGATAGAGTGACCACTGCTTAGATGTGGTACTTGCCCGGAAAACAGGTAGAGGGATATCTATGTTTATAATGACTGCAAACTGCATGTATTTTGCAATATGCTGGAACAGAGCATGTGGTTACGCAAACAGGATGAAGAAGGCAAGCTAGCAACAAATTAGAGGGAATTATGAGAGGAATCAGGCCCATGAAAATAAAACTAGAAAATTTAGAAAATATGAGCAGAAAATACAGCATGGTGATTTAGTGAATTAAGAGAATGTAGGAAGAGAAGCGAGACGTGAAATACAAGATCTCTTAGAGGGAAGACTAAGAGCGGAGGTGAGAAGAGAGATGCGATACACTTTCCGTTTTGGGAAGGGAAAGAGGAGAAAAAGAATAGCGTAGGCCACAAGTACATAACTAGTTCTCGAGAGAATAAAACAGACGAAGAATTTAAAAGATACTTACATATACATAAAGAGATATTTAACCTACAAGTAAATAAACGAGGCAAAATTGTGTGCATACAGAATTTTAAATTATGGATAAACAACAAGCTGCAAGAATGAAGAAATGATGAGTGTACCTTTAGTGCGTTAAACCAAGGAAACTTACGCATGTTGACGAATAAAGAACCCCGGATATTGACACATTGTTGCATTAGCGAATTCAGAATAAACACAAATAACAAAATGTAGCATTAACAGAAAGTAAGTTACATTACAAGATGACAGTTCAGCTGGATATGAAAGGAGAGAAGAAATGATGGAGAAGAATGCTGACAGGCGGTAGATGGAGAAAGAATGACAACAACAATGACAACAAAACGGTGGATGAGGTTATGAAACCTATTGGTGAGGATGTTACTGGAGCCATTCGAAAACATAGGTATGCGCAGAGGATCTACCCGAAAGTCCGGGGACCTCGGCTTCCTTCTGTCCGGGAGTGATTGATACTCCGGATCTCTTTCCATAGGGCAATTACCTTATTACTTTAAAAAGCCTCCCTCCCATCGAGAACAACGTCAAGACTGGATGGAAGTGGATACGCCACTTACGTGCGTCAACTCCGCAGGGAAGACTACCGAAAACCTCGGTAGGGCCGCCCGGTGATCTAGCACACCTTCTACTAGCTATGCAGGCTAGTAACCCGGACTTATTAGGCAACCCTCTACCCCCTCCAGGTGGCTGAGGTCACCAAAACATTCCCAAAACAGGTGAAAATATCTATGGAAGTGAAGAAGATGTGGCGTATGACCAGTTCGAAGAAGTATACAAGCTAACGGAGCAGAAATATACTTGCTGGGAGGAGGGGGAGAAGAAATGGGCAAATAAAGCCCATTAGGAAATGGTAAGATAAAAAAGGGCAGGTGACGGATATGAGGGAGTAGCGTTCTTAGGTTATACAGAAAACTATGGAGCAACAAACTAGCTAGAAATATTATGCGTGAGGCAAAATATCGCCAGTGGGACAAGAAGAAGTAATGAAAGAGGAAATGGCAATGGGATAATAATCGTATGTAATAATTAAGGTGTAGTAATGAAGTGAATAGTGTTAAACTGCAAGTGTGAAATAAAGGCAGTAAAGTTTAAAATGTGTAAAGAAACATAAAGAAATCATTGGAGAAAATAAATATTAAATAGAAACTACTAACATTGCGCAACAATGACAAGAATATTGAAAAGCAGTAGTATGAACATCTGTGTAGGAAACAACAAAAAGGGAGACAATTTAAATATATTTTATTGCAAAATCAAAAACTGTATTCTAAAGGATTTCGTTGGCGGAAATGCATCCCATTTGCAATATGTATTGAAGGGCTGCCTAAATGGTAGGAGGATCGGGTCTAGTTCAAGGTAGCCTAGGATATGTTCTATTTATAACTCAATAAGTCATATCGCATCATATCGTGATTTAGTGGTCCTGGTGGATAGTTTTGATAACTTCATACTCTTTCATTTCCTGAGTTCCCTTTGTGTGAAGGTGTCCACCCACGGACAATATTTTTGTGAGACCTTGTTGTGAAGCATCTGTATATAACAGAAAACACTGTTATTATGAGATATTTGTCGAAATGCAATCGAGGCATTGAGTCAATATATGTGATATACCAGTTTTTAAACTGGATGAATTTGGAGCCGTCACACAGATGTTTAAGTATTTATATATAGTATGTGTCTCAAACATTTCCTGATATAAATTTAGGAGTGTGGAGAAAAATATTTACATTTATTATGTTTTGTTAGAGATGTATCAATCTAGAGAGTATTGAGCTTAACAGGGAGCAGATCTTTTGGAGAAAACTGAAGGAATCATTAGAGAATTCACGTTAAACTCTTTCAGATGTTTCAAGACTTAAATTGAACAGGCAAAATATGTTTTCTGTCGTTTGTTGAATTGTTTACGACATATTTAGGGAATATATAAGAAATTATTGAGGATTGAACTCGAAGGGAGTATAAAGTTGGTTAACAAGACATTAAACCACACAACTTATTTGAAGTTATTGTACAAATTGAATCTTTTCACACTGACAAGGAATAAAACAATCCGTAATGCAGAATTGGTCATACTGACAATCACTTTCCAAGTAATATGCTTTGGAGAATTATGTACTAGAGACCTGCAATTAAACTAGGAGTGTACAATTGTTTTGTATGGAGAAGTTGCCATCTGAGTGAGTGTGTAGTGTTTTAGGGCCCGTCGACAACAAGGTCATTTGGGCCCGAAGTCAACTCTAAAAACTAAAAGCTACACAAAGTTAAAAAGTAAGATAAAATATAAACACTCAACTGTTAAAAGCACATAAAAACTCGTCCCAGTAGTAAAAATTTAAAAACTCTAAAATTAATAAATATAAAATACAAGTCAGACTTGTTTATTAAAACCGATTTTAAAAACAAACCGCAGTGCCTTATCCACGGCCACTGGGTCGTCACCTAAAATACCGTGCAGGTTACTCCTTAGGCCCAAAGACCGGCGAACGCGGGCGAACTGCGGGCAATCAAGCAATACGTACCGCACCGTGAGGCGAAGTTGCCATCTGCACACCAGATTTTAGTAAATGAAGATGTCCACATTCGACTTTAAGGAGCTTTAAATTTGTAAGAGGTTATGATCGAACTAGTTCCCAAGAATTTTTATTCTGTTCATAGTGCTATTATTAAGCAGTAAGCCGTGGTTTTTACACAAGAGGTTTTAGAATTAGAGGAAACTGCATTCGATCTTGAGAGAAGAAAAGAAAAGTTGGTATCCCTGCTCTTCTTAGGCTCCTGAGAGTTGTTGGAATCAGAATCAGGGAAGTAGAAATGTTGTTTGCTTTACAGGAAATTGTGAGGGTTTCTGCCTACAAAAAGGTTCTTACAGGAGTTCAATCACGCTTATGATGTCAACTTAAGAGTATGACACTTAATCCTATTATCAATGTACGTCATTTGCTTGATTAATGTTATGTTTGCTTTAACATAGATTCGTCGGTCTGGCACAAAGCCCTTTATTTCTCAATGTAAGAGCTTTCAAATGACACATTCATGTTATTTTGTATAATTCGCTTTGTTGATTATAACGTTAACCGGTATCAGACGTCGATTGCTGGGGCGTCATGTATTTTGGAGGCAAGAATGTATAAATTGTGGACATTATTGTGGATGTTAGGTATTTTCGAAATTTATTTTGTTCCTTACTGAAAAAGGTACTATTTCGGAAAACCATATCAATCGCTTATTAATTATTTTAGGTAGATTTCACATCCTTCTGATGAGGGAAAAGGGCAATCATTTTCTGGAGGTGAATGATCCTTATTATGATTTCGAACTGGAATTAATATGGACTTATGCCACTGATTGGAGATGTAGTAAATATAATTGAAGATATAAAGGAGGATTAAGGTCTATTGTCTAGCAATTATAAAGTTAGTTCTTATGAAGTATTATCAGGACGCAATTTTTTTATTTATACCGTATTGCAATTCATGAGAGAGCTCAAGTAAAGTGAGTTTCTCATTACACATTTAAATTAAAATCTGTGAAAATTATGTAACCTTATATTAGTAATGACAGATGTCACTTAGCTAAACTGTTCTTCAACATAGATAATATGTGATTCTGGGTGTACGTAAGAGGTTTAGATTATCGCTATGTATGGCGTCCAGAGGTGTTTGATTAATGACCATCTTCGGATATTGGTTACTATATATTTAGCTATTATTTTCTTAGATTAAACACTGAGTATATAATTAGAAATGCGAGAACAACGTGTGTATGTGTGCTAAAAATGAGTTTGGCTATAGCATATACATACATGCATTATTTAATGGCTATAACATCACAGGCTTCGACTATGGTTTGTTCTTCAGAATACCCAGCCTCAGTGTCGGAGGAGTAATTGAAGGTTGTTTAGTTACATTAGTAGTAGTCATGTTGCGTATGTACCTCGATATGGTAATGAACTGTAGGAATTAAAATCGCTCAGGTCGGCAGATTAGCGTATAAACCCGTCTTCCGGGTGTGACTAATGAAGAAATTATCACTTTAGTTGTTAAAATGTTATAGTACACCTGCATAAACACGACGTTTGTGACTGTTAATTGCTAAACGCTTAAAATTATTGCCTACAATGTGTGAAGGACTAAACAGACATGTTATAAGATCCATGGCCCACTTCGCGCTTACTTCATCTATGGTGGGTTCTCTCGCTTATTCTAATTGTTATTATTATTGTTATTCTTATTGTTTCGCAAAGTCTATTAGTCTCTTAGTAGATTCTTTCTAAAATCCTTGCAATGGCATGGTGTTATGTTTAAAATGTGTAACCGTAGTGGATATGGGCTTCACTGTAACATAGCAAGCGAGACATTGTTCCATTTCCTCCAATGTATCTTGTTCAAATTTAAAATGTCGATTTGTCGGTTTTGAACAGTAAATTAAATGCGTGCAGTTTTAAGTACGCTTGTGTTGTACATTTCAGCGTGATTTCGCTCATACTTAATAGTAGTTGTGATCTACTCTGTTTTGAATTTTTGATGAAAACCGTAACATATTTTTTTGACAAAACTCCCTGTGTTTTTGGCCTGATTGATTCCGTACTGACAAAGTCGTAGGATTGCACAAGTCTAGGTTATGGACCAATAAAAGGATTATTTCTTTTATTTTCTGTGGAATCTCTAATGTACTGACAACCACATTGAATTGTGTTCGGTTACTATCACTAAGATTTCCATGCTCTTCCAGCCTAGGTTAAATTTGATTGTCTTTTCTGAAGGAGGTTTTATGTTTACTTAACGTAATGTTTGATACCGGTATCCTAAGTTCTTACTTATGATCACCATACATAAACCACTATGGTGTACGTATACGAGGGGTGTTATAAAGTTTTAATTATCACCCGGTCGTTTTCATGCTAGAATGATGAAAATTCTTCAGTGCCATCATTGATCCCTCCGGACATAATGTTATTAGTTTCAATGATTTGTGTCCTTTAGTTTGTTTACAGTTACTGCCAGAAGCAGCTGAGGTGTAAGATGGAGAAAATTGAGGCTCGTAGTGTGATCAAGTTCCTGCATTTGAAGGGCAAAACTGCCCAGGAAATCCACGATGAGATGACGGCTGTTTATGGAAATGATTGCCCATCGTATGTAGCTATTTTGAGGCGGAAAAGGGATTTTCGAACTGGTCACATGTCCCTGACAAATGAGCCAAGAACTGGTAGACCGTCAATAACAGACGATGGTCTTACAGTGAAGAAAGTGGAGTGTTTAATACAGGAAGACAGACGAGCAACCATCCAAATGATCATAAATGAGACACATCTTAGCTACGGTAGTGCGTGGAACTGCACGTGTCTGCACGGTGGGATCCACGTTTGCTAACTACTTTCCAAAAGCAAACGCGGCCTGACCTTTCGAGACAGATGTTGATTCTGTTGGAATGAAGATGAATTTCTTTTATCATCTGGTAACCATGGATAAGTCCTGGCTCTATCAGTATGGTCCAGAGACAAAAACTAAGAGCATGGAATGGAAACATGTCAATTCCGCCCTCCCAAAAAAGCAAAGGTGTAAAAGTCAGCTGGGAAGGTCATGCTTTCAGTTTTCTGGGACTGTCGTGGAGTCATCCTTACAGATTATCTTGCCAAGGGTCAAACCATCACTGGCAGATACTACTGCAGTCTTCTGGATAAGTTACGAGCAGCTCTGATTAAGAAACGTCGCGGTATGCTCTCCAAAGTTGTTCGTCTTCTGACTGACAATGCACCAGCTCATTCATCTCAAGTTTCAGTTGACAAATAGCTTTGACAGCTTACAGCACCCGCCTTATTCGCCCGATCTCGCACCAAGTGATTTTTTCTTGTTCCCGGAAATGAAGAATCCGTTGCATGGTCGCCTATTTGACAACACAAATGACGTCATTAATGAAGTGGAAGAGTGGTTTAAAGCGAGTCCTGCAGACTTCAGTAATCCAAGTATTCGGAAGTGAGAAAAATGTGTAAATCTGGATGGTGGCTAAGTAGAGAAGAACTAACTAGCACATATCAACACAAACCCTCTATCAGATTTTTAAAGGGTGATAATCAAAACTTTACGACACCCCCTCGTACATCTTGAGCTGTGATATCCCTTGTAGGTGTCTGTCATCTATCGGGTGAGTAAAAAGATGGAACAATACCTGTAACCCCACAGTTGCTACTGTATGAAGTGATACTTTTTAGGAAGGCTGTTAGATATCAGCGTGCCCCAACATTACTATGATTACAAATAAAGGTTGTGAGCTTCTCCTTTGTTAAATTCAAACATTTTTTTCTGCACCCCTCCAGTCTTCAAGTCTCAGAACACAGATACAAATACCCGTTCAAACCACAATTTAAATGTATTAGGATCTAACTGCATATGTACTGAGCAAAGGAAAACGCATCGTTAATCCAAAATTAGTAGGTTTTTGTATTAAACAATATAGTAGGCTACTTCAATATGTGGCTTTGAATTGCAAAAATACAGAAGAAAGCTAAGCTGATAAAGACAACAATTCTTACTTCATTGCAAAATCTTCCTATAGGTAATTAGTCATGGCACACAACAGAAAGACAACGAATCGAAATACTAATGATGATTGTATGTGGTAATAGGAGGACCCTAGAAGAGGTCCTTGAGTTTTTTAATAAAATGCATCCAGAACGAAGGATTCATTATAGTGTAAGGAAAATTTTGAAAACAAAAAGAATTACTGAAACTTAAAGTTATAAAAATAAGGCAAAGTTTGGAAGACCAAAACTAGTTACAGATGGTGATGAAGCACTTTATATTTCATTATCAGTAGAAGAAAAGCCACATTTATCTACTCGCCAGTGCATTATGGAAGGCAGGTAGTGAATTACCTAATTATGAATTTCCAAGAAGATTTATTGGCACAAGGGAAGTATTGAATGGCCCCAAAGATCTCCTAAACTGAGTCCCTTAGACGTTTTCTTGTGGAGATATTTGAAGTGGAGAGTTTAGAAGGATCAGCCAAAAAAACCTTGAAGAGTTAAAACGAAGAATTTGGCAGCTGATCAAGCGAACAGTGATGCTGGAAACATTATATAGTTTCAAAGACAGACTTTGGCATTGTTTGGCAGTAAATGGAGGCTATTTTGAGTAGCTTTTAAAGTGAATTAATCATGTGTTACAACACAGCACCACTAATTTGTCATGAATGTGTTTTGTTGGTTTAAATGTGCTGCAATACGTCCTAATAAATTTAAATTGCGGTTCAAAAACGTCTCTACCTCTACATTCCGAGACCTGAAGACCAAGAAATGAAAAATAAAAATTAAAAAATTTGCTGTCATTAAAAAATCACGCCCCAATTCTCAATCATAAGAATATTGAGAACATGTTGCTATCTTACAGTTTTACTAAAAAAACTTCACTTCATAAAACTATGATAACAAAGTTACAAGCAGGAATCCACACTTTTTACTCACTCCGTACTCTGGATTTATCGTAGAACAGGTACGAGGATGTTTTCAAAAGTTTCCGACCTCAACATGACAGCACTCGTATATAAAAGATAATGAATTTTGTTGTTCATCTGTTTACAGTTGCCAAAGTTTCAGCAATTTTGGACGTTCATTTGTTACGTAACAGTCATTTGAGTGAGTTGATGTGAGTGTTTTTATGAAAATGAACAAAATCAAGTATCGAGCTGTCATAAAATATTTATTTTTGAAAGGCAATACACCTACGCAAAACAAAGATTAGTTTACCGCGCCGTTGATCAGTGGTTAGACCGCATGGCTCTCGCCAAGGCGGTCTGGGTTCGATCCCAGGCGACCAAAAAGTGAGATTTGTGGTTAACAACACTGCGCTGGGTCGGTTTTCTCCGGGATCTCCGGATTCCCCACCATTTCATTCCCCAGTGCTCCATATTCACCTCATGTATCATCAGTGTCACCGCCTGTTGTGCCATATGTAGTAAAAGTGGGCGTTAAACACTACACATTTCATTTCATTTCAAAGATGAGTTGGATTCTGTGTATGGGCGCTCTGCACCATCATTTACCACAGTGATATTTTGGACAGCTGAATTTAAACGTGGCCGTATGATCTTGAGAGATAATAAACATTCAGGACGTCTAAAAACTGCAACTACCGACGAAGACATCGCCAAAGTTCACCAAATGGTGCTAGACGACCGCCAAATTAAAATCAGAGAGATAGCAGAGGTTATGAACATGTCAAAAGAACGTGTTTGTCACATATTCAATCAACATTTAGACATGAGAAAGCTGTCCGCGCATTGGGTGCCGTGTTTGCTTACGTTAGACCAAAAACGTGTTTGAGTGTACATTTCCAAGTTCTGTTGGCGCAGTTTAGGCGCAATGAATTCGAGTTTTGTGCCGACTAATTGCTGTAGATTAAACTTGGATACACCATTATACGCCCGAAAAAAAATACAGTCCAAACAGTGAACTGCAAAGGGGGAACCGGCTCAAAAAAGAACCCTCAAAAACTGCATTATCGACTGGGAAAGTGAAGGCAAATGTTTTTGGGGATAATCATAGAGTTATTTTAATCGATTATCTTCAAAAAGGAAAAACCATTATAGGAGCATACTACGCATAATTAGTTAACAAGCTGAAGGCAGATAAACGACCACAGTCACCAGGACAACGCACCGTCTCACACCTCAGCGGTTGCAATGACGATAATCCAGGAATTACAGTTTGAACTGCTTGACCATCCACCCCACTAACCAGAACTAGCCCCGAGCGATTTCCTTTTCTTCCCTCATCTGAAAATTTCACTCGGAGGTCAGAGATTTTCGTCAAATGAAGAGGCAATCACTTTCGTGAACAATTATTTTGCAGAGAAAAACTGCGAGTACTATTTGGACGGGTTACAGAGATGGGAGCATCGCTTGGAGAAGTGTGTAGAGTTACAAGGAGACTATGTTGGAAGAAAAAAATCGGAAAAAGTCTATTGTACTTTTATTAGGATGGAAACTTTTCAGACCACCTATGTATATTTGGAATCATGTGGTTTCAATAAGCGTTCACTTGGAGTCTTTGCGGTTCACCGAAATAAATAGCGGATTATTGTTGTGTAACTTACCTTCTTACTAGCTGAAATGGAAATATCTTTTCTTCCCCACAATCACCTGCAAGTTGTGATTCAGACAATTATGATATTTTTGGAATCTAATTTACAGAAATATAAATTATTAGAGTTTTATATAATGCTATTAATTTAATTAAATCCTTTCTGTTGTTTGCTTTAAGGGACATGGGATGACCAACCAAATGCAGATCTGTCAGTCTTTTAAGCAAACAAAGCAGTCCAGGCACTTGTAAGCACAGCTAAAAGGCAAACGATGTACGTCAATATTGAAAACTAGATACTTCACAACACAGGTAACAAAATGTTCTACTTATTCCATGTATTTTTGTGTTTACTGGGTAATTTCCTTGTGTTCAGTTACTTTGGCATTTTATGGAAATATTTAAGATATATTTGTTTTGCATGTAATTTCAAACACAACTTGTAGCTTTTTTAGATTTGTTAGGTCTCATTATGCGATAAAACTCCTATAGAAAAAGATATAACTGTATGAATGAATAATGAAAGGGCAAAAAATAAATTGTGGAAAATCTAGAAAGTTGAACCTGTCCTTGAAGGGGACACACTTTAAGAAGTACTGTTGATCTACTAGATAAAACAGAAATCACGACGCAATTCCACCTCTGAGAAAACGTATTGAGTGAATTCTTGAGTCATTTAACAGATGGCGGGTTGATAGGATCTACTTTAGCAAGCTGAGGTAATGTACTACATAACTAAGGCTGGCATAAGAGAGACGGGAAGTTATTTCACTGCCTGATTAATTACGAATAACAGAACCGCCCTATCATCAAATCTGATTTGCTCTGAGCTATTCTTCCCTTTACCTGGAATAAAAAGACTATTGACGACATTAGAAATGGAATAGTGCAAGAAGCTGATAATCATCCCATTAACATAGGCTGGTATACAAGTGTTTCTTGCACGTAAGCATGTGCAACATAATCTTTAATAACCACATGCTTGCGTAGGAGTTTTCTATGAAACTATAACTAAAATTTAAAGTTTATTGTCATTCCTTGAAGAAATATTCACACATAATTGTGTAAATTGCTCCTTAAATCTGTACAGGTCGCAAGGGTTTACATAAATGCACAGCAGATAGGTTTAGTGTCCAATATGATACTAGAAAGTTCGTCTATGTAGAAACTGGACGTCTTAGGTAGAATGGTAAGAAAATACCTAGTTCCTCTCTCTTTTTTGATATACAGGTTATCATCTCAACCAGAATGTTGGGCGAGAGTTTGTCATAGGGTATAATCCATATTCTCACCGGTGATTACTGTGAAGCAGATAAGCACCACAATATTAATAACCTGTAATAATTACCTGCACATTATCACCATCATCATCATCATCATCATTAATTATATTTAATATATTTATTATCACTATTACTATCATAATAATAATAATAATAGTAATAATAATAATAATAATAATAATAATAATAATAATAATAATAATAATAATAATAATAATAATAATAATAATAATAATAATAATAATAATAATAATAATAATAATAATAATAATAATAATAATAATAATAATAATAATAATAATAATAATAATAATAATAATAATAATAATAATAATAATAATAATAATAATAATAATAATAATAATAATAATAATAATAATAATAATAATATAATTATCATTATCATTATTATTATCATTATCATTATTATTATCATTATCATTATCATTATCATTATTATTATCATTATTATTATCATTATTATTATTATTATTATTATTATTATTATTATTATTATTATTATTATTATTATTATTATTATTATTATTATTATTATTATTATTATTATTATTATTATTATTATTATTATTATTATTATTATTATTATTATTATTATTATTATTATTATTATTATTATTATTATTATTATTATTATTATTATTAATTTTCATGGTAAATGTTAATTATTGATGTTGATTAAATAACTGTTCCTTAACCTGTTTGTGTTTTGTTGATTCCTTTTTATACTAAAGAGACTGGTTTCTTTGCGTTTATATTATTATTTACGGCTGCTCCTTAACTGCTGTTCTTCTCAGCGCTCTATTCTATATTAGGCATGAAATGGCACCAAAGTTTCCTAAGAGGCCTCGTTATCAGGCTTGTTGCCTTTTAGGTGTAGTAAATCTATGATTTGGACCACCGGCTTTATTTCCCTTCCGAATGAAGTCATTTTAAGGAACTTTACGCCCAAAAAATACGTCGACCTCTCCAGGGATTGTACACGCTACCTCGGAAATCAACACATGTTGCAAAATCCCTAGTAGCATAACATAAGGATATCTGATAGTGGTAATAAATTTAGATTCATCTCTATTTCCAATTTTAGAATAAACTTTCTGTACATATTCCATCTGATCAATGCAAAATCCGTAGTAGCATAACATAAGGATATCTGATAGCGGTAATAAATTTAGATTCCTCTCTATTTCCAATTTTGGAATAAACTTGCTGTAAATATTCCATCTGATGCACCTTTTTTTTTTTTTTTGTTTTTTTTAGTTTACGTCCTCCAACATTAAGTCATATCGGACGATGAATGGAATGGGTGAAATGATGCTCAAATGAGTCCGGGGTCCATGGAGCTTACAATTACCCGACATTCGTCTTACAGGATATGGGAAATAACCTTATCCAGATAACTCACTCTGCCCGAGATTCGAACTCGGGACCTCTTGAACGTGAGGCAGGTATGCTACCAATCTACGTTACCAAGGTGGGCTCCCTAAAAGTGTGATTAGATTGTAGAGGATTAAGCTATTCTGTTCCTATTTGCACATACCACAACAAGAATTATTATGAGAATAATTCGTTCAATACCTTCTTAAATTCAGCCCAAGAATATCATAGGTTAATTATCGGAACTTTTTTATTTTTCTAACAGTATATTAAATACGGAAGTATTGTAGGTATCCCAAAATTCAATTTCAAGATTTCACCAGAAATTATGTTTTGAGCCTTCTTGAATACATAAAAGTATTTACGAAGTACACAAGTTTTGTGTATGTCTGCAAAAAACATACTTAAATGTACAGAGTCCGTAAAAGTGAAAGTTTGTATTTAAGTTCAACGTCATCTTCCAAGGATGCAACATAAAGATTTTCGGGAAAATTCTGCCATAACAAACTGCCCGTTACAATTTTTATTAAAAATTGGCTCTAATAAGATTCTTAAAATGCTTTATGTTTAGGATACCTTTAAGGCAAATGGTAGGTAGATATATCTTCAATTTATTTTGGAGTGCCCTCTCTTCTTCACTCTGCGTGACTTTTGTATAACTGATAAACCATAAGAGATAGACAAAATCGTACTATTAAAGAAAGATGCAGATAACGTTATAGCCCATTATTTATGTCACATTTATATAGCAAATCACTTCGGAGATATTCGTTTTATTTGATTTAAGATACTTTTCTCAAATATGAAATCATCATATTTACCATATCATTCCATGGAAGGAAAACCGAATTTTCCATCACAGATTGAGCAGCTACAGCTCTTAAAAGATTTGTCTATCGATTAAAGGCTACTGTTATTCCACATTTCCTTTGTATCTGCAGAAAAAAAAGCAACAAAATCGTTTCTGCAAACTTTTATCTCGATTAATATGAAGTATATAGAAGAATAAAAACTCGTAAACATATTTTAAGTGATGAAAAATCTTGCGAGTGCAACACATTAGCTTTTTTTTTCTTTGAACCAATGATAGAGAAAATGTACAAAGAATTAGGAAGCTAAGATGAAAATATAGAAACCTCTCAGAAGAATAAATGTTTTACTAAGGATTTCTGGATCTAATTGTACCAAACAGTTTTTTAAACCCTCTCAGTCTTATAACATTTATAACTCAAATTTTTTAAAACTTTCTTTAACCGATATTTTTATGTTAGGGTGTTTTGTTTGACCCACATATGTTAAAGCAAAACTGGTAAAATGAGGAAATAGATGATTTCGAAGTTTATTATAAAGGTGAAGCTTTCTTTACCTTATTCCTACTTTTAGTATTAGTACAGAATAAACACGGCCGAAACGTGGGTGTATACTGTGACAGTTTTTTATATTACACTACAAGAAAATTAAGACCTTACGGAAACAATATACAAAAATCTATTTAAGATATTCAGTGAAGTAACATACATTTTAGGTAATGCAATGGCATATTTTCGCACAACAAATATCAGCAAAGCCAAAAGGGAGATTAAAACGTATATAATAATATAGTTGTGACTGTGTGCCATCAAAAACAGTTTTTGTGTAAATTACGTCCTCCAACGTTAAGTCATATCGGACGATGAATGGAATGGGTGAAATGATGCTCAAGTGAACCCAAGTCCATAGAGCTTAGAGTTACCCGACATTCATCTTTCTGGATAGGGGAAACCCCGGAAAAACCTTATCCTGGTAACTCACCCTGACCAAGATTCGAACTCGGGACCTCTTGAACGTGAGGCAGACATGCTACCACCACGATACCAAGGCGGGCACCAAAGACAGTGTTAAACGTTGTCGCTCTGAGTCACGTAGGAGTAAACAAACAAATATTTTTGTTCTTAAAGACATTATCAATTAACAGTAAAAAATCGGGCCGTTGGTATGCCGGTATTTTGCCCAGAAATAGTTCTTTTATATATGAGTAAATCTACCACATGGGGCCGTCACTTTTAGGCACACTTAAACATCACTGCTTGTTGGATTTGAAGCTGTGACCTTAGGATCACAATTAGATCACCCCGACTGATGTTCGTATGTTTGTTCTTGATTGTGCAAATTCTTGCTTTCTTCTTCATTATAAAAAGTACCACTGATTTACTTTTAAGAAATATTGTTTGTGTACTTCATGTAATGTGTTGTATAAGTTAATATGTAATTAACCTCCACTCGTTCACTAGCGACGACGCATATTATAGTATACATACACGCATACACCAACCAGCTCACACAATGATGGGATATTCTGAGAATTTCGAAAGTGACCAATGATGCATATTTCACATTTTTCAAAAAAACTTTTTTTCGGTCCGAAAAAAGTTAAAGTCCAACTCCGAGCGAAAATTTTCTAAGTCCAGCCGCGTAGTACATGGGCAAACTACCACTTTCGGAGCAAAGTGCTACTTAAAGAGGGACAAATTTGCAAAAGTGATATTGTGACTTTGTGGGTTCGTATAATTAAAAGTCCAAGTTGCAGAAATTCAAAATGTTCTTTAATTCCGTAGAAATACACCCTGGTCAATCCTTACAGTAGCAGAATTACGTCATATACACAGTTACAATCTTCCAAGGTCACCGTCCACAAACAAAAGCTTTCACACAATTCAGCTCAGATTACACTCTGTTTACCACTCTTTTTTTGACTCCCTTGGCGAGTCGAAGCTTCCTTAAATATCTCTACTCATATCACTAGACATTTCTGGAATATTCTGTAAGAAACAATAAATCGAAATTTCCAGTCAGCTATCTGTCTCTTTATCTGTTTCGGCAAGCTTTTATCTCCGCATTGACTATCTGGCCCTTACCTCTCCGCGTCGAAACTTTCGTTCGCGTCGCTGCCAGTCGCGACAATATTGAGTGACCCCTTAATTGACGTTTCCTGTTGAACACCATTTTTCCAGTGTTCCCAGGAAGTCGTGTGTCTTTTCGCCAACATGAACGAAAAAATACCGTTGCAAGTTCCTGTCCTGTTCATAAGCCGCTGAAAAACTAATTCCACACAATGCAATTTTTTCACAGATCCAAATAGGTGAACGTCTAAGGCTGTTTCGGTCTTAAATTTAGTTGGAATGTGACAGTATCTCCAGCCTAATTAGATTGACGTGTCTTGAAATCAATCTTGTGTGAGAAACTGCATTGTATAGCGGAATGATATCCCCGATGGCTACTCTTCATGGCCCATATGGTGGAATATTTCTTGAGATTGATGTTAGACATCCGAGTTGCTGGTTTGAGAGTACCGAACTGATTGGAGGAGATTCCCTATCTATCTTACAGTCCAGTTCAGATACCTTGTTTGTATATCTAAAGCATGCTTACTTACCATCCTTGGCTTAATAAACATTTTCAATTTTTTTTAAAGAGTTTGGTATAACTTTAGTTCCTCAAAATAAATATAGTATGAGAAATTTATTGCATTCCTCTAAAAAAGTTAAAATTCCTAATAATAAAAAATCTTGTATTTATCAGTTTAATCATTTCGATTGCGATAAACCTTATATTGGAAACACAAAACGTAATCTAGAAGCCAGAACAAAAGAACATTTTCGTAAAATTAAGTATCAACAGACTGATAATCGGTTCATTTTCGGTCATTTAACCTTGAAATAAGTCCAGAAGTTAAACGATTAAATGGCCCAATAGATTTAATAGTTTGGGAAAATATATTTATTTTAAAAAACAAGCATCGCGTAATGAATTTTGAAATACCGGAAATCGATTCTGTTTTTAAATTTGTTTTATTTTCAGATTTTGGAAATACTAATACGAACAGTTAATGTGAGGATCTACTCCCATTAGTCCTAGACCCGTAGGACCAGAACCCGGTTCTCTCGGGTTTACTTTACCGTAGGACAGTACCTATTTAATAAACTGCCCCCCCCCCCCCGCTGCACACGGTCCTTAATGATTCAGCTACCAAATAACCTTGGTAGGGCCGCCGGTGATCTAGCACACCAGCTAATAGCTCTGCAGGCTAGCACCCGGGACTTATGAAGTAACCCGCTACCCCCTCCGGGGAGCCGGAGCCTGGCCGGAGGTACCCAGTTTGCCGTGTGTTGCGGGAACACACTGCCCCCTCGAGAACCCAATCCGAACAGCTCCCAGAGGGAGGGGCTCGAATGTTCGGCCCGAGGTTCCTCTAGTAACGTTAGAGGTACCACATGTGCTAAGGGTCCGCAGCTCCCGCACCTTGGCAGCTGAAAGGGACGAATCCCCTTCACTACGGGAACTAATACGAAAAAATCAACATCTACCATTCGTAACGATGTTGACTGCTTTGTTGTTTCTGGCTGCGGATGTGTACAAGTTTAACATGAAATCGCGATCCTGGACAAATTATAAGAAAATTATCATCATTTCTGATAAGCTAAGTGAAATTTTAAGTTACAAATTATTATGTTTGTATATATTTATTTGCTTCACTGTTAATAGCTTCATATGTTACGTATTTATATGTTTACCTACTTACCTCTCATATTTTTTCCAAAGTCGTAACTTCGTTATGGAAGCTACCATTGATATGTTCCGACATTTTTCTAGCTCATATTTCGTTTGGGTTTATACTTTTTGTATTATTAAATGCCTGTGTTTATCTTTCAAAATCATCATATCTTGCAGAATGTTTTTTGAATAATTGAATGTGTTAGTAGTGCCACATTGCTAGTAAAAATAACTGCTTCAACCGAAAAGTTTACCTAGTTGGTCCCACTCTTATTTTTCTAAACCAATATTTCAATTAGAAAATGTTCTGACTAATGTTAAGAGCATATGTGAAAGCTCAAATCTGATACGAACCTAATGCATTAGTACTACAGCAGATATACCGTTGTATCTCATCTTTCAGATCAAAAACATGAGCTTGACATTGCATTATATATAGGTCTGCAGTGCCTCTATTCTCTCAGACTTGCTCTGTTTTTATGCAAGTCCTTGTACCTCGCATGCACTTTCTCGCTCACTGGCTTAATTACACTAATGCAATTATTCTTATAATGGGCTCTACCATTTATCTTAATCATCTACAACAATTCATTTAATTAACATAAAATAAAGATAATGAAAATAGAAGCTCGTTTACATTATGTAATGCGTGTTCTGCTCTAAAAAGTGTCTTTGTCTTCCCTATTGTACGCATGATTTATTACCACTTTTATGTATTACTCCCTTTTATGTTTCTCACATAAAATAGATCATCGCAAACTCAATGGATTTTTAAAGTATTGCCAGGTATTATTAAAAACGAGCTTAGTATGCCATTTTGGAATAAATAAGATTTTAAGAGACACACTATAATATGCAGTAGATAGACTAATATAGTCTATAAAATCTCAAGGCAAATTAGCCCCATACATACTAATTTCGTCTTACTTTATATGTACAGATGTATTATTTTATCTTGACAGGAATCCTGCGCGGTAGGGATAAGTAACAACTGTGGTGGGGATAGTGCACCTTTCGCCACAATGCGTCACACGCGTAAGTTTACGAGAGGGGAGGGCGGTGCATAAGGTGTCTAAAAACAAATTTCATTCTCGAAGCCAGTTTTGCAGCTCTTCTAAACTAAGTTCTAATTCTTACTATGGTAGTAATCTTCACGCGTTTGTTGCATCTTAAATAGTACATAGGCATTTGGAACAAAACCCTGTTCTCCTCCAGCAGGCATAATAAAGAACTGTTGGCCTTTCAATATTGCTGCAGACTCCCTGTAACGTATTTCGTTCCAGGCATATGGTCCAGTATGTGCTGTATTTATATAAGTTTCATCCATATAAACTATATAAACTTCACTTCGATATCTCCGAATATTTCGTAAATACTTAAGCCTTTTTGCAGTATGGTGCGATGTTCGATTAAAATTTGTTCGTCACCCTTAGTGGTTTTTTTTTTTTCAAATAATCCTAGCTTCAGAAGAACTTTTCTTAATGTTCAGACACTGCCTTGAAGGTTAGAATTTTTAGCTTCATAAGCACCTTCTTCAAAGTTGGTCTTTGTTTTTCTGTACTTTAAAAATTATTCATAGTTCGCCTAACTGCTTCTGAATTAAAACATCCAAATTAGATTTTGTGCATGTTCTTAATTTTTGTTTACTGGGCATAGAGAAGGACGTTGTTGCACTAGCACCAATGACTTTTCTTTCCTTAATAACTCTCCTAAACGGCTTTCAGACACAACTGTTGCTTCAGATACCCATCCCCAGATTTTTATAGATGACCCAGACCATTGTTCCTTTTTTTTTAAATCTACGGATATTGGTTATTACTTCTCGTGTTTTTAAATGTAGCACTTTATTTGCTAATGTGCTGCTAGGAGGCGTCATTTATACATGCTCTCTTGGAACCAGGAGACAAGCACATTTTGTAACAAGCTGTAGTGTTACCGAGTAGCTCTGCACGTGTTTAGTTGCTCGCAACTGGTACGCAACTGACCTGCCCTCCCCTCCAGTTGCAACCGTTCTGAGGTGGACTCGTCCAGATACCACTGCGCATCGCTCTGCACTTTTCAAGATAAAAAATACATCTGTAGTTGTTACGATTTTGTTCCATTATATTATCAATGGATCGACTGATATGAAGAAGAAAGTGCTTGGGAAAGCTTCTTCATGCAAATGGTTTTAATCAGACTTCTTCTTCAACATTATTAGGCCATTTAGCCTGTCACTCCAAAGGATAATTATGAATAATTCACAGCGTAAGTTTTCGAATCCTTTATAAAGGAACTAAACATCAAATAGTAATGCTTCGCCCTGAATGCCTTAGAAAATTGAACATCGCCTTCTAATGTTATGGTTTTGATCCAGTCTCTGAACCACGGTATTTAAGTGTAGTTTTCATCTCAGAAAAGTTATTGCTGCATAAACTAGCACGCCTGCCATTAAATAAGTTCACCACCATCACTGATACAACTTAAGACTGCACTATATGGAGAAACAACTGAGAAGATGAATTGGGTGAATCCGTTTCATTTTATGTCACTACACATTTCTCTATACTGTTATAGAAATTTGATACAGAAGGTACAGTTATATAATTTTGTAGCTAATTACAGGTTAAGCTTGAAGTGGGCACCTCTTTTTGGTGTAACACCAAATTTTATCACTCTATATCTTGCAGATTAACCTATAGGAGGTTATGGAATACGGGGTGTCATCGAAAACTTGCATATATTCATACTCCTCGGCTGAACTTCACATAAGTCACCTTATAGCATTGCATTAGTTACAAATCAAACTTACAAAGAGTAACGATTTTTAATTTTAATAAACCGTAAGTAATAAGTATGGAATAGTTGCAACTCTATGAAGTGATATCTTTTACAAAATATTAAAGTTATCAACATGCCCTCATTGCCATGATTGAAAGACAAGAAGAAATGGAGTAATAATGGAAAGAATAATAACATTTTGTTATAGGTGTTTGGTCAAAGAAGAAGGGGAAATTATGAAATTACACATGTGATAGCAAAAAAGATTAGTGAACTCAAATAGTTGGTGGGCAAATATAGGAGGAATTTGGGGGGAAAAGGAATAGGAGATATATGCAGATTAGAGGAAAGGAATACAAGCAATGTGGGTAAATTGGTAAAATGTAGAATAGAAGATATAGAACGACAGGAAATATGGGAAAGTCTAGAAAATATGAAATAATTATAATTTTACAAGTAAATAAACAGAAACTGGGGACGAGAGGCTGCAATAGGCAAGAGAGAGAAGGGTTAGCTTAGATGAAAACAGGAACAATATTTCTAAGAAGGATAAGAGGCAGGGGAAGGGGAATTTGTGAATTGTGTGGGGGAAAGAAAACATAGAACACTATGTAACAGAACTAGCATGTAACTATGTAACAGATTATAGGGGCTTTTGGAAAGAGGTAGAATTAAGGCTGGAAGATTTAGATAGCCAAGTTATATTTACCAGTGTAACGGAGAAAAGATCATTGAGCATATATAGGTAAATAAAGACAGTGTGGGAGAGGGAGAAGTACATAGATATGTGTAATAAGTTAGGGCGAGAAGGATTTGCCTGGGCAAGGAGAGGAGTTAGATATTTGAAAGGTATTAGTTATAAAAAGGGTACAGTGAAATGCCCAATGTGTGGAGAAGAGGACACAGATTGGCATAGTATACATTATTGTAAACAAACAAAAATATGGAGAGAACAAATTTGGCAACAAAAGTGGAACAGTTTTAGGGATGGGGGGCAGGTATTAATAATAAAGAAAATGTTATTGGTAAAAGGAGAAAAGAATGTAAGAAATATAGGTGAATATCTGGGGAAAGTTTGAGAGAAATGGTTAAGATTGATGAAGAATAAATAACAATAATATTTTGTGGATGTCTGAAGCAGTCACTCCTTCACTCCAGAGAAACCACACAGTCCACCCTTGCCCATGATTGTCTGCCCATGATTGCTTCCATGTTGTTTTACTGAAGTCCACAAGTGCACTCACAAGACGGTACAATTGCTGCTCCAGTGCGCCATCTATGAGAAGTAGGAACATCATCTGGTGGCAGTAGATAGTACTACCGCCTATCTAAACCCATACATCCACACATTTTAAACTGATACTTTGCAGGAGTTATAGGGGAAGTGCCCATCATTACTGAACCACCTAAATACAACACAACACCACTAAATTTTCTTTACAGATTTCTTTTTCTTGATTTAAATTTCATGTATTTTAATACGTCCTAATAAATTTGAAACATAATTCAGAAAAGCATTTACTTGTAGTTTCCGAGACCTGAGGATCAAAAAGTAAAGGAATAAAAAATAAAATAGTTGCCAATAAAACAGTTATGTCCTATTCACAATCATAGTAATATATCTTATGGCTTTTCTAAAAAAGATATCACTTCACAAAACTATAAAAACAAAGTTACAAGCATACTTTGTACTCACCACGTATAAACCAAACTTGGTATTTAAATTTATGATTTTCCAAAGAAGTGATACAAAGATTTCCAAAATCTTTCGCCTCAACTATCCTTTTCGTATAACATTCTTTGAAAAGTCTATTTTCTAAAAAATGACTAATGGACTTTCTTAAAATACCTATGCTTAAGATATTTTATGACAAAAGAAATATATACCTTAAATGTTTGGGAGGAAGACTTTGAAGTCCTCTTCATTTGATGAATTTGGCGTATTTTCTACAGTCTAAGATTGAGACAGGCTGGCCCCGTAGTTCAGTCGGTAGAGCACCTGCCTGCCGTGCTAGGGGTCCCGGGCTCGATTTCCGGCGGTGGGGATGGGGATTTTTCTCCGGCCAAGATAATTCCCCATCTTCCCCAGAGTCTGGAAGTATGAATGAGAGTGTGAATGTGTGTGATGTAATGATTAAAACCTAACGAATACGAGTTAACAGCTTCGATATGTTCCAAAGGAGAACGGCCGGCGGGGGGGGGGGGGGGTATAAATGGAACAAGGGGGAAAAAAAGATTGAGACACAAAAATATAGATCTCGTTAAAGGACACAAATTTAAAAGCAAAAAAAGTTCCTCGATATTTCTTGTTATTTGCTTGAATTTACCATTGCTTAACTTTTTCCATTACCAAGTGTTATTTTTAAGTGAAAAAGCAACTGAAAGAGAAGCGAATTCAAAGTCATTACATAGCAATAAAGTCTTAAAGGGTTTGAGTATCTCCTAAAAGCCTGCTATGTGTATTTCTCTAATTTCATTGTAGCTACAAGTATAAATGTAGTAGCACTGTTTTTTTTCGAAAATTATCTCGATTGATGTGACGTAGATATAAGCATAAGCTTTTTAAAGAATATTTTACATATAATTGCAAAGAGAAAGTCGTATAAATGTCACAGATAAGCTTTTTCTATGTGTATTTTTGAGGCTAAAAAGGCGACTAATATAATATTGTCACTGGAGCAATACACATATACAGTGGCAGTTATTGGTCTCGCAAGCTTTCGAATTTTTATTAGTCGTATCTAAATTATGTTTAAATTAAGGGCTTATAATCACTGTACCACAAAAATATATTTGATTCTAATAATTTTACACCTCTGTAGCTTCAACTACTTTGTTTGGAAACTATAGCATTTAATCGCAAATACTTGTTCCAACTATGAGAGTCTGCTGAAAAGCGGCCAGTTTAGCAGTCAGTGAAGTCGACAAGGAGAAAAGCTCGACCAGGAAATGCGTTATGAGGCTCACGTAGCAAGGGCCGCTAGTGACAAATTTCTCTCGTTAAACCAGAAACGCATGACCAAGAAAGGAGCGGCATCGAGATTACAACTGGATTTGAATCGTTCAAATTACGCGAGTGTCGCATTGCTGGAGTTTCTCTGCTAATTAAATTAGCTGCGGGATGACAGCACGCTGTCTCGAGATGACACTAGACAAAGATTTATCTCACGTGGAAAACGAGATACCGCTACCCAAGTATAATCTACATGAGCTGCGTCAAATATATCCTACCTTGCACGAGATAGGCAACTAAAAAGGATATGCTGACCGCATAAACAATTTTGCCGGCCTGTTTCTCTGGTCTCAGAGACTCCAAATCAAGCGATTTAGTTTTGATATCAACATTTTATTTGCCATTTGCATGTGAGGGATGAAGACGCTGTTTGGACGTTCACTAGGCCTAACTTATAAATTTGGATAATCATACAAAACTATCTATATACATACATGTATTAGATTATTAGCTTCAAATACACTGAAACTTTCCTTCTTAAAATGAAAAGAACTGAAAAGCTTGTAATTCCCTTAAGGGCAAGAGCTTCCTGCTACACAGGGAACAGTAATTAGGAAGCTCAATAGGGTGGCAACTCCTAAGAGCCTTGTGCAGTTGCTGCGCTCCAGTAACGACGCACTTTCGTGTCTTTAGCACTATAACTGTTTAATGCACACATTTAATGCATACAACATTGTTGTACAGTTTTATTTATGATACATACATTTATAGTTTATAGCACCAGGGTAGCTGCTTCTTCCAGTGTCCTTCACGTAACTCTGTTCTGGTTTCCTACATTGTAATCGTTGCAACCATTGGAGGTGGTGCATTCTAGCGACTTGCCCTCCCCTCTCCATTTCAGCTGTTGCGCCCGTGAAGCCACGTCGATCATGCCTGTCTTCCTCCTGACTTCCTCGCTTGTCATCCTGTCCTTCTTTGTTACATGTAACACCTTCCGCTCTATTTTGCGCTGACATATTTGCAGCATGGTACTCTGGTTTTTTGTTAGGACCAAGTTTGCCATCCATATAATAACACTGGTAGTACACAGTGTTTCGATGACTTTTTTAACCTATCTTCCAAGAAGAACTTGAAACTTCAGACTCTTCCATGCCGGGTTAATGCGCCTCTTTATGTCTATTGTGGATTTATTTGAAAAGGATTACGTTTGTCCTAAGTAGATACATTCTCTGATATATTACAAGTTCTCCTTTTTTTAACCCTGAATTGACTCCTGCATGGCTGTTTTATTTAGTTGATAGTTAATCCCGCTTCTGCGATAACCCTGTTCAGCTGCACCAGCATTGTTTTAGATTGCAGAAGTTGCCACCAGAAAAATGTCAACTGCAAACCTTAGATGTGTTAATCGGATGTCATCTATATTTATACCACACCTTCGGCCTCATTTTAGTTTCCTGTACTGGTGCTCCAGAAGACTACTAAATAGTTTCGGGTATAACGCGTCTCTCTACCTCACTCCTTTCTCCAGCACGAAACCCTTTCCTAGAAGCTTCTAAAACTTCAATATCCAAGAATACAGGCTTATTTTCTTGCGTTTCACATGACAATGACTTTTCTGACAATTTTTCTCATTAAAATTATTTTGAAAACAATGTTGCTCAAATTTTTAACATAAACTCACAGAGAATAGCTCAAAATCTGGCATGTGGTTTTTATTAGAAAAAAGTGCGATATTTCAGCCAGTGAAAATAAACTAACATACAATTCATATTTCTCTAAGGAGAAGCGCTCCTCGGTAGCATAGAGGGTAGCTTGTCTGCCTCACGTTCAAGAGGTCCCGAGTTTGGATCTCTGTCAGGGTTAGTTACCTGGATAAGATTTTTCCGGGGTTTTCCCGTATCCTGAAAGACGAATGTCGGATAACTCTAAGGTCTATGGACCCTGACCTTATTTGAGCATCATTTCACCCATTTCAATCATCGTCCGATATGACGACGTTGGAGGACATAAATTACAAAAAAACCTCCTGAAAGTGCATCGTGGATGAGGACTATAAAATTAGAGAAATAAAAGCTGTAACATATCCAACTGACAGGAGTAAAGAAAACTGTAGGCGAGAAATTTATAGAAGATAACTTCGATCTTGGAATTAATTATTTTTTACAATATATATAAATCATAATGAGGCAGTAACTCACTGCTGAAAACTTCTTTGAGCTGCTGCTGCTGCTACTTGTGGGCAACTGCAGTTAAGCTGGTATTTTATGCGAATATTTAGGAAAATATATTTATATTGTACAAAATAATGTTGAATTTACCCTAAACGTACCCCATTTATCTGTTAGAAAATTTAACTAGTTGGACCGGATTTGAACTCAGCACCAGAATTTCACAGTTGAGAACGCTAACTACAGCTACCCAGTCTCTCTCTCTCTCTCTCTCTCTCTCTCTCTCTCTCTCTCTCTCTCTCTCTCTCTCTCTCTCTCTCTCTCTCTCTCTCTCTCTCTGATGCATTTGAATTTCTGTGTGTAAAAGAAAAAGGATTACATTCGATCTCCCTGAGGTAACATACTACTGTTAAACATTTAACTATTGAACGGGAACTAAGTACCAGAGATTGGCAGTTAGCATTAATGACTAAACTTTACTTCAGACCTCTTTCTGTCTCTCGCTATGATATACGTGACACACACTCCATATATGTCTACGTTAGCACGTAATTGAAGTATCCAAGGAGTTTTACTTGTGGAAAGTGTTTTGATGTTATCACATTGTAGATACCTCTCATCTCTGTGTGATTATACGTATTCCCTACGATAATGCTAATAAATGTAAGTTATTCTCGTAAACAATGATTAAAAATATACCCTTACAGCTATTAGATGCATACAATGACCAAGCCAATTTTTTTTTCAGGTTTGGGTCTCTTAATGATTCAGTCAATTTTGATCCAATATCCTTGCAGTATATTGATGACATGTACACTGCAGTTTGTCGATGTTTAATTGAGATATTTTATAGCAACCTTCCAGCTTGAACAACCTACGTGAAGTTCATGAAGGGCATATATTTTCCTGGTTTAGACGTGACTGTATAACTTAGCATGCGTGGCGAGCAGAGGACGGAAATTCTCCGTAACGGCCTGCATGTCATGTATATCGGAGTTATTAGCTGAGACTTTATATGGTCAGTGTCCAGGTCGAGGCGAGGCTCGCTTAGGATGACAGCGGGATTCCTGTCCTGTCACACACACCATGTGATGTGACGGTCGGATTTGGACAACGAGCAAAAGGCTCATGCAACTCCTACTTCAAGTTTTCATCTCAGCAGGAGACCCATAACGAGTAAGCTCTGTCTCTGTGACAACACATTGTCGTACGAGGTCATCCCCTTCAAGGGTATTCCGTCATAGCTGTCTTCTTTTATACCCGCCCACGCAATAGCTTAAGAAGCACCGATATTATAAATTCCATTGTTTAAACTGTGTTAAGAATGGATCGCTTGTTGATACGGCTTTCACTTTCACTACATTTTCAATTAATAATTATAATATATTTTACGGAATTGCCTAATTATAATCGTGAATTTAAACAGTGTGGTGCATGAAAAAATGTGTAATTAACTCATATAGTAATGAGTTTAATTAGCTCAAAATCGTGAAGTCCAAACTTCTGGAATCTAGTTTTCTTCATTTATAATTTATTCATCACCTCATCTTATTGAAGTTATTCCAAGGTATTGTTCCTTTTGAGTTCAATGGTAACCTAAAAAGGCAATGTAATTATAGCCTTGAAATAGAAGGAAAGAAATTTTTCACAAAGATCATCGGAAATCAGGGAAGGAACTGTTCAACGTACTTTCCGACGTGTTTATGGTGGTAATCCCCCTTAGGTAATGGCATTAGCGGTGATATGAACAGTTTCAGGAAATTGGCAGCAATGTAGTGCAGAAATCCACCGCAAATTCATTGGTCCTTTCTCATTGAGCACGTATGTTTACTTAGACATGCTAGCGCACTACGTTTTCCCGCAATTAGATTTTAAATTGAAGAATAGAATAATATAAACTTATTGCAACAAAATGGTGCACCCCCACACATTTACCTACGAGATCGAGAAGCTCTGCATGCAGGTTTCCCAGATCTCGTGGATTGGTAGCGCGGATTGGTTCTATTCAAATGTCTCTTAGAAGTTCTGACTTGACTTCCCTAGACATTTTATGAGGATACGTCAAATTCAATTTGCACAGTAATCCGATCAGAGATCTGCAATATTTAAGGCACTGGATAACTGATGCTGTTGCAACAATCACGTCTGAGATGATCCAGTGCTGTTGGGCCGAAATAGACTCTTGGCTTTTTGCAAGAGCGAAAATAGAAATATTCTAAGATAAGGAAAGAAAAACGTTTTGGGTTGAACTGCAAAAAATATTCGTTTTAATATCTCAAATTCTTCTGAGTTATGATTTTTTAAAATTGCTGAATCCTTTTTCGATTACCCCGTACATTGTACGGTTTATCATATATTTTAGAGTTTATTCTGCTGTATAAAAATAACGAGTTTCTCTATTCAATATTGTTTATTGTGATAGAACTTCTATAAACTATTCCTTTAAAAACGCAACTTTCAATATTCCGCATTATTGTTTGATTAAACTATTGCATAAATAGTCTATTACACATTCCATTGCGGTTGCAAAATGTACATAGGAAAGTGAATCTATAGCTGTATGTTTAAAAAGCTAGACCATAAATTGGATACCTACACTTTCCATTACTAGCAGTGACATTAAAAATGACTATGTACAGAAACTCTCCAGCAAATAATAATGGAGAAATGTCTGAATGCCCCAAAAATGTACTCCTGTTTGAAATAATTTGATATTTGCATTCCTATGGTAGCACAATTCTGTGCATCTCTTACGGTTTACTACTTAGGTATATAAATTTAAATAGAACTTCCATCATAGCGAACAGAGCTACACAGTATATCTCCAAAAACTCAAAAGTTCAAATATCTTAAATATTGGGTATTTTTTCAAGATACTATAAACATCTTAGATAATTTCTGATTTCCCTAAATCCCCGTTTATATTCATGTTACAACGAGGGCTGTTCTTTTTGACAACGTACCTTTTACTCATCCTCATAATTTTGATGGTCCTTCTCAAAATAGTCTCCCCTGAATGCGATGCACTTTTCCCAGCGTTTCTGCCAGTTTTCAAAGACAGGTTTGACACCATTTTTGAGACATCCTTCAAAATCGCTTCCACAGTCTTCACCACTGCTTCTGATGATGGATAATGCCTCCCACGAAGGTGCTTCTTCAAGTTAAGGAATAGAAAAAGGTCACATGGGGCTAAATCCAGACTATAGGTAGGGTGAGGGATGCGGTTCACGTTGATTTTTGCAAGATATTCACCAACAGCATTGGCAATATGCGGCCGCACATTATCGTGGTGCAGCATACAGCGTCACGGAAATATGATCTTTTGCGCCTGATATGGACTTACAATGTTTTCAGGACATCCCTGTAGTATTGCCCAACTACTGATGTGTGTGCAGGTACAACATGCCGATAAACCATTCCATGAATATCAAAGAATGAGATGACCATTACTTTCTCAGCAGATTCAACCACTTTTGCTTTTTGGGGGGTTGGTGATGAAGGAGATTTCCACACTGAGCTTTGCTGTTTGCTCTCAGGATCAATATGATGTAGCCAAGTTTCATCAGTAGTGATTACTTTTGAAAGACACTCCGGATCTTACTCTAACATCAAATTTAACTGCATGCAGATCTGCATGCGAATGTATTTTGTAGGGAGTCAACAGTGTTGGAAGCCATCGCGCACCAACACGTCTCTCGTGTGTAATGTTTGTGTCACCAATGTGTGAGTAGCACCCAATGAAATGTTCAGTATTTCAGAAAGTGATCTTAAGGTAATTCGTCGATCCTCTCTCACAATGACAGCAGCAGTGTTGATGTTTTCTTTCGTAAGAGCAGTAACTTGATCCACCTTCCTTTGAAATTGATTGTATCTCCTCTTTAAACACTTTAAATCACTTTTGAGTTGTGCTGTAGGGAAGAACAGACTCTCCATAGGCCTCCTGTAATATTGTATAGGCCTCAACTGAAGATTTGTTGAGACGAAAGGAGAATTTCACAGCCGAGTATTGTTCCTCGCGTGTTACCTCCATTGCAGCGGTAGGCGATACTGAACATGTTTGAACTTGCCCGGTTCTGACAGCGAGATCCAGGAGTACCAACAGTGAAACTACTACGGCGTGTTTGTTTCACATTAAGCTAACAGAATATAATAAGATTGAATTTTAGTGGGAAAAATTATACCGTAGAAAATTATGATCATTCTTTATTGAACAGCCCTCGTATTAAAGAGGAAGGAGACATTCATTATATATAGCAGTGACATATACGTTCATGATGACTTAATATCTGCTAAAGAACATTTATAATTACATAATTTAAAACATATGTACATTTTCAAATGTATATTTTTTTAAAAACGTTGTACAAAAAGGCACTGAATAATATACTTCCGAAGAAAATAAGAAATAGTACCTAACAAAACCAGTGACAGTAAATCTTGTAATTGAACAATAGTTAAAGTGGTTTCAACTACCTGCCAATGACATCGCATTAGACCACGAATCATATGACTGGGTAAAACTGAAGAGTTATGGGTTTATATGCGGAACAGCTCAGAGAATACTAAAAACAAAAAGCCAACTAAATAAGTTCAACTAAGATGTTATAGAATACTATCACGAGGCATTGTCTCGTGGCGGGCTGCGGCCTGCGCATATGCGAACGGCGTCAGAGAGAGAGAGAGAGAGAGAGAGAGAGAGAGAGAGAGAGAGAGAGAGAGAGAGAGAGAGAGCGAGAGAGAGGCGGGGAAAGAAAGAGTCAGGGAGATGTCTGAATAATTCTCTCCTTTTCTCGCTACACAACGAAAGGCCTTGAAGCATCAACAAGTTTCTGGAACTATGAGTGGAGGTATAAAGGAATTGAGCCGCTGGTTGTGAATGGAGTCGCTAGTGAGCTGTCAATTATGTGTGTAACCATTTGAACTCTACCGAGTTGCAAGTTGAACAACTAATAATAATATAGTGATTTGAATGTGAATTATTTTGTTTCTTTACGTATGGTGAAGCCACGAGAGACTATGTTGGTATCTGTTACGTCATCCTGCTACTGTCAGGGCTGTACAAACCGTCTTTCAACAGAAAAAAAGTGAATTTTGAATTTTTGCAAACTAGAATTTTAATTTTACGAACCCACAAAGTCAAAAAAACATTCTACTGCTACTCCATAGGTCAAGGCCTGGATAACATGGAAGAAAGACATAAACGGAATAACATTACTTAGCTGTGCTAAAGGGTTAAACTAGAAAATAGATAAACAGAAACAGTTAATGATTACATAAAATCTTTCATGTTATGGAGTATCTAAAAAGAGCTTGCAAGATTATCCGTATCTTGTAGTGACTCGAACTTACCAATGTAAGAATAATAATTACCTGTGTTTTGAAAGCCTCAAAAAATATCAAAGGAACAAGTTGGAATCTCCATCTATCATGGAGAAATATCAATATTAGCATTTCTTATGTTTTAAGTTTTTTGTATCTTCTTAGTAGTCTTGTATTTGTTGGTTACTGAGAATGAACAACGTTTTGTTGAACTTACCTAAACTGCTGCTATTGCTTAGCAGTGATATCTGTTCTATAGGAAGATTTGTTCGAATACGATAACGTGGAAGTCACTCGCTAAAGAATATATATAATTATGTATTATATTATTATATTATATATTATATAATTATTATATTACATATCAATATATATGAGGGGGGACCCAAAAGAAACCTGACTACGAGTGCTGCCACTCGTCGACGTAGTGCAGTGTTCTCACGCTAGATGGTGTTAGTAGAGATCTTCATTAAGCAGCTGTGCAGAAGTCAGTGTAGAGCTGAACGTGCAGGTGTGGTATTGTGTTTCTCTGACTGTTGGCGGGTTACCTCAGCGAAGTCGTTATGGTAACTTTAAAAGAACAAAAAGTGAGTGTGCAATTTTGTTTCCTGCTTAAAAAAACTGCAACGGAGACACACCAAATGCTTCAGGAAGCTTTCCAGGAGGATGCTATGAGCCGCACACAGGTTTTCGAATGGTTTGAGTGCTTTAAACCTGGTTTTGACATGTGTTGAAGACCAAGCTCGTTCTGGACGCCCTTCAAAATCGCGAAATGAGGAGAACATTGAAAAGGTCCGCCAAAAGATCAACGAGGATCGTCGCCAAACGATCGACCAAATTTCAGTATCGACAGGAATCAGCTGGAGCTCGTGCCATCGGATTTTGAGGGAGGATTTGCACATGAGACGTGTTGCTGCTAAATTTGTTCCGCACCTTCTCACACACGAGCACAAAACCATCCGCATGAATGTGTGTCAGGACTTGAAAATAGAGATTGCACGTGATCCAAACTTCTTGAACAAAGTCATTACAGGGGGTGAGAGTTGGTGTTACGGGTATGACCCATAAACCAAGCAAGCGTCAAGCCAGTGCAGGACTCCGAACTCTCCGAGACCAAAAAAAGCAAGGCAAGTGAGGTCAAATGTGAAGACGATGATCATTGTCTATTTTGATGTTCGTGGATTTGTGCATCGGGAATTCGTATCCCCTGGCCAGACTGTTAACCAGCACATTCATTTGGATGTTTTAAAGTGTCTGTGAGAGGATATGAGGAGGAAACGCCCGGAACTTTGGCAATCAGGTGGCTGGTTTGTACATCACGACATCGCTGCAGCACACACGACCTTACGAGTGACCCACTATTTGGCATCTCAGAGGTGGTCTGGCGTTCCCCACGCTCCGTATTCGCCGGACCTAGGCCCGTGCGACTTTTCCACGAATGAAAATAATGCTAAAAGTGGAGCGTTATGACGATGTGGAGGAGGTAAAAACAGCTTCGCAAAGGACACTGGACAACATGAAACTTGAAGAGTTCCAAAGATGCTTCCAACAGTGGGAAAAAAGACTTGACAAGTCCATCGCATGTAATGGAGAGTATTTTGAAGGTGACTGAAGTAATTTTGTAAACAGTTTCATCAATAAGGTTTTTATGACAACAATCCGGGTTCTTATGCCTCCCCCCTCGTATACATAATTCTGTGTTTTAATCAATTTAGGGTAACATTCATGAAATGTCTCAAAGAACACCGCTATTAGGGAAGTGAAATTTAGGGCTATGTGTTTTAGGAACGAAGCCCTGAATCAATATCCATCATCACAACAGTAAGAAATAAATGATCTTAATGTTATTTGTATAAATTAGTATAGCGTACCCGGCAAAAGGAATTTCAGTACTTTTAAAGAACTCGGCAAGATAAGTAAACTAATACACAACACTAGAATAAATTCTGGTAACGCAGTAACTATCGCACGAATGATTACAAAATGACAGTTTTACTTTATATGTTTCTGCAGATAATTATAAAAGAAATAAGTTGCTTATATTTGTACAAAAGTATATAAATGACATCGTACTTAACTCATTAGTAAGTCATACTTTATGGGCACTTTTCTCTGTGGTATTTGAGGTTTCTCAGCAGTGCCTTTGCACAGTGTTTTGTTGGTATCTATTTATTTTGTTTACTGTTTTTTCTTTGTAATGTAATGCGAATTTAATTAACTATTTGCTTAAATGTCTTAAGTAATAGCTTTTAAATGTCTCTAAACGAACTGAAGGCCGTTGGACAAGTGTAATTAAGTCTAAAGGCAGTGGGGATAAACTTCAAATCACGGGCAACGCCTGGTTATTTCCGGTAGTTTTACAATGCTCATCAAAAGGGTCTTGAGACGGTGGTCAGTCTAATTGTTATATCATTATCACCAGCATCATCAAAGCAAACTGATGATTGTATATATGAATGTGAGACATCTGAGTACTTGGAAATCGCAAAGTATAAAGCAGGAATAAAGGCAAAACATTTAAACTAAGTAGTATTTTGCGGGAAAAGCTGTATAAAAGCATCATTGAATTAGTAGATAGGAATAAATAGTAAGACATGCCATCACATGTGAGGCTGAAGCTTCCAAACTCAGTTAAGATTTTAAATCAAGGTCATTGTGTATGAAACTAAACCTTCTAAGACCGTCAGCTAGGGATACAAAAATGGAAAAGATGAATATTATTAAACAATCAAAATTAATAATTCTGGTACGAAAATGTAGGAATAAAACTAGTATAGACCATCAAGTAAATTGCAGAGGAAAGAACACTTAGATAATATTTGGAAAGGTATCCAGCTGGTATGTTGGAAATACGAAAAATAAATAAAAGAACTGAATGAGAAAGGTAAATGGTAAATGAGTGGAAGAGGAGAAAATTTAGGAAAATAAATTACTTTGTACATTGTAATCCTGTATTAGTACACATCATTCATTATTAATATAAATTATTATTAAAATAAATTACCATAATTGTTCGTTTTGTTGTTTGTGACAAGGTTTTACTCTTAGAGGTTTCGAGTAATTTGGACTTCCAGTATGTTTGCCTCTCCGCCCCCTCTCACCGCGTCACTCTGCGGCTAGCTACCCATTTGCTTTCTGTAGATACCAGGAGGTGTCATTCCTATGGCAGTTTTGATGATTCGGCGAAAGAAGACATTCTTGTCAACCCTGGAGCGCGTAATTCTTATGTGTGTATGTGTGTGTGTGTGTGTGTGTGTGTGTGTGTGTGTGTGTGTGTGTGTGTGTGTGTGTGTGTGTGTGTGTGTGTGCTTGTTCTAGATATGAAAGTAACTAATATGCCTCAGGACTCCTGCTGAACAGGTGTATAAAGTGTTGTTTCTAAATGTTACACGATAAAATATAATGTAAGGAACTTGACTATGACATTAATATAAGAGAAGGTTAATTTATAAATCTAATAAAGCAAATTTACCTACATATTAGTAGATGAGTTGCCTTGTTACTCACATAAATAGTTTTATTTTTAAAAATATCTTTCAACCTTGCATTTAAAGTTAATAAATTCATGGTTCTTCCACACTAGCCGAGTATCCTGCAAGGTTTGGATAGGTAGAGTCAAACTAAACATTTCAAAACCATGGCCGGGTTTTAAACCATGGATATCCCGGTCTTCGTCCCATTGCTCTTAACCATTGAGCTACTATATCAGTAAACTGCATAAATAAACCTAATAATAGTGGTTTAACTATGAAATTCGGGATTTAAGTCGCCACAAACGGTGCGTATCTCATTGTATATGAGAATCCTGAGTGGTACACCGGAAAATATACGAGAATTTAATGTCATACTGGCACGTTGGCCATAGTAGCTCAATGGTTAAGAGCAAAGGGACGAAGACATACACATCTGTGGTTCAAATCCCGGTTATGACACGGAATTTTTCAGTCTATCTATCCTTAACAAATTCATTTTCTTTCTTCATTCCAACCGAAAAGCTGTTTCAATTTGCAACTCTTCTTGTCCATTTTATATGACACTCCACTGACATTAACAAAAATCATCAAAAGAGCCATTAGACATGATGAGTAAATATTTTAATTACGGTTTCTCCTTTTTCGTAAAGTAAACAAAAAAAATCATAGAATCATTTTTATTCTGTATCTTCAATACAATGTTTATGCTTTATTGGTAAAAATATATTTAGTTATTTGAACTATAATAATGAGTAATCTTATATAACAATTAAGTATGCTTTCAAAAATGTTAAAGATATGGGGTTACTTCCAAAATATACCTTTATAAATATTTAATTAACTTTAAAAATATGCATTGAACACAATGATAAAGTTTAATTAAACTCTTTGTGAAATGTGGAGTTTAACAGTTTCTATGGAGGTTTCCATTATTCTAAATTTATTGTCTTCAAATATAAATAAGAGACAGGTAATGTAATAATTTTCATAAATAAATTCACACATCTATGTTATCCCAAACGTTTTTACTGTTTCTGCTGAATTAACTGTAATATACGTACATATCGTTGACTGCCATATTGGAAATGTATGTCATTTGAAACAAGGAAAAATATTATACATCCTTTAGCCGTTTCAAGGGTCATCACCGGAACAATCGCCGTGAAGCTTTGAACTCCTACATCATATATCCAGTAATTGAGAAATAAAAATTGTTTCGATCACAACTTTTGTTTTCCAACTTTCTAGAATATTCATTATAGATGAAATGTATCTGCTGATTTTGAAGCTTTCATAATTTTCCATGCTTAAAAAGCTATATTGCTCATTCGTTCAGTACCATGCTGAAAAGTTTTTAGTTTACAAAATGAGATCTTAGGAATTATACCACCTATATCTTACTGTAAACCACTCATTATTTAATATTTTATTTTAAGTTTGCCATAAGATTTTCTTATCTCATGCATCTCATCTCTTAAAAATGTTGATGAATACATTGAGTACTCAATATTATAATTATTTGGCCATTGATACCTAAATTTTATACTCGTAAATGTTCTTAAACTTTCAGTGTATATCTCTGCGTTATTTCACGTGTCTATAGGGATTAGGCACTTACATTCTGTTTCTGTTAAAAGCATATAAAATTCTTTTTCTTGTCTAATCCTCATTATACTGTTTGTGAATGCTCTGTGTTGCACTTTTCGTGTGCATCTTATTTGTCACATTGATACGAAATACTGCAATAGCGTATATTCTATTCTACATTCTTTTTCTTATGAGTTTTTCCTCGCTTAAAAATAATTATCAATATACTAAGCAACAGTATCTTTAGAGGTAACAGAAGTGAATCACGATTATGTACCTGCGCAATCTTTGGTGCGAACGTGAGCAAACAATTTTCCTACTAAATCAAAATAACAAGCAGTTCGCTGACAGATTACTTTAAGTTCAGTAATGCTTAAGTGTTCAGGTTTATTCAGACTGAACTTCTGTTGTATTTGAAAAACCGTTTGATTGCTTCACCGACTTAGCCAATTATCGTGTTGACTTTGTTAGTATATCTACTGGTATAGGTATTGATATTTTAAAAGATATGCTTTATAATATAGTCGATGTTATAAATCAAGTTTGCTCCACTCGAAACCCACTCAGGTCAATTACTTACCAGATATTTTACGCCATCTCTTTCTCTCTCCTTCTTTCACTCGCTGTTGTAATTAAATATTTAATGTTCACTGTATTCCATTTGCTTTCTAAAAACATTTTATGAACACCAGATATAATTGCATAAAGAAGAAGTTTTCAACCCAGTTTAGAGCATTTTAACCTGTTACTTGTGTTATCATGTTTATCAATTCTCAGGGAATAAAAGATAACGCTTTATGACGAAAAGAGGACCTTGGAGCTAGTACTGTCAATTATTTGCAATTTTAGAGACATTATGAGTGACCCTTTAAGCTTATACAAGGAAAATATTTACTATTACGTTGGCGAAAGTTTAAGAGTCTCTTGAGGGTGAAAAGAATATTCATTAAACCACAAATTTAAGTGCTTAGACACACAAAATTATCCTTAAAATTATTCTTCTGCATTTCCCTTCTTATTAGGTTTACTCAGACTCTTACAAATATCACGCTACCTGCATAGCCCGAAGGCTGTGCGTTTAAAAGACGGAAAGACCTATTTTCGTCAATAGATATCAGCAGAATTTTAAAAATAAAATCTGATATCTAGATCAAGAAAGGAATTACATTTAAAGGTTCCATATATTACGCATGTATTATTTAATATTTAAATTATACTTTCCTTAAATTATAAACATTTGAAAGATACCACACAAATCTTTAGGGTTATATTTTATATTTTTTAAGAATATTTTCTAAAACAACGAAACAATTAAAGTAAAATCGTTCATTAACTGAAACATCTCAAATGACACCTGAAGTTTTCAATGTACACAAATATTTTAGTTCTCATCGATTTAAATATTTAAAAATTGGAAACTAGGAAATTTTGAAAGCCACAAAAAAATCTTTATTGGACAAATTATTTTAATAATCCTGTTTTATGTGATACTTTTTCAACGACGACGACGACGACGACGACGACGATGATGATGATGATGATGATGATGATGATGATGTATCAAAATGAACTATTTGTAGAAAATGTATGTAAGGATTTACAATAAAATTGTTTGGGGAGGATACGTTTTTGAAAACCTTCATGTTGCATTCTTGAAAAAGGCTTGAAAGAGGCTATGCTTGGCTTTCTAAGCCGTGGGGGGGGGGGGGGGCGGTATGAAAATCAATGTTTATATTTCCACTCAATTTACTTTATGTAAATTTTATCGGAATACATTAGTTCCTGACCTTCAGTAGGTAAGTGGGAGAGAAAATAAAAGATTAATGAAATAAGTAATGAAATTTGCCACTCATTGAGAATTAGGTTCATTACGTTATATACAATTCAGTAAGAATGAGCAGAACTTTAAAGATTGCTGACAGTATACCAATATACCAATATACCAGTTATCTTCAAATTCGTTGGAGTAATCTTGATAGAATAAGAATATTCTTCCAACTAAAGAGAAAATATTTATGTGAACCTTAAACGGTTCTAAAAAAATTTGGTGAATGCATAGTTTTTCATTCTCTCTCTTTCATACATATATCACTGGTTAAGTGAACCACTTCTGTCTACCATTTTTATTTCTCGTTTAGAAATAAACCAATACCTTACATTTGTACTTGTTGTACATCCTGAGTTTATAACAGAAGCGCAAAATGTACAGGCGTAATGAAGTATAAAGAAAGGTCAACTCTGAATAAATGAGCAGAAAAATTATACACAGAAAAGTCGTGTTCAAAACATGAAGAATAAATGGCCTTCCAATTAAATTTGCATGGATGAGTGTGATATTTTGTAAAAGCAATGCAGGTTTCTGCATTTCGGTCTCAGAGAAAAGGCTCCAATTAAATAATTTTCCATAAAGTGTATATTTACCGGTTATTATGGGGCAGGTCACGCATCAGAACTTGTCAGGCCGCTTTCGTTTCCCACCAGCTGAGTACAGTTGAGGCATGACATGCTCCAGTCCTTAACAGAACAAGCAAACTTAATTTTATAGTACATGAATCATGCTCTCATGCTCTGGGCTCAATAATTGCTGACAACGGTGCAAATAAGGTCCTCTTTCTCTTGCATTTCAGAAAACAAAGTTCCGCATTCAAAAGTACAGGGACCTTGAAAAGTGTCTGCCAAGATTGAAAAGTCAATATTTTGTAATATCTGATGAGGGTAAGCAAGAACTGAATTAACAGTACAGGATATCATTTGTGAATAATGAAATTAAATACAACAGAAACTAAACTTTCAGTGATTACATTTGTCTAGCACTTATAATAAGTAGACGAAGTGTTGCATGGCACGCAAAGTTGGTTGTAGCTGAAGATGTATGTTTTGAAGTCCTCTGAATAAATATGTGTTAAATAAGTTGCATATTGTAGCTAGCATAATTAAAAATTGAAAAGAGGATTAATACATATCTGGTTTGAAATTTACGATTTTCTAAGGTTATGAAACCAAAACCCTTTTGAAGAAATACTCGCACATCAAACTGTTTATATGAAAAATTGCCTTGTTTTTTTTATCTTATAAACATAGCTCTGACGTACATATTTTATTAAAGTAATAAATCTTTAAAATATCAAAACCATAATAAGTCTATCGGTGAAGGATTAGGAGTTCTTAAAGTTTCCTGCAACTGGTACCCCAGAAAAACGACATAAAAATGTACATTCATAAATTGCAGGCATTTTTTGAAATAAATTCTTTACGGAATCAGCCATTTCCACAGTGGTTACTGGATTGTAGTTTTCTATACATTTTTAATTTTTGTTTAGTGTTGTCACAATTTTGGTTTCTCCCTGTGCTATGGAAAACTTTTCAAAGAAAGCTTACAGATCTTTAAATATTAAATACTGCCTCCGTGACCTGTATTCACTTGTACCTACAACGATTATGTAATGAAACTATTTCTGCAAACTCTTATCTCCAAAAATATTAAATATTGGTGCGGAAAATAAGTGGTTATAAGTACAGATAACAGAAGGTATATTTAAGCTAGGAGAAGTTGTGTGAATGCAACGGATCAGATATTTTTTATTTGCATAGCAAATACCAGAAAGCAACCTTACAACTTACAGTCACCTATGTTTACGTTCCTTCAGATGGAATAGGTCATTACTGTCATTGCCGCTTCTTTAAATTCTTCACAGGTTTAGGATATTCGAGGAAGGTTGTGCAGCTACCTTCTACTCTAGACGCCGTGGATCTGTAAGTGTAAAGATCAATTTAGCCTCGTATTAATACATTGTTAATTAAATCGGCCCCAAGAGAAAGCACCGACCTTACGTGAACAAAGTAACATGTAATCTGGTATTTAATTTATCACATTCAAATGGTATGCATATATCTTATGACAGATAAACATTACACGCATATTGTCACTCTCAAATTTTAAGTAACTTCGCCTAGTCATGAGTTACTTCGTTAATGTGTTATAGTTCAACATTCAGTGTGACCTCGTTTACTATACACTGTATTCTGATATTGCGAACTAGTTCAATTTTCCCTGCCACTTCAGTTTCTTTCTTTTTAGAACCGTAATCGAGTAGGCCTTTCTGCGGAAGGTTCACTTGCTGTAGAGTACAACATAAGATGTCTCTTAAACTCCTGCACACCATTGCTAATTCGCTCGGAGAACAGCAGTCTTTGTCGAAACAGACACGAACTCGCGAGTCCACTAACAACTTACTTGTGAGAATGGTCGCTTTTGTTCTAGGTAACTAGTACCTTTATAATTCTGGAGATGAAGATAGAGCAAATTTCAGAAATACAGTTAATTGATGATAGCGTTTCTCATATTCAGGTGTTTACGCTTTGTTTACCTCTGCTAGACCTCAGTCTTTCAGTAAATCTGTTTTATAGTTGCTGCATCTTAATATTAAATACTTTATAAACATTTTATGTTGAACATCGATGGCATTTGAACGCTGCTTGAATTACACTAATATAAATAGTCAAGAAATTTGATATTTAAGTTTAAATAAATAATACTAGGTCTTTGATTATGAATAATTAATTCTCACCAAACTCATCATCAATAGAACTTAAACCTTTCGACGTGTTCCGTTTTTCCAAAGAAACTGATCCACTATCTCTCCATTGGTGTCTCGTTCGCTTTCCTACCTTTGGATTTGTAATTTGTAATTTGTAGTCCTTTCTTGGAACTTGGGGGTTTTGGCATTCGTCACTCATGAACAATTATTTGTCCTGATGTTCTTTTATTTTATTATGTAGAACAAATATGATCATTTATTTACTTATTACACCGCTGTATGGCCGCATTGGTATCGTGGTGGTAGCATATCTGCCTCACATTCAAGAAGTCCCGAGTTTGAATCTCGGTTAGGGTGGGTTAACTGGATAAGGTTTTTCCGGGGTTTTCCCTTATCCTAAAAGATGGATGTCGCATGGACCCCGAACTCATTTGAGATCATTTCACCCATTCCATTCATCGCCCTATATGACTTAACGTTGGAGGACGTAAATTACCACAAAAAAAACGCCGCTGTATCTTATCATTTATCTTTCTTATTGTGTGTGTGTGTGTGTGGATTTTGTTTTCCTTATCCAGGAAATGCTCTCATGAATCATTTCCAATGTTTCTATTTTTGCTATTGTGTTGTCGTGTTAGCATTCTTAATCATAAAAAAGAAAGTCATCTCTGCTAAAACTTGATACAATTTTAAAATACATCTGTGGTTTTATTAGGTTTGTAATCGTCCATAGTGTGATTATAATTTTTTATAATCTTTTATTCGATGGATGACACAACTAATTGGCATATATATGCTAATTAGTTCTTGTTGGTAATAAAACTTTGCGTTAGTAGAAATCCTTTACTCTGGCCACTTATATAGCAACATAATAAATACAACTTATTCCAAAGGGCACGATGTAACCGGCTGAAATACCATGTCTTTTAGGATGCCTAGTAAATTGGAGTGTCATTGCAACTTCAACTAAATTCCCTATTCTTATGCATGGGCAATCTGAATGGAATGTTATGTTTAACAAAGTTACTTTGTTAGACTCGAAACTTTAAATGATTGCAATTGCTAAAAATATCTGCTCGAGCGACGAAACCCATCTGTATGGAAAGTTACATTTAGAGGAAGGAGGAATGCTAGTTCTTACTTTCAGTTTTATTCCATGATATACACAGGTGCTAATATCAAAAATGTCTCACGAGAGTGAACTAACGAAATTGGAAATGGCGAAAAATAGTGAAAGTGTCCCAGCAATGCTCAGCATATTGTATTTGAGTAATTTTGCAGTGGAAACTAGAAGCTTCTAATGATGAAACTAGATTTTGTTAATTACCCGCTAAGATCATACGCACAGACACACATTTCCTCTTAAGGCCGATGCACCTATGAAAATCCAAAGATCCACTGTTTTCCTCCTACTGCTTTGCCATGTAATCTCTGGTCACAAAAATACAAAATTACATCAAAAGTTATTCTTTTATCTCTAATTAACCAACTTGATAAGATATTAAGAAAACCTCTCTAGACGGCATTATTTATATTGTTTCCTAACTTTCAATTTCATTCTAGTGTACATATATTAATAAATTGCTATAAGTTTAGCTGAAAATTTTGTTTGTATATATGTCATGGAACTTTCAGTTTCAATGTGAATAGTGCAAAAAAATTAACTTTCGAATGCCTTATACATTAAGCACTTGTTAAAACGTTAACCTAATTAATTATAAACCGTTATTCAAAAATTATTTTGAACGGAGAGAAATGTTCAAAAAAGGAATTAAGTTAAGTGGAAGTATAACACAATGACTTATCTAAATAGCATAAGACAAATGCATAGCTTATATACACGTAAAATATGAAGTCATTAACAGTGATGCAAACAGATACACACAAATATAACAATTTTTAACTTAAAACTTCACTTATCTTATCATAAATGATCATAATTTTCTTATAAATCTTTTGGGATCGCGATTTCATGTAAAATTTTAACACATCTTCAGCCGTAAAAAACAAAGCTGTCGCCATCGTTACGTTAGGTCTACCAAAATCTGAAAATAAAACAAATTTAAAAACAGAATGGACTGCCGGTATTTCAAAATTCACTACGCAATGTTTGTTTTTTTAAATATATTTTCTCAAATCATTAAATCTATCGGACCATTTAATTGTTTTAATAATTTAACTTATGAATTTATTTCATGTCTAAAATTAAAAAACGATCTGCTATGGCCGATTTATCAGTCTGATTATACTCAATGTTACGAAAATGTTCTTTCGTTCTGGTTTCTAAATTACGCTTTGTCTGTTCAATATAAACTTTATCACAATCGAAACAATACCAGATTTTTATTATTAGGAATTTTATCCTTTCAGAGAAATGCAACACTTTTAATACTATATTTATTTCACAAATTAATGTGAAAAAGGGTTAAAACCTTTATTTTTATGTAATTATCAATATGAGCAGACTTCCTATAAACACCAAAATTTTATTTATTAATATTTTTTATTATCTTTATACCTATAAAAGGAAGAAATCTATTAATTTCAGTTTCTGATGCAAATTTTATAGCTTTATCTTGAAAATTTAGTAATTTTAAAGCGTCGTTTATGAGTTTATAAGGAACAATTGCAAAAACATATTCAATATATCTATACCAAACTTCAAAAATTAAAGGGAATGCTTTAGTGACTGGCGTTTCGAAAAAAAAACTCATAAAAATATCAGCAAGAAAAGGTGAACGAGGTTTACCCATTGCTAAGTCAGAAGTTTGTTGAAAAAAATTCACCATTAAAAGTGAAAAAAATGTTGATATAAACAAAATTCAGTAAGTTTAACAAAATCAACTACTATGCCCTCATGTAAATTTATTGAATTCCACCAATTAAAGTAAATTAAATATTTTTCTCTAGGAATACTAGGAAATAAGGCAGTTATATCAAAAGAAACACGTTTATCAGTTTTAGATAACATAACATTGTCAATCTTTTAAACTAATTCTAAAGAATTTTAATACTTAAACTCTCAAATTCATCAAAATTACTTAATTTTTATGTAACCATTTAGCTAAACTATAAGTTGGTAAATTTATATAATTTAAAATTTATACAATTTACTATTTATACAATTTAAAATTTACGTGCATAGTATTTGTGGCTTTAAAATTCTTGATATTTAAAACAAATTGTATACCATAAAATGTAAAATTAAAAAAATACAAAAAATACGTAGGTGCTTTATTTATGCCAATTTTCACAGATTCATTGTCTTAATAATGCTGTTATACATTTTTGAAATTGTTATTAAGTTGCATACAAAAAGTTGTACTGTTGTTATACTTTGTTTTGTAATGCTGCAGAATAATTTTGACAAACGTGATTTATAGAAATTTGAAGCACAAAACTTTTGTTGTACACTGAAAGAGCATCGCGTGAGAATAACACACTCAGCATTCTTGCTATTTCGAAAGTCGCCCTAAAGTACGTGGGTTGCTACATAAGCGCCACTCAACGAGGCGAAGTTGTGCTCACGTTTCAAGACGGTAGGAGAATCTCAATGAGGAGGTATCAGGACAACGGCAGCAGCCTTCTCACCTATGCGTAATTTGTCCAAGTTGTGCCTCAGCTGGAAGCCCTTCCCCCAAAAGGTCAGTTCGCTCCACGGTAACTCGGACGTGTAATTTCATTCTATTCGCATTGCAGCAGACAGGTTATTTAGTTAACGCAAAGGCAAGTAAAAAGCGACAAAATTAATGGCAAAGGAATAATTGAAAAACCCCTCGGGGAATAAAAAAGTGGTACGAAAAGCAAATTAGTATTCCCACGTGTTCGATGAAAACGGTTTGGAAAATCGAGTGTTGCATAGTAGATGCTGTATCGGTTTTAGAACCTCCAATATTGCCAATGAAACTCTTGTGCAAGTTCTGGCTTAAATTTCAATCTTGTACGAAACTCTGCGTTATGAAATAGTGCTAAAGAACTGAAAGTGGCATTAGTACCCTTTCATATGAAAGCATACAAAAATTGAACCTTTGAGATGCTGCATTTCATCCCCAAGTAATTCTTAAATATTACCTACTCTTAATTTATATGTCTTTTTCAACCATCTACATATAGGCAATATTGTATTCCAACCAGTAATAAATATTGGGATTTCATTAGAAAGACATGCTCTGAAACATTTGCAGAGCGAAGATACCTCAGATGAAATGTTATAAGTTTTATAAACATCTATCACATTCTAATATATTGTAGCAGAAGTTGACAGGAGATAAGTTTTAAGAAACCAAATTAATTCATCAGAAATGCCACAAAATATTAAAAGTGAGACATAGTTTTTTTTTTATTTGTGAGTAGGTGATATTGAAGATTGCTCACTTAAGCCTTTCTAATCTTAGTATCTAAGTTACTCATACATAAGTCAGCTAAGAAGTGTGATAATGGATTACTCATAGCTAAAACATGTGTCTGTTTATACAGTTTTCCATTGAGGGTGAAGGATTTTGATTTATAGAACTTGATGTGAAAGTTATTTGTTCTTTTATTTCTAATTCATTGATATAGAAGTGAGTCAATCTTGTAGGAGTTTATGTATCTTTTCAGTTGGAATATTAGTAAATAGTGCAGTAACATCAAAATATACTAAACTATCATTATACAAAATTGTAATATTATTAAATTTTTAAATCAGATCTAGAGAATTCTTAATGCTGCGACTTCCAAACTTTTCAAAAGATGATAGCTTTTTTGAAACCCATTTTGCTGGTAGATAACAAGGTGAACTTACGTTATTAATGATAGATCGCATGCTGTTATCTTTTTCGTGAGTCTTTGGAAGGCAGTAAATCCTTGGTAGAATTGGATTGCTGACGTTCAATTTAGTATTAAGGCTGGATCAATACATCTTGCTTCACTGGTTACTGTTTTGAAAGCGTTGATGTTAGAATATAATGTTTTTTTTTCTATTTTTAGATGATCAGTTTTTCTGAGAAGTTGCAAAACTCTATCTTCATAATCGGCTGAATTAAGTAGTAAAATTTGGTTTTCTTTGTCTGCTTTTACTAATAGTACAGATTTTTTTGTTTCAATTTTTTATAATCTTTAAAGCTGGAAATGCAGTTTTATCCAATTGTAGTGTCTAAATAATAACTGTACATTGTGATCTAAAATTTTATTTTTCTTGAGCTGGAACGTTTTTTTTTTTTTTTTTTAAATTCAATTCAATATCTGCTACAAATTCTTTAATGTATTCTGAGAAAGCTATGCAAGCTTTTAATCCTTTTTTACTAATGCTTCTTCTTCTGTTTTAACGGTTGACTGGATAAATTAATTACTTAATTACTATTTTTATAACTTTAGAAGTATGACTGACCTTTTAGAATGAGTAACTTGAATTTAGGGCGTTTATGTTTAACTTTCATTACTTTATTTAAGTGCGTATATAATAAATCTTCAAAGTTATCCCCCCCCCAAAAAAAAGAAAAAGAAACATTATCAATTAGTTAGCTGCATATGAAGCTTGTACAGTTGCAAGTTAATTTGATTAATTTATAGTAATGCCGAAGCTTTTCTGTTTTAATTACAACCTTTTCCGCCATTTTTCCGCCATTTTTGTTGGTTGCAATTTTTATTATGTTTAATACATTTTCTAATAAATTTGTTTATTAAACATTGCTTAAGAAAGTGAATATCAGCTAAAGTACGTCTATTTTTAATTTACAATTTCTCATAAAATTGTAGGTTTCTTTTGTGGTAAAAAGGTCCAGATTTAAAGATTGTTCAGTCCATGTTCCACGTGTTTTAAGTTGTATGATTCATGCAGCAACCTTTAATTTTTTAAGCCATCTAGCTTTTAGTTTATTCTAAATACCACAAAATATTTAAAGTGAGACATAGTTTTTGGGTTTTATATGAGAATTTTTAAGACCAAAAACGAAATTAAGACCAACATTTATCAATTTTATAAATAATATAACCATTTTTAAAAGCAATACCAAAATAAGCTATTACTCTTTTCAGACAAGGGATTTTGAATCAAGACAGACACTTTGACTTGACAGTATATTCTTAAACATTTAAGTGAAAAAATAACACAATACATATTCAGAGAAAAAATGAAAATACAGAAAGTAGTTTCAAATAAAGTGCAGGGAAAAGTGGAAGATTTTAGTTGGTTCAACTGCAGTGTAACACATAAAAGAAAGTATGAAGGAAGAAACAATAAACTAAGTAAATTTCAACATATTTGCGGAATAATAGCTGATACCGTGAAAAGAAAGACGCAGAAATAAACGCCTGTATACTTTTGTAAGTCTAGTTTTACTATTTGACTTGGAGATATGGACTGTAGAAAAATGATTTGAAGAAATGGAAGCTGCAAAAGTAAAATATGAGACAGGAGCAGCAAATGTCTTCCAAACCATTTTGTTAGTCTTACCATTATCATTATTAGCATTATAATTATTATTGAACAACATTGTATGTTACTTAATGATCAAAATTTGGCTGTCTGAACTATATGTGTATTGCTTGACAGAGCGTTGAGGCGTATTGACCTTCAGGTGACCAGCGCTGTGATCGTCTCTTATCGGGTCTTATCTGTTGGATTAGAAGAGTGAAACATTAGTAAGTTGATGCACAGTAACTCACTAAACACAAATAGAGCGACTGGAAGCTGCGTGTGTCTACGAGGGGGGGCCCAAAAGATACCGGATTGTTGATATAAAAACTTTATTGATGAACCGTTTTACAATATTTACTTCAGTCACCTTCAAAATACTCTCCATTACATGCGATATACTTTTCAAGTCTCTTTACCCACTGTTGGAAGTATGTTTGGAACTCTTCTAGTTTGATATTTCCAGTGCCCTTTGCGAACCTGTTTTTACCGCCTCCACGTCGTCATAACTCTCCCCTTTTAGCGTTTTTTTCATTCGTGGAAATAGAAAAAAGTCGCACGGGGCTAGGTCCGGCGAATACGGAGCGTGGGGAACGACAGACCACTACTGAGATGCCAAATAGTGGCAAAATCCCTCAAAATCCGCTGATTCCTGTAACTGCTGAAATTTGATCGATCGTTTGGCGACGATCCTCGTTGATCTTTTGGCGGACCTTTTCAATGTTCTCCTCATTTCGCAATGTTGAAGAGCGTCCAGAACGAGCTTGGTCTTCAACACATATCTCAGCGCCCAAACCACTCGAAAACCTGTGTGCGGCTTATAGCGTCCTCCTGGAAAGCTTCCTGAAGCATTTGGCGTGTGTCCGTGGCAGTTTTTGTTAATCAGGAAACAAAATTTCACACACACTCTTTGTTCTTTTAAAGTTGCCATAACGACTTCGCAGAGGTAACCCACCAACAGTCAGAGAAACACAATACCACACGTTCACGTTCAGCTCTACACTGACCCCGTCTGCACAGCTGTTTCATGAAGGTCTCTACTAGTACCATCTAGCGTGAGAACCCTGCACTACGTCTACAAGTGGCAGCGCCCTCGGAGTCCGGTTCCTTTTGGGTGCCCCCTGTATATGCTCTGTTTTCTCGCGCCTGCCGATGTATGACACATTACTGTCAAGAAGACGTGATTATATCTGAATAGACTATATATACACTGGAATAGCCGTGTATGAGCGACAAGCCGATATCGCGATACGCTTTCTAGCTTTGCCATGTAGTACAGCAGTAAGTAGCATTAGTTCTTATTGTTAGTGTGCACGCACATTCACGTGTTTTTTTTTTTCCCCTAAAATTTATATTCCGATTTTCTGAAACACTTCGTTTCCAAAGAAATTTAGAAAAAACAACTTTCGTTGGAATTATATGGTTTCTTTGCCTTGGGTAAAGTGTAACAGAAATCTAAAAAACAAACAGAGATGAAGTTTTGAGATGAGGAGGAGGAAGATTAAGGAGATGTATCTGGAAATCTTTCGATTGCTGCAATTAATCCCGAATGCCGATATTCGCTGTCTCTTTCTCTCTCTCTCTTAGACACAATGGTAATTATTTTCTTATCTGTAGAATGTAAAAATGTGATTTAAGGACTGTTGGTTTGATACATGATTCGATGTATATGAAATATACGTAGCAGTTTGACAAAGAAAATTTATTGTACATAGCTAAGCGTGTGCCCTGGCGGCTGCCTTCACAAAGACAAGAGGTTGCATGTGGAAATGTGTGACAGGTGACCATTATTTTATCGTCCCTTTCAATCGCATATCCCGCCCTCGCCACGACCGAGTACATGAATTATGGCATGTATATCTTCAGTTGCCATTGTGTGGAGCTCCGTGCAAGAAAACGCCACATTGTAGCTCTACAGCAACCATTACTGAGACCTGCAACAGGAAATATCTGCAAAATCCTTAACACACTAAAGAAAGCTAAAAAGAATACAAATCTCTTCCATCATCTGTCTTAATGCTCGTCAAAAATCGTCATCGTCGTTTTGAAATTTCTGAAGGTTTGTGTGTTCTCAAAGTTTGTAAGTTTTTGGTCTTCCGTCATTAATTGTGATGCCTACCAAGCATAAAATTTTCAATAATCTGAGCTTTCAATAATTTTGCACTGAACTATGTTGTGCTGAAATTTTTTCAGTGATTTACCCAGTTAAAACTCTTGTGTTCTTTGTGTTCAGGGAGAATACGAGGCTCATTTTGGATACTCGTTTTGCCAATTTTGAAACCTTTCATCCATATCCTAACAGCGATGGGGTTTATGCACATTGTATTCTGGAATTACTGCTTGTAGCTACGCGATAAAAGATAACGTCCTCATAATATGGCAACATGTATTGAAAAGTATGTGAACACTCTGTTGTTAATTTGAATTCAACAATGGTTCGTCATGACATTCAGTATGCCCCTAGAGTATGATTTCTGCTCATTCAGCATTATGATTAGCAGCAGTCTGTAGGGGTAAGCATGACGCTGAACGTATTATTTCTATGTTCTATTACATGATGTGCATTGTATAAAGACGTTACGTCGATAGCCGTAAGCGTTGTGGTGTTAAAACTACATATGCTGTATGAGTGTCCGAGTAGGACTCTTCTTTTTCTCTTTCTGCAACAATTACATTATTACTCTGTGGAACGTAACATTAAAACGAGTTTCGCAATGGTCTACTTTATCACACATTAATTAACAAGTGATAACTGAGTTCAACTGCAACTTTAAAGCACAATAAAATAAATGTTATGTTATTTTCACGTTTCCTTTAACGAGTATTTTTCTCCGCAGCATAACGGCGTTTTCAGAAATACTGCCTACATGGTTTTTCCTTTTTTCATTGCTACGGTAACCAACAAAATTATGTCAGGGATATTAAAGTCAACAGAAGTATTTTCTGCAAGAAAAACATATCCATTTTTAAAATAGTAACAGACACAATATCAACACTAATAAAACAATTATTTTTTTTTCTTTTAAACTGCCGTCTACATACATCTGTTAATCAATGAACTAATATATACTTGCAGGTATAAAAGTTCTATAAGTTTATTTTTATCAGGCAAATAAAGCTGCATGACAAAGATGTGTTTAGCGCCTTATTACAGCATAATTCAGAAACATATTAATGAAGTTTGAACTTACGATCCTGTGCTTGGCCTATGGAAGAAACAAAAGAAGGAAAAGTCGCTGACGCCAAAGGGGCTTGAGCATGTGATCAACGCGCCGAGCCAAATTCTACAGTTCTAAGTGTTCCTAATGCTATAACAATAGAATACTAAATATGTCATGTAATTTCATGGTCATATTTAGAATAGTTAAAACTATTACACTGCTATTAGTTATGCAAATATAAGTTAAATATATATTACTTTAATGAAAATTTTCAGAAAAAAATTAAAAAAAAGTGAAATATTTCTTATGTAAATGTAGTTTGGGCTTGGAATTTTCTTGAAAATTATGTTGTATGGCTTGAGAGTGTTGAAGTTAAACCCCCACTTTGGTTATATCCGACTTTTTGTTTTTCATTTTCATAGTTCAAACACCTACACATACACCATATTAACATCTCACCACTTTATTATTCAGCAGACATCAAAACATTTATTTTTATTATAAATTCAATTTTTAACGAAATACTGATAAGCAAACAACAAAGGGTACGAAAGTTTGTTCTCATTAGGGTTAAAACAGAAAAATTATGTTATATTTTTCTCATATATTGATATCTTCATTTCTATCAGATGCATCCAAACATTTAAAAACATTCAATTATTTTGAATAATGAATTAGTTTATAATTAAAATGATGTTACTGTGCAAGTAGGAGTTACACAATGCTGTTTGTTATGTTTATATACTAATTATTTTATTGTTGCTATAACTTGGCATGGCAGTTGATATGACATACATCCGTACAGTTGCATTCTTAAATATATATATTTAAGCTCAGGTTATTTTTGAAGCAAGACTTTTCAGCCAGCAATTCGTTCTCTTCTTGCACGCAGCAGACCTTTATTGGAAACTGCAAGAAGAAGCACTTACATTGTTTTATTGTCTTTGTATTGTACTTCTTAATACCTTAGTGCTGCCAGTATTCAAGGTAGAAGATTATTGCTCCTCGTTACGATACATGAAGGTCTTGAACTCTTTTCTTTCTTGTTTCATCCTCCCCCTTAAAACCAGAAGGATACATCTGGTACTGTCCAATCCTCGAGCTTCTTTCCAATAATACTGATACGATCCGTGAGAATAGCAGAGTACAATGCTGGTGGAAGACTGTTATTACTGTCCTTATCTTGATGGGACTAGGCACATGAGGTCAGGTCCTCAGCTGTGACCAGGGAAATGCTCACCAGGGATACGCTGCCGCTACTCTGTAATTAATTGACTTTACGGCGATTACCTCCGTATTGGGTGAAGATTATGTGCCTCAGGAACGTGGGTAGCTCAGCAAACAGCAATTCACCGAGCCATTTCGGCCAATTTAATAGTTCCTCGATAACCAAACTTAATGAAGTATTACATCTACAAGTTAAAGATAAATCTTGTATTTTAGTATGGAAAACAGAGCTACTAAGTGGGTTCGACGACTGTAATATTGAAATTCCAAACTTTCCTTGAAGAATCAACTTGAATTGTAATAGCTATACCAGAAATACCAGCAGAAGCTTTAGAAATCTATTAAGGGCATGAACATTTAGGCGTTCGTCATATTGATATACGATAATGCAACAGGCTGAGTAAATATATAGTGTAAGGAACTTCGATAATAAAGCAATTTCTAATGTGATTCACAAATTTTATTAGTTTTTATCATAATAACCATACATAAAAATGCTATCTTGAAACAATTTATGACCTTTAAGGTTTCAGGCATAAGATTAGTGACTGCAGAATAGTTGCATGCACAAAGATGTTTTAAAATTATAGTTCTATTTGAATTTATGTTATAAAGAAGAAAGAAAACAATAATTTACTGAAATTTTAACTACTTTCCTAATGTTTATGTCGATATATTGGCGAAATTTAATGAAAATATGAAAATTTACGATATTTCCTTCTGCATATTTATGTAATAGCATGTGCCTTCGTGCTCCACAAAATGCTTATTAATATCAAAAATTAATTGACTGAAAACGGTTTAGGAAAGCAATGAATTTAACGCTAATCTCCGATTTTTTTCTGAAGATCATGTTTTCAACATTTCTCGCTTTTCAAAATACTCCTGGGACCAGAGTTTACAGCCTATACTTCAAGTTTCAGAAGAGCTTCACCAATTATACGTTTAAAATTATTGTGGATTGATTAGGAATGTGAAGTAACTCAGCTGAAATTATTAAATTATATTCATAACTGAAACTGAGAGAGTTGGAAACTTCAACGTCACACGAAGAATGTTTTTATTATTATTTTCTCTTAAAACAATTAAAATTAATTACTGTCTATCTAATCGTTGTAAATTTGGATACGAAGCTGAAATTAAATGTTTGGGAGAGCAAATGTAGTATCCAAAGGGCATTTAATTCTAACGTATCAAAAATCCATAGTAAAATTATGGATTAAAGGAGCACCTTAATAACGGTTTTACATAAACGTTTGTGTTGGTTATAACTCGTTTTATTTAAATTATATGATAAAGAGACAAAAAACTATTTTTTTCTATTCTGAATGTAAGTGGACGAAGTATTATATATTCACCCAAAAGCTCTACACCAATATTCAGAGAAAATACAGGTTTTGAGTGTTCCTAAATCTATAGAAAGATCTTTTAACACGAAGCCAAAATGTTGATTAAATAAAACACTTGATATTTAAGTTTAGCAAGTGAATGCCCCTAAGGTATCCTGTGTATGAAAAACGGCTGTTTTATTTTATTTACAGAAAAGCAACTTTAGCGATTTTGACTAAAACGCCATAATGTAAGGTATTTTTATGAAAAACAAATCTTGAAGTCCTCTTCAATTGACTCGCATAATTTGACTACCTGTTGCTTAGTTGGTAAATCGTAAAGAACAGCCAAATCTTCTTACACAAAAGTATTATACTTCATTGAAGCACATATGTTATATTAATTGTCCTTTCTTTTTATAAATTTAACAATTTTAGAGGTATTCCTTGTTATTTATTTCAATTTTCAAATACTTATAATGTACCCAATATAAGTCTTCAGTTCTTCTGGCATCACGCGAAGCTCAGACTGCAACACGCAATTTTTAAAATATAAGACCACTACTTTACCTCTGTGTCCTCCAACGAACTGTGTAAATTTGAATAGAAAGCTTTTCTGATTAAGAATAAAAACATTTTTAAGGGTGGTGTGAAAAGCAGAGAGTGAAGAAAATTTAGTTTTGGTGCCACCGCTTTCTAGTAGATATGAGAAAGTGTTTTATTCCAGCTAAAAGTTGTATATCATCAGAAATATAGACCTCTAAATAAAAGGAAAAATAATCATAAAAATGTTCCAGTATATGTACACTAAAAAACCTAACGCTGTGTAAAATTGGTGATTAAGATGACTTTCTTTCAAGATGCGGCACAAGGCATTCAATAGAATCCCTTCACCAGTTCTATTGGAATAAGTCTCGAATTTTTATTTTTTTAAACGAACTCTGGATTCAAATTTCATGTATTTAACATATTAATAATATTTGTAAATTTATATCTGAAATTTAGCATATAAAGTACCCTTCATTCGTTAGAAATTTTATATAATTCTCAAATTATACGGGGGTAAAGCATATCGTATAAATAGAAACTCTGGTCTTTAAGACACACAATTCATTTCCACTATTTCTGCGATATCGGTTCCAAATGACATACCTGCTATTCTTGATTTGAAGTTTTCAATTGAATAGGGGTTATACAATTGAAGTGTAAGCGAACTTCTGTAACGATGATTCAGCTGACGTACCCCACCCTACTGCATCTGCAGTTGCTGATTTGGTGAATGATTCGATCTTAAGTTTTTAAGTTTACTTATTCCAATAACTAAAATAGTAGCAAAAATAATTAGGATTTCCGAAGTGAAATCATTTAGAGATTAAATAAATTCTTGGTTCCTTCAGTCATCTGGTTTGTGCCTATGCAATCGTACACAGATAGATATCTCCGTTTAAGATAAACTCAATATGTTCATGATATAACTACGAGGGCTGTTCAATAAAGAATGATCACAACTTTCTTGGCAAAGTACTTTTACTCATCCTCATAATTTTGATGGTTCTTCTCACAATAGTCCCCACTGAATGCGATGCACTTGTCTCAGCGTTTCTGCCAGTCTTCAAAGACATGCTGGAGACCATTTTTCATAGATCCTTCAAAATCACCTCCGCAGCCTTCACCACTGCTTCTGATGATGGATAATGCCTCCTACGAAGGTGTTTCTTAAAGTTAGAGAATAGAAGAAAAGTCACATGGGGATAAATCCGGACTATATGGAGGGTGAGAGATGCACTACAGGTTTATTTTTGAAAGATCTTCAGCAAAAACATTGGCAATATGCAGCCGCGCATTATCGTGGTGCAGCATCCAGCCTGCTTAACGGAAATGTGGTCTTTTGCGCCTGATATGGACTTGCAATGTTTTCAGGAGATCTCTGTAGTTTTTTCCAGCTATTGATGTATGTGCAGGTACAACATTCTGATGTCATTCCATAAATATCAAAGAATGAGATGAACATAACTTTCCCAGCAGAAGCAACTACTTTTGCCTTTTTGGGTGTTGGTGATGAAGGAGATTTCCACACTGAGCTTTACTGTTTGCTCTCAGGATCAAAATGATGTAGCCAAGTTCCATCAGCAGTGATTACGTTTCAAAGAAACTCCGGATCTTCGTCTAACATCAACTTTAACTGCATGTTACCTCCATTGCAGCGGTAGGCGATACTGAACATGTCTGAACTTGCCTGGTTCTCACAGGCGGGATTCAGGAATACCAACAATGGAACTACTACGGCGTGTTTGTTTCACATTAAGCTAACTGAATATAACAAGATTGAATTTTAGTGCGAAAGCTTATGACCGTAAGAAAATTATGATCATTCTTTACTGAACGGCCCTCGTAGTTTGATTCATCCAGTATAATAGAATACATACAATAGTGATAAACCAAATATGAGTGAAATGAGGAAACTATTATGAAGCAAACGCATACAATAACAACGAAACGGAGTATAACGTGTAAATAAAGATATTTTTTTTACGTGGTTGTAACTTGCACAATATAGCTAATTTAAGTACATGTGAACACCAAAATAGGTTTAAGAAATCTTTATTAAAATTATTTCCGGTACCTGATGATCTCTGGCTATCTTTCATGTGCACCCATCAAGCCTATATGAATGAACATTTGAAAGCGTCTGGAGATTTCGTCTTTAAGTGATTTACCGGATCACTTTGTTGGAAAGATACAATCTAATTAAATTAAATTGCCTACATGTTAGAAATTTCCTAATAGTTCATAATGTACCAAACAATTTTGCTCCCCATGGTATTGGTAAAATACGTCTTTATATCATATAAAGTGTATTGAGTTTTAAGGCTTAATGTGGTTCTTTTTTCTTGAAATATCGGATTTTTAAATACTTTGCGGTATGCAGTTTATTGTATGCAGTTTTCTGCATATTCAGTAGAAAGTAAAAAAAATATTTCTTATGTAAAAGAAGGTTATAAGAATCATTAGTAACACCTACAACAGAATCTCCTGTAAAGATCTTTTTAGAAGATTGAAGATATTAACGCTTCCTTGCATGTATATATTCTCGATCCTAAAATTCTTTGTATGCAATCGTGCCGTATTTGCAACAAATAATGTAATTTACAAAATAAACACTACACAAAGGTATAATATCCATTATCCCAGTGCTAAACTTTCTTGCTTCCAGAAAGGTGTGCATTATGAAACTATCAATATATTTGGCGCACTTCCTAATATTCTTAAAGAAAAAGTTGATAATTTTGGTGCCTTTAAAAAGCTGTTAGAGAATACCTTTGCTCAAAATCGTTTTATTCTGTACAAGATTATCTGAATGACAAATTATCCTGATAATGCTTCTGTAGCACTATAAGTAGTATCTAACTATTCCAATGACAAATCATTACTAATAAATATTTGATGCAAGTTGAAAGTTTATTTTTTATGTGTATTTAATAAATAATAAGAATGGTATCCATTGCAAAAAGGTTGAGACGTACTGGCATAAGTCAAGTGAAAGCTGGATTAAAAAGTGTTTCATTTTGTATCATATATATAGTTATCCCTGCTTTGTTTTCCATCTTGTTGTTCATATTGCCTGTATACTATAATATGTGTCTTATGTTAACTTTTGTACATATATATGCTATTAAACTTTATACCTCTGGACATGTTCAATGTTCACAGCCTTTTCTGGCTACAAGTGAAACTACTGAACGCAAATCAATCTAATCTAACCTAAACAATACTGGTACTGCTGATCGTGTTAAAATACTTTACTTCCCATACTAGATAGAGAAGGCAAACAATACTGGTACTGCTGGTACTGCTGATCGTGTTAAAATACTTTACTTCCCATACTAGATAGAGAAGGCAAAAATGTATATCAAGATACTTGAATCCAAAACGAGATCCAAATATGAACCTAAGTGTTAACATTGAACATGTTTCAATGATACAAGCAAAATTGCGAGAATCTCTCCCAATCCCAGTCTACTGTTTAATTAGGTATTTTGGAAGTTTAAAGTTTTCTCAAATTTCTAAATTTTCTTAAGATACCACGGGTTTAAAATACTTTTATGAGAAATGAACATACATATAAACGTATTACAAAATATTTTATTTCTCTTCAAAGTATATGATTTATATGAAATAACTTTTAATCATTTCATTAATTCGACTAATCATTCCAAGGATCATTATGATTTGTTTGAGTTGTGAAAAATGTATCTTTCTTAAAGGGTTGAGCTATACCAAGTTTTTTCGCGAAGTCATCAGTTGAGTATGAACTTTCAATAGCACTATTTAGGATTCAACAATCGATTGACTTCCTCTTCCAGCTTCAATGACGTGTGTAAGAAGTTACTTGTGAAAAGGTTTATCTCGAGGATAGACAAAAATATTAGTTTTGTTAAGAATATCTTTTAGAAGTTACATATAAAGAAGAATGTTGAAAAAGTTATCTAAATATAATAAGATTATTTTTGGAGAATATTATCTAAACAGATATTAAAATGAGTACCATTTAAATTACGAGATCTATGTAATGGCGGTTATTGTAATAATAAGAGAAGAAACTAAACGGACTTCCTTAGGTGTGGTTTGTTACATTCCATTCGATTCTCTTGTTTTGCTCCGTCCAGCAGGAGTAACGTAAGGAGGCGTCTTGCTATCGACCAAGAGGCGTGGAATAGCAAAAGAAACACAGCCTTAGACATGTCGCACACAGGAAAATATACGCACGGGGTTATGAGGGCCGAAGGAGGAGATTGAAGGAATGATTGCGAGAGATTTTCATAAATTACATGGTTGGCACTGAAGCTCCCGCTGCGGAACATGCTTCTCTTGCTCCATCTTCTTCACCTTCCTACTTCCCAGACCTGGGGTTACTATCTGCTTGTTCAAAGTTCGACACAATCGATTATCTCTACGATATATTACACACGTACTGTCACGCGACCAGCTGATATCTTCGAGGTGGAAATAAAATGTATTGCCTTTTATTCCCTACTCACTGGAATACAACAAATTACCTGAAAAAGAGAGGAGACATTTATCTATATGTGTCACGATATTTGTGCCTACTGATGAGCGATATCTCCAAAGGAATATTCAGATTGATGTTTGCCAGTTTTTGCTCATCATCATCATCATCATCATCATCATCATCATCATCATCATCATCATCATCATCATCATCATCATCATCATCATCATCATCATCATCATCATCATCATCATCATCATCATCATCATCATCATCATCATCATCATCATCATCATCATCATCATCATCATCATCATCATCATCATCATCATCATCATCATCATCATCATCATCATCATCATCATCATCATCATCATCATCATCATCATCCTCATCATCATCATCATCATCCTTGATCATCAAATGTGCTGTTATTGCTTTTATTGTTGATGTTTGCGGGTTTAAAACCAAGCAGGATCGCATCAGGGGGTGACATTCATGAGATCGAGGACTCAGGTCCGAGGTAAATGCTGGTTGGCTATCTGAAGGTTCATACTTTCGTCGATCCTACGAATCAGCGAGATTTCCGGAGGTTCGGCCCAACAGCAGATGTAAAAAGCCATAAAAGGGGATGGGAGGTGGCTGTAAGAACCGCCGAAGTTTACATCTGTAGCTCTTAAGGATCCTGTCACCCTTAGTATCCTTTCACCTCATCTCTCGCGACAGGGATATAGGTACAAAAAGATCTTCTATAGTTTGAGATGCTAAGTTCCCCTTCCCAACCTTGTCATTGAGCAACAGAGTTTACATTTACTGAAAACAATCTTAAACACGTAAAATGAAAAAGACTATACCTACTATAAGATGCCTTACGGTGCAAAAATTGACAATAAACAACAATAGTACTTGGAAAGATAGAGTCAGACTGAAAAATTCAATGTCATACCCGGGATTTGAACCACGGATCTTCTGGTTGCCGTCCAGCCGCTCTAACCCTTGAGCTACTATGGCCAACGTGCTGACATGACATTAAATTCAATATGGTTTACCGGAAAAAACACGAGTCAGTTGGAGAATTTAATGTCATGTCGGTACGTTGGCCATAGTAGCTCAAGGGTTAAAGCGGCTGGACGGCAACCAGAAGTTCCGTGGTTCTAGTCCCGGTTGTGACATTGCATTTTTCAGTTTGGCTCTATCTTTCCATACTTAAGCCTACACACGGCAACAATAGTTGAAACAACAATTAATTTCCAACAATAGTACATGCTCAGCTTTTCTGTCCATTATTATATTTTGCCGTCCATAATTTTAATAGACTGAGAAAGCTGAGCCCACCATGTAACAACTGTTATACATCTTAAAACATATCTTGCATTTTTTGCTCTTTCTTCAAGAGATACTTTTCTCTTTTTAGGTCTTGATGCCCAAGGACTTACAAATCAGGCACTGAGTCAGTAACCTGTAGGGAAGCGTGCAATTTTGGATCATAGTCTATGATCCATACTAGATCAAGCCCTATCCTGGTACAGTAGTGAAGAAAGAAATGAAAGACACTTACCTAGCAACCTTGGAAAACAGTTGCACTGCAGTTTGAGCTGATTCTTCTCGGTTAATCATCTGTACACGTTTGACAACATTTTAGGTGTTCGTTAGGAGGCAAGTTCCATTATTACGGTTTACCCAATAATACGCCGAATGAAACTTGCTTTGCAGTATTTGTGCTATGATCAATATTTAATTGCGTTCAAACTATAAAGTTAACTTTCTCATAATCTATCCTTTCTTTCGAATGATTTTTTGCCTATTTTATTTGAGCTGTATAAAACATAGACAAAACCAAAAGTGTCAAATGACTAAACTTAAAAATTGTTTTCTTGTGTACTACGGCTAGTAAAAGGAATATAACACATTGGTGCATCATAATCAGATATTTGGAATACAATTTTAAAATTGCCGAATATTTATCAGAGGATGATAAGATCTACCTACTCGGAAATGAAAACAGGTATCAGACTGAAATTTAAAACCCCCTAATGCTTATACAAAACTACAATGGAAGTAAAATTTCAACTAGACTAGTTGAAAAAATCACATTTTCAGTGTGGAATTCCCTTAAACTCCATTGATGATTTAACTAATTTCATTACACTCTGACAAATGAAACAACTGTGATAATCTATGGGTGTTTACATTGTGTTCGCTTTTTTACTTATAGTTGCAAATTGGTGCAGTCCTTACTGTTCCAAATAACGGAAGAAGAGTTCCGGGATATGTACATAAAAGTGTGTGCAATACTGACGGAATGTCGGTCTTCCTTAACCTCTTCCAAGTTTTAGGAATGCTGTATAGTGCTTTATAGAACCCTTCACTGTGGAAGACTCCTCGGTTGAAATGTTCGAGTAATGTTTTACGTTTGCCATAATTATAGCAGACAAGTTTTAAATTTTTATCTTCAGTTTGGTGTCGTAGATATTAAGTAAAATAGGGCCTACATATCTTACACATAATATAGAAATTCATAAGGTACAATACGAAATAATACAGAGCACTCCAAATGGAGCTACTAAATTCATACCTTTCGGAACACATATATTCTGCGACCAGCAAGAAAAAAATTTCTCTTTTAATGAAAGTTATTGGTACTTTTTTTTTTGTAATTTACGTCCTCGGACGATGAATGGAATTGGTGAAATTATGCTCAAATGAACCCGGGGTCCATAGAGCTTAGAGTTACCCGACATTCATCTTTCAGGATAAGGGAAAACCCCGGAAAAACCTTATCCAGGTAACTCACCCTGACCGAGATTCGAATTCGGGTCCTCTTGAACGTGAGGCAGACATGCTACCACCACGCTACCGAGGCGGGCATTATTGGTACTCTCATCCCTAACGTAAGCAGTACATTATCAAATTGGTAAATAAATATCTTCATCGCAAACATGTTCTTCTATAACTCCAATATGAATTTCTGTAAAATCCGGTAAAATCTATAAACTTAGAAATGAAAATTTACAATACCATGTCCGTATAAATAAACTGGCCTTTGCAATATTGAGAAAGATAGTTCCGTGCATTCGTCTTGAAATATGAGGACATTAAAGAATGGATAGAACAGGTCAGGCTGAGTGAATAAAATATTTTGGCATTAGATGTGATGAGCGAAACATTTTATAAAGTAAAAGAGGAAGGGAAGGGCTTAGAAGCGTAAAGTAAAAGCAAAATGGAACACTAAACTCCAGATATTGCCACGATAAATTCGAATTATAGATAATTGAAGGTTAACTGCAGTTAAGTGTAAATATAGTTACTAAGAGAGAAATAGTACTTAATCTAAAAGAACTCTAGTTACTAACAACCAGGCGTTTTGCTTATACTGTGATTATATTAATTATCCATGCAATTTAAATTTAAAGTAATGAAGTACATAAGTTTATCTGTTTATTAACAATTTCAAAAGTTGGGATATTCCTTGAAATTGAGAGATAAGCTCCAGATTGTTAAATTCTACTGCAGGTAAATTATGTTTTCTCTTTCAAGTTAATATAATTTTTAACGATAATTTTAATTGAGGACTACAGTGTGATCACTGCATACGCAGATTTTGTTTGGTTTCGTAGATTTTCAGTATCGAAATAAACGAAACATATTAACTTGCATGTCTAAAGCTCTGTGTTTCTTGGGGTTCGCGCAATGCACTCCATGACTTCAACGGACGTATTGGTGAACATATTTTATACATGAAACAATGAAATAAAAACAACGGACTGTCTTTAAGGATCCGTGGAATATGTGAGAGTGTAAAGAGGATCAGAACGATTTTACAAAACGTATGCAACAGGCGAGTTGACAACTAGCAATCTCAATGACAGGGCTAAAGGTGTTCAAGAAACTCTCCTAAAGGATATCACACAGAAGGGTGGAATAAGTCTGAAAAGTAAATGCCGTAGTCGAGTTTGAAACAAGGATCGTCCTGTTTGTGTCCGATTGCACGAACCAATTGAACCATCAGGGCCATATGCCTGCAGGGCAATAAATTCGCCAATTGACTTATTTTACCCGGTAAATCACAAATGTATTTCGAGTACATATACCCCAATGACAACTGATAATGTAATGTCCCGGCTGTACAACGTAACAATTGAGAACACCACTTGCTGCTGAATACTCTTTATTGATCACTCAGGCACTTGATGCAGAGCAAACGTTACGCTTGAGACACTGTTGCACGTACTCAGGACTCATCCGTCCAATCGATTCGCAATTGAACTACTGAGCAACACTCACAATTGAATTACACTCGACACCGCTCGTCTGCAACTCTCCACTGAACTTCGCGCAATTTAAGTTTCAACTGTCAACAGTTTTTGGACAGTCTACTCTTAATCCAATTCGACTCGATTCTCGTCCATAGAAATACAAAGAAAGGTTATAGAAGAGGTACCTATTCCAAACGGCAAAAAAGTTTCTGGACTGTGGAGGTTGTACAAAATGTTCTGAAGGAGACCGGAAACGAACCCCACGCATGGCAAAGAGACGAGCCTGACTTGATGACGTAATGCCGCAGTCACAAAAGTTGTTTTAAAATGCTAGGCTTTGGCAATGAAGCCATTAGCTCTCTTGCTCTCCAATATTTCTGTGTAGTGGGTCCGGCAGGTAGGGCTTCACAGGTTAAAGATGTTCTTCAGTCATTTCCTCTTCTTTGTTGCACAGAGGACAATTTGGACTTGTATACATTTCTATTCTGTGTAAGTGTTTGGCCAAATAATCATGTTCCGTAAGTAATCTAAAATTTGCCACTGCAGCTTTACGTGGGATTTCTGGAATAATTTCTGGATTTTTAATTAAAATGCTCCATTTTTTATCTTTGGCTTTGTTAGATATTGATTGGTTTTGTTCGTTTTTATATTTGCGTTTGATAAATCTTTTTATGGATGTAAAGGGTAAGGTTTTACTTTTGTTCTGAATTAAATTTGCACCTTTTTGGCAAGGAAATCATCTGATTCATTTCCAGCAATTCCACAATGTGCAGGTATCCACTGTAATATAACTCTTTTCAGTAGTTTTTGAAGTTGTTGGATCATTTTGTGTCATTCTTTAATTTGAATTGACCTCATTTTATATGAACTTATTGTACATAATGCTGCATTAGAATCAGAAAGTATGACCGCATTTTTAAATTTATCTATTCTGTATAGAAGGTGTTGGAGTGAAATATGAATAGCCGCTACTTCTGCATCAAAATTTGTTGTGGCATTAACCAAAGACAGGTGTGGCCCTCCAAGCATACTGGGGGTTAAAGTGAGTGGAAGATGTAACCACCATTACAAGCAAAAATTGGTGTCCACTTAAAAAACGGTTACATTTATGTTACTTAAAAGATGACAAGTTCTTCAGATAAATTTTCCGGAGGTAAAATAGTCCCCCGTTCGGATCTCCGGGTGGGAAGATCTGCATGACGTCAATTACAGAACACGCACAAAATTCTTCAATGGAATGCAGGAGGACTTTCCAGAGTAAAAAAATGGAACTTCAGAGCAGTCACAAAAGTGAACCAACTTAGAAATCAATTAATAGTTTTAAATTTTCTTTCAAACAAGCTGTGTGAAGAACAATGTTGGAAAAGCGGGATGAAACTAAAAAATCCAATGTAATAGTCCGGAGTTAACTAGGGAGCTTTTGGTTCACGTCCAGTTCGTTTAAATAACTAGATAACAAGTTGGTTTAACTAACTACATAACCTTGGAGATATTTCGGCAAGATAGTTTTTAAGATAGATTTATTTAATGTCGCCTAACAACGCGACAACGATATGATGGCAAAATAAATTTTGTATACAGATGGTCAGCACAATTACATTTTATGAACTATTAGGTTACGGTACAGTATAAACATATACATTAACATAAACTATACATTCATAAAGAACTGAAGAATTGATATAGCACAGCACATACTTGCTCATACTTGTTTTGTGTTACCTATTAATTATAGTTATTATTATCACTTTACAGAATACGCCGAAACCAGGAAACACTGAATAGATTTTCATATTGAGTAAGTTAATTTACAGTTTTGTAGAAATAAATATAGTGATTGTAGACTCTTCGGTTCATATAATAGAGCATGGAGATCTGTAGGAATTTTATGAAGAGTCCTATAGGTTGAGTAGAGGGTATGTCCGTATATAATATGATTTACTGATAATGGTTGGTTACATGGTTCACAGTGTGGAAGCCTCTCTCTGGAAAATAGGTAATCATGTGTAAGCTTTGTATGTCCAATTCTAAGCCTGAAGAGTAATATTTGTTGTTAACTTCTTGCCGGACTTTACTCTGCACATTGGTTTCTAGCCAATGATGCTTCCATTCCTGAATTATTTTCTTTTTGATATGTCTTATAATATCTTCATGTGGAATGGGTATTATAGGGTACACCGGTGGTTGTTTTGTTGCTTCTTTAAGAGCTTCATCGGCCTTTTCATTTCCGGCTATTCCTTGGTTGGATGGTATCCACGTCAACAGTATTTTTTGTATTCTAAAATAAGCTTTTTGCACACATTTTGGATATATTTGGTTATCAATTTACTGGGCGACAAATCTTAGAGGGACAATAAGGAACTGAGGAATCTAAGTAAATCACACATTGCAGATTGTATCACTTACAGGGACTTATTTATTACATGTAATGCACTAGAAAATACTGTGTAGAATTCTGGTAGTTTATATACCATTGTAACTTCTTGGGATACAAAAGCACCGCCATTTCCAGGCAGAATATTAAATTTGTCATTGCCTCTCATTTTTTGTCAAAACACGAGGATATTTAAATTCATTCAGATTACTAAATCATCATCTACAATACTTTTATTGCCACAGACTTGAAGATTATGCTGCAGCGTCAACAAATACACTACCGGCTGAATGTGTGGTTATACAAATAAGGAAATAATTGAAGTATTGTAGATTTTGTTAAGATAACTTCCAGAGTACTTGAATTTAAACAAGTATTCAAAATTACAACGGTGATGCTTACCCTTTTTAGTGTTTGACATTATAGCATACATATACTTAAAACCGCAATAATGATTTATGTAAAACCTATATTCCTGATTCGTTACCAAATTCAAAAGTCAGTTCAATTTAAGTGCTTAGTCTTCAATAGAGCTCATTGTTAGGATACTAAAAGCGCATAAATAGAATTAATATTAGTAGATCTGCAATTGAACATTCTATATGAGTTAGGTTGGTAAAGCTGAGAATTCCAATAACACATTGAAAAACAGTTATTTAGTATTATATCAAAATGAGTCAATTTCTGTACAACAGTTCATATTGGCTTTTTAAGGCTAAACTGAGGTTATATGTGACGTAATAAACGTTGAGTATACGATAATTTTGGATTAGATATGAAAGGTTAATATAAAACCTATAACTGAGAAACTGACTTAAATCTCTGAAATATTACGTATGCCATTCTGTTTATATAAGTAAAATTTAATTTATCCAGGAGCAACTGCGTATAAAGAAAATAGCTCAATATTGAACAAATTTGAATTTTACGACAGATGATAGAACAATCAGATGGAGCTATCAGCCATAACATAAGCACCGGAATACCTGGAAATATCAGGTTCAGAGGACAAAGAACAACAAACAGCTACTATATATACAGACAGCAGAATGATAATTGCATCCAGAGCGAGTTATAGAAATTATAACTACCTAAGAATAAGAGAACCTATAGGAAACTTAACACAAATAATTAGAATGTGTAGATCAAATGGTAGGTATTCAAGTTAACGAGATTATTGACGAACTTGCAAAGGAGGGATAAAAGTCAATACCGTTGATGTTCAGTAATTTTTTAAAATTCAACATAGAATTAAAATGTCTATCACTTAAATTAACAGTACTGTGGTGCCGCGGCTGTGTACAAGGTTAGCGGGAAGTCGGCGTAGTAAGCCGCGTGTTTGCCCAGGTAAAATAAGCGTCTTCGCCTGGAACCTCCCAGGAGATTTGCCTTATTGAACGTTCTAGAAGTGCTTAGAAAACTCCAATTGCAATATACGTGAACCTCTCGCTAGTTTCGAGAAGTCCAGATAAACAAATCAGTCAGTGTTATGGCAGAATTACTGAATCTCGAGAAGCGAATGCGTTTCTAGTGTGACAAGAGGAGCTGTTCTCCGAGCCAGTTGGTGACGAGTAGGACGACGTATATTGCAAGGGATTCGAGACACCCTATATTCAACTCGCCAATGAGTGATCTGTCCAGAAGAAAAGGCTACGTCGAGAGCTTTGCGTTACACACCCGTGTCGCAGAGGCAAGTAAAGTGATTATTACATATATACAGACGGTTCGCGTTTCCAATTTGAAGATAATATATCTGCAGTAGGATGTGCTTTTGTTGTTTATGAAAAGCAAACGGAACTAACTCAATCCATGTTTAAATTGTCACCTGAATGTTCTGTATTCCAGTCGGAGCGCCTAGCAATTAAAGAAGCTATAAAATGGTGTACTGTTAATGGGAACAGTGCGCGTATTCTTAGTGATTAACAATCAGCTCTACTCGCTATTAATGATAAATACAATTTAAATTCATTAGCACATGAAATCAGAACCTTGCTTCAAAACCATCCAGGACATATTTCCATGGGATGGTTTAAAGGGCATAGTGGAATTTTAGGTATCCATGGAGCTGATTGCTTGGCTAAGAAGGCTGCAGAATCTAATCTTCCTGTGACATATCCTTTATGTCCTATTTCTAATGTAAGGAGAATAATGCATCAACATATTCTTGAAGAATGGAACCAACAATGGCTAATAACTTCAAATGGAAGTTTAACAAAAGAATTATTTTTCCCTAGTGTATATGACAGAGGAAAATGTGAAACTGTTGTATCAAATTTTGTTTTGACACAATTTTTAAGTGGACATGGTAAATTTGGTGAATACTTATCACGATTTCACTTAACATCCAACCCCGAGTGCATATGTGGTGAAGAATTTCAAACCGTGGTTCATATCCTTTACTGTTGTCCCATTCTTTGAAGAGAAAGACAAGAATTAATATTCAAGCAAGACCCTCTAGGAACTGAATTTTCTGCTCCGCTCACATTTTTGCTAATGAAGTCACAACAGTATAAGTACTTCATGATGTTTATAAACTCAGTGTTTAAACGTATGAAATAGTTTAAATTAATATGCATAAGATTAAAACACCATTTCTTCCTTCTAGTATTTAAAATATTTTTGTTAAAATTGCATATTTTTATGTATCAACTCTAACCCTAATGTACCACTGTGTAAAATAGGGTTCAATAAATCTGGATTAAAAAAAAGTGAAAACTAAATGAAGGGACAGTCAACGGTGGAACTAGTTCACGCTTTTGAGGCTACAGTGCAAGCTAAGTAGTTTCTTAGAAAAGTTGAACTACGGGTACGTTTCGTTTAGCAATCAAATCTAATTGTAAAATGAAACCGCACTTTAAGCTCTTCCATCATACACTGTTAAATGTAAGCAATGCACTACTTTCCATAGCTTGAAATTCACTCTCTACATGCAGCAGTTGAAGCCTGAGGTGATCCGCTGTCCATACAAAGCAGCTGTAGAAGAAAAGAGTCGGTTACTAGGGTAGTCGGACAAGAATCGATATGGCCCAGTGATCTAATGTGCAGCTCGACCCTCTTCTTTCACATATATGTTTCAACAGTGGCATGTCAGATGGTAGGGGGAGAAACAACCATCGGTCTCCTCTACGAAAAATCAATACTTGCCCCATTTCGTAACTCTTAATGACAGATTGTCTGCCTTTTCATCAATTAAAAAGATAACAATGTAATCGGAATTGACGTTACAAAAAATAATAAAATCAACAAATATTAGAACGCTGTATTAAATCCTTACAGTATAACCAGAATATTTGTTAATTAAGTCGCAACAGATGTTATTGTTAGGGCCCAGAGGTTTTACTTGATCTGCTACTAAGCTGTAGTATGAAAAGTATTGCATTACATTGGAAAGTTGGGTACTGAAATATTTTGACATCCTTGAAAAACCAAAACTCATTTTTCAGAGCTGTGCTGTCTGTGATACGAGTGCAACAGAACACATTCTCTACAGAAATTGATATAAAAAAGAACTAATGTTTTAAGGAAAATGCCAGCAATCTGGTTGCTCAACTACTAGGCTACCATCTTTGGGGTGTAGCAGTTGAGAGCAATGAAACGCCGATCCTTCTGCTTTCCTATAGTGTTTTCCCTTATTTAACGTTGAAATAATCTTCTCATTTTCATTTTCCACAGAATCCAGAGGGAGCGGATGTCTTATTGAAGTACTTAAGTCAGAGTTAAATGCATTATTATATAAATAATGGACAAACCTAAGTGAGGGGCGGAAGCTAAGGGAGTAGGGAAATATTCCACCTGAATGGCTGGAAGCTTCACCTAGACTGTCCACCACAGGTTCTGAAAGTATAGTGTTGGACTGAAGTAATAACTCTGACACTTATAATATAAAAATGAATAAAACTCAGGAGAAAGTACAAGTAACACAAAGATTAAATACCGGTGTAGAACCAGGTTAAGGTGAGAGGGGCTGGACATGGAGGAGGTGGTTTGCATTTGTTTACTGACATAAACCCTGATAATATAATTATATGGACACAATTTTATGCAGTATATCTGTTTCATGTATTATACGGAAGATAACAGGCGGATTAAGTGACACTAATAGGTGCTTCGCAATAATACGGTAACTTAACAGTTCAGAGCATCAAAGTTTTGATTCATCTTGTTTTGCCAGAAAACAACATAAATCCAAGTTTATTACGGCTCAAGGATGCTCGTGATAGATTAGAGTAAGCCACATGAGTACTAGTTATCAACAGAAATCGGAGCCCGTACACCTTTAAAGGGATATGAAGTTTAGGAGTCTCGCAGTATATAACTGATGACGTCACTCTCGGGGCACATCACGCATATATAGTATTTTTTGTTGTTGTTTTAATTGTACGTCCTCCAACGTTAAGTCATATCGGACGATGAATGGAATGGATGAAATGATGCTCAAATGAGCCCAGGGTCCATAGACCTTAGAGTTACCCGACATTCGTCTTTCAGTATAAGGGAAAACCCAAGAAAAAACCTTATCCAGGTAACTCACCCTGACCGAGATTCGAATATTGTGTTAATAGCATTAAATTCACAACAATTATTGGACAATCTCCATTTAATAAATCAAGTTTTGGGTATTATCAACAACCATTAAACAGCTTGAAGAATGTACTTTCGAGCTGTCTAAAATCAGTCGAAGTATCTGAAAAAAATTAACAATGTAGAGAATGCACCACGTATTCTTAATATAAGAAGTGAACTAAGTCCCGGACAAACACATGAAAATGATTTGTACTACTCATGTGCACCATTAACGGACATTCTTCCAATCTTTTTATACTGTTTCAGCAATATAAAGATACACATTCTACAATTTACGAATAAACATGGTTGTTCACTGCAATTTCGCATCGAAAGCAATAAGGAAGATGGCATATTGTAACGTACGTTACAACCTACCGGACTGTACACACAGCGTTTCGATATACTTGTTGACACAGAGCTTTGTTGATGTCGTGCTTGACCTTGTATAGTACCTGTGCGCGTACATTGATTGCTAAGGTGTATGGGATCCGATGTCTGGTTATTACTAAGAATACTCGGGAGAATATACATTCTTCATTCTGAACATGTGTAGGTTATACTGGGGGCTATGGAGATAAGTTCAGACATTTGTTTTGATAATAGAGGGAAATGTAATGAAAATTTTGCTTCATTCCTTTATTCGCAGATCAATAATTTTTGCTAATAAGGAAAGCGTTTTCAGGTTGGTTAGTAACTTCAAGTATGTGTGGCACCCACAAGCCATACGAATTTATTTTCTTTAAGAGCGTGGAGTAGTGAGGGGATAAGCAGGGAGAGCTTCTGCAAGACTAATGATCAAAGACCATCTGTAACCAGTCAGATGTTGAAGTTTTGGGGGCAAAGAATCAAAGTGAATAGTCTATACTGACAGGTATTCATGTCTTGTTGCGGTTACGACCATGAAGAAAACATTAGATGATACATCATGTGATGTGATTCGGGGGGAAATATTAGACAAACAAAATTAGAGAACAAGACAATCAAAACTGAAGTGGAAACATATTAAGGCATCAATTATTGTCATTATCTGTAGTTATATATCAATCAGCCTGTATATGCAGCCTGTATATTAATTGGTATATATGGTATTCTCCCTGGATATTTCGTTAAAAATGAGTAACATGTGAAGATATGTCTGGGTAATTAATTTTAACTGGAATTCAACATTGGATTTTTTGAGTGCGAAGCTACAAGCTACATGTTTACCATAAAGTTAGGCTATTTACTACTTTTAATCGAAATAAACTTTCATTGTATATATATAATTTCGTCTTAGCCAATGTGTCAACACTCTTATATTGTCACATCCATGAGGGTGCATGGGTGACTCGGGGTGCGTAGTGGGGAATCACGCGGTAGAGATAAGTCTTAAATATCAGTTATGGTACCTCTTTATTCTATACATATAATATCCATAGAATAAACATATTGAGTGTTTAGTAAATACAATTGGACTTAGTGACTTTAATTAGTACACTTAGATAATTCATTAATTACAATTATGTGCTTGAAGGCTCCAAACCGATAAATACAATGACCAGAACTTACATCAGGGATGTGTCAGTCGGGCAGTATCGTGGACCAGGTTCTCCTGCAGACCGGAGGACTCTTCAGCAAGACTACTTTCCCGGCTGCAGGAATCTGTCGTCCTTAAACGATCTCGTAACCACGGGGGAGCCCGGCCATTTGTCCGAAAGCGGTACCAAATATGGTGTGCCACCGCCCTAGGTTTAAATTACAGCAGCCAATCACAGAGCAATACGTAAATGTTCTAGAACTTCCGTAGTGACGCATGACATCCTCAGTTCTACGCGACTTTTGCTCGTACCCAAGAGGATGTTGATGTCATGGTAAAAATCCAAAGGAATTGCCATAGGAAATGGTGAACCAACATCTTCCTGTCGCATACTGCAAGTTGCTAAACTCATAAAATTATAAAAAATCCAAAGGAATTGCCATAGGTAGTGGTGAATCAACATCTTCCTGTTGCATATTGCAAGTTGCTTAACTAATAAAATTAAGGGAGAATGTAGAACTATAATTCTACCTGAAAATGTACTAATGTTGGAATCTGAAATATATAAAAAGGTGATCGTGCTTTTACTGCCCTTACATATATACGTGACAATATGACTGAGAAAAAACGAATGCTGACTTGAACGAACTGTACCTATTTAAAGATTAAAACGAATACCACAATACTTAGCAGATGGTCAAAGCCATAACAATATATATTTGACAGAAATGAGCATTTTCACTATATCTACATTTTTTGAAGAGATTATCTATTTTTTAACTTTACCAAAATCACAAAGAAGGGGTCCTAAAACATAATTCTTTAAATGTTCAAGAGCGTTTCTTGCTTCCCTGGTAAAACGCAGGCTCATTGGAGAAGGCACATACTAGTAATAAGTAGTATTAGAGTGCCCTCAATAGTAATCGAAGATATTTTAAAATAGTAGTGAAAAATTAATAAGTAAACAAACAGTAGAACAATTGAGAGTAGCCTAATTAGAAAATTTGTCAAATTGTGAATCTTCCTGGTTTCGGGTAACGTAATGTTATATGTATATAGTCCTTTTGATTATAATATGCATTTATATTTATAACACCTTTTTGAAAGTTATATTGCATTTGATATTTTGTATCTCGAGTTTTGCACTGCTTCATAGGAAGAAAATAGGAAAAAGTAGATAGAAAGAAAGAACAAAAGGAAAGAATAAGTATAAAAAGAGATATAGAAAACAAAAGAAAATACCTGCACACCTTGAAGTAGAATGGTAAGTATTAGTCTATATTTTGAGGGGAAATCTTTCTGTAAATTGCAGTTGAATGTACCAGTACGTGCTGTATTCCAGGCCTCTTTACAAATATTTGAGAGTTTGCTTTCCACACTTTTGCTTTGAATAAGGTATTCTGTAAATATATTTTCAGGTAAGTAAGAAGTTTCTCACAAAGTACTGAAGATAAGTAAATTAAATTTTAGATGGAAAGCCTGAAGAACTTTTAAAATATGGTTGATTATTTAAAAGAAATGATTTCTCATGTACCTTAATGCAAAACATGCTATGGTTTAGAAAGTATTCCTATATTCACTAATAAGCAAACTTATTCAATAAACGTAGATTAGGGAACTTAGAGGGCATGTGCTTACATGTTGTAAACAATTAATCTGATAACTTTAATATCCTTTAACTGTCTTTCTTACTAGCATTTGACCTCCGCGATAAAAGTAGGTGATTCCTAGATAAAAATGAGCTGTTCTTGCAAATCACCACAGAAATCTCCTATCGCGTAGGGCAGGCATCGGTAAACATGTGATCAATGAAATATATATAACATTTTCGTAACAAACAAAATCTATGTCTTGAATTTTCTGGAAATCCCTGTCCTCTTCATTCTTTAAGACTCACATAAACCGTAAGAGGTAAGAACAAATATTAATAAACAAAGACGTAAAATACACATTTTGATGCGGTAACCATTTCCGGGATATAGGACTTTGAAATTTCAGATTTAATTTAATTTTCTCAGATGGGAAATCCCTCGTTTTTCTTATCTCCTTTTACCACTGCAGAGAGAATGGAAGTACGAACTCATCATATAGACACCAATGTATTTTATTTCCATTGTACAAGAAAGGAACTATAGAACAAAACATTTCAAATCCAGAGTTCGTGGGATCGATATCCGGCTAGAAGGCGGGAATTTTTCTTTAGCTAGGATTATTTCCCACCCTCCCTAGTGTGTGGAATTATGAATGAGAGTATGAATGTGTGTGTATGTGTAATTCTCGTAGGGGAGGGGTTCCGACCCTTCAGCTGCTGTTGTATGAGCGCTGCGGACCCTAGCACTCGGGCTACTTATGACGTTATTAAAAATACGTCGGGCCGAACATCCGAGCCTTGTTCGGATTGGGTTTGACTCGGCGGAGTAGTTGTTCCCGACGCCCATCGGTATTGGGTACGTCTGGCCAGGCTTTATCTCCCAGACGGAATTGTGGGACGCCTTAAGAGTCCCCGGAACTAACCTGTAGAACTAATAGCATAGTGTGCTAGGACTTCAGCGGCCATACTGAGGTTTTCGGTAGTTTTCCTTGAGGGTTCATGGGCGTATGTGGCGTATCCACTTCCAACCGAAGGGTGGGCCTGGTTAGACTCCAGGTATTGGCCCATGGAAAGACCCACGGAAATATTTCGGCGCTTCCTGGTTTATGGAGGGGAAAAGCTTCGTACTTTCGTATAGCTTCGTTTAACGTTGTGTGTCTGTATATAATATAACAATAAAAAGTAATATCCCCCAATTATTAACGCCACTGTGAGTGAACATTCTTGGCGAGTGTATCAATATTGCCTCCAATGACAAAGACCAAATATTAATGAAGCATTAAAAATAAACAGACTTCTTCAAATGTTTATCTCCAATAAAGTGGTTAGAAGAAATTAGAATTTGTAAGAATAGCTTGTAGAAGAATGGGTAGAAAAGCAGCAACACATGTGAGAGCAAAACATCACATTTTTTTGCTTTCTATACTACATAATAATAGTAAGTAGACGAAGTAGAGTATTTGATTCAAACAATTCGATGCCAAGTTTTCAGCGAAAATAATGCTTTCGGAGTCCCGGAGTCCCCAACCAAATTACTTTTAGAAAAAAATATCTCTGTGAGTCTGTCCGTGGACAGCAGAAGTCAGCAAATCTTTATGTGGAGATTGCCTGCCTTGGTAGCGTAGATGATAGCGTGTCTGCCTCACGTTCAAGAGGTCCCGAGTTCGAATCTCGGTTAGGGCGAGTTACCTGGATAAGGCTTTTTCCGGGGTTTTCCCTTATCCTGGAAGACGAATGTCGGGTAGCTCTAAGCTTCATGAACCCCGGACTCCTTTGAGCATCACTTCACCAATTTCATTCATCATCTGATATAACTTAACGTTGGAGGGCGTAAATTAGAGAGAAAAAAAGTGGAGATTTCTTTTGTTTTAATGAAAAGACGGACCTAAGGATTTTTATTTAAATACCACGCGTTTAAGACACTTTTATGATAAATGAAATGTGTTTATTCACTTTTTTGAGAATAGCTATTTAAGGAACCATTCTATATGTCTATGCATAACTGGTGAAATGTAGGAGATACACAAAATGTTACAGCTCAAACTATGTCAATTACTTTTTGGATTATAGATTTATAATAATATTAATATAATTCTTTATATTTTTGACTGCCGCTTAAAATCATTGCCATATCTTCTTGTATATTTAATAAATATGAAACAAGAAAATGTGAACGAATATGTAACTCAATTAACGTGAAGTAGACAAAAGAATAAGCGCTTGCAAGAACAGTTTGCACAAAATAAACTGGAGAAAGTCCTATAAGTGCAACAAATACTTCTACAATGGAGAGGTTTCCTGTTTAAGGACTAAGCGGTCTACATGGAGTGTTAGTTTTGGTGTGAGAAAGGTCGGCCTGAAAGCCAATGCGTATACCTAGTGTCGGAGGTGTTACAGCTCTATCAACATTTTGTTACACAGTGTGGTACACGACACATGGAGTGAGAAGTAACTGTGGCTTGTAACAGAAATTACTTTAAAGTTGTAAAACACAAGACTAAAAACTTGTGAAGCATGTGAACTCTAGGAACATGGTGACCTCTCACCAGCACCAAATTGACTGAGTGTAAGGAAACCTCGGCTTCCCACAGCGAACTTCCATTAAAAGTATGGTACCATTACTGTGGTAAAGTATGGCAGAGACACACAGTTGAAAGTTCGAAAATTTTCATTTTTGAACATATATTTTTAATCTATTCTGCAATAAACTGCTAAATCATTATCAAGTGTTTTCCAGTTTCTCAAGGTATTAAATTTTTATGAATTATTTTAACGAGAAGTAAAATTAACAGTACGATGAAAAAATTAAAATTTTATTAGCATAAACACTTAGGTTTTAGGTTTAATGATTGGGGAAGGCCATGAAGTTCCCTGTTCTGCAATCATATCTGATATATTGTGATTTCCCTCATCTAGTCTCCAATCTAGTCTTGATAAAAAGGGGGGAGCTTGTTCGGAGAGACCATTCATAGTTCATGCTCAGACATGAACAATGCTTAAAATTAATATAAATATTTATTTTGACTAACGAATATTTAGTAAAATATTGAATATAACTTTTCCTTTCATGGTTTTGATTTTGACAAAACTGTTTAGGAACATTTGAGAAAAACAGGTGATAGTGTATTTGTTAGATATTTTAATTAATATTTCTTCAATGCTAACCATCAAGAACTACTATCAATATATTTTAGACATATGTAATTTTGAATGTTTCTCCACAAACTTTTAGAGGAAGTTCAACAAAAATTACATTGTGCGGAAAATTTTAAAGGCATAACAGTGTAGAAAAAAACACAAGGGTAGAACAAAATTTTAAACATAAAGCTGTTCTGGAATTGTGCCCAGCGCACTTAAAATCTCGTTTAAAACTCCTATTAATCATCAGTAATTGACACCAAATGCATATTACAAAACTAGACGATTCGCTTTTAATAATACATTTAAAAATAATAAAAGTTCTTTTCGTAAGGATTTCACTTAATTGTTGCCTATATGCACTCTGGAAAGTTCTGTAGATATGCAAGATAAAAGAATATGTTCCTTTTTAGATCGAATAAATATATTTTTAATTTCGCAGGAGATAGAATAAGTAGTATATCACAATAATTAAAGGAACGCAATTTTTTTGAGTAAGATTATTTGGATATCTACAACAGAATCACGTCAGCGCAAACACGTGTGATCTATTGCACTTACAATGGTAATGCAACAAATTTCATTATCAATTCGCTTATCCCACTGCCCCTTGTCTGACTTGCTTTTTACCAAATGTTATTTGCAAGAAGTGACTCGCTGTTAAGATACAGAGCAAGGTTCACAAAACTATGGTCTGTGACTTGCTTGGTTTTGCCGCCTACCTGTGTTAGATTAACTGCTTTTTGAATGTTAATGATAAAATAAAATTTAAAGGTCAGATTTTTTAATTTATATTATAATGACCTACAGAAAGGCATACTCTTGGTGATTTTGTGCTGCACTATGCCCAGTGACATTTAAATAATAAATAAAATAAAGCCCGGCGCGACAGCCCTAAGAGGGCCAAGGTCTACCAACCCGACTGTCGGCCTCACGCCCACTTACGCATGGCAGAGTTGGGCGATCATCCAACCGAATCGAGGAGAATTGGTCAGCAGCTCGGCGTTCCCCAGTCGGAATGTTGGTTTTCGTGACCAGGGCCGCTTACCTAGCGTAATCTCCTCACTTTCCTCACGATGCTGAGTGGGCACCAGTCCTATACCCGGGACTTAAAGCCCACACTCCTTGGGTGGGATCGAATCCGGGCCGCTTTCCGTGGCTAGGGTCCAGGGCATGCTGCGTTAATCCGCTACGCCGCGGCGCAGGACTAAGGGACATTTACTTGACTGAAATTCTATGCATGGGGTTAAATCAGGATTCATATTAAATTACATGGTGAAAATACATGTTCAAAAATATGTTAAAAACAACTGTGGCTGATGCACGTTTCGATTCTATCTTTATGATAGGCAACACAAAACTAGAGACACAAATCCTGCAATTGTAGCACTGGGAAACCAGTTTAATTTTTCTTATTGAAATTTAACTACTGTTAACGAAAACTTATTTGGCACAATAGCTGTTAATACAATATTACTCTGAATTCCATTGTCATGCATGTTAATAAAAGATTTGTTATTTATTAAGTACGTAAGTGTAGATTTGACGTCAGTGAAACTCTTAAAAAAGCTGATCTCGTCTTAAGTCTGCAATTTACTGTCTTGAAATTTATATGATTTAACTTACCAGTCTTCATTAGGACGATGTACAAACATTCATTGGTTATTTGAGGTAACATGGCTGGAAAAGCTGAATTCATATGGTGAAATGGAAAGTATATATGGTGCTAAAATAGAGATTGCTTTTAAAGTTTGAGTTAAGTTGTTCTGAAGAATCATTTTATAAGTTCATTTAATAGTTATAAGGATCAACGAACGATCTGTGGATGATTACCTCCGTCTGATACTGAGGAACTTCACTAAAGTCGGCTCATTCCTGACTGATGTCACGTGATTTTATTTTGTTCTCAGATTTGTTATATTCTGTATTCTGTATGTATTATAAATTTGCCTTTTTCATTTATCACATGTCTTTATAGTAGCTGTGCGCTGAATGACCATTACTTAATTAGAAATAAAACAAGTGGTTGGATTCAATGCTATTACATAATTAGCGTGATGTATAAACAGCAAGTATGCTCACATAAACATATATTAACATCAAGTATGCAAAATAAAGTGTATCATAATTCATGTAACTCATCTATGGAATACGAGTTAACAATCGTTTGCAGAGAGCAGTCATGTTGCTCAAACGATGGAGAGCCTGGTGCCCAGAACCAAAGCTTCTCTCATTGGACACTTCCTGCATTCTTATTTGAGAGAATACACACCACCATAATATATATCCATACATAAATATGAATCAAATCATAGCTTAATGACTGTATCCAGATTAAGTTGATATTCATTTCTTTTTATCGTTTAATTAAAGTATAATTAATACTACATTTAGATATTTTGGTAACTTTACTTTCTACTATTAAATATGTCGTAATTACTTGTGTTTACTTCAGAAAATACCGATATTTCATTCATATTCTCTATGCTCACCTTTTTGTTTATATGTAATGTAGCAGAAACTAAAGGCATTTTCTTAACATTCTAGAAGAATCAATACATCACTCCGCTTTGTTTCTGTACTAGATTTGCTAACCTGACAACATGGAGGGTAATTAATGCAAAAGTTTGAAATAACAGTATACACCATCTCTGGTTCTTATATACTTAGTAAGTATATCCCTGCAGTTCATTGCATTAGTTTGACAGAAGCGAATAGTACAAACAATAAAAAAGTAAGCAAAACAGAAAGGATAAATATGCAGACCCCTTGAAAATGTCAGACCGTTTACTTTCGTACTGGCAGAGAGAATCACCACGTGTCGCCTTATGCTAACCATTTATACGCCTATTTATCTTTTTATGCGTAATTACGAGCTTCATAAATGACTAATTGCTCTTTTCCTTCCCTTCTTTCTTCTCCCTCCTTACCACCAGTATTCCGTTGTTTTCGCCCCAAGTCTTCTTAATGTTTCCTCATCAGAAAAGTTGCCCGTGATCTGATTCCCTCCTCCTCCCCTCCACCCATCATTCTTAATCTTGCTTGCACACAGCTGAAGGAGAAGACAGGGGTAAGTTTTTTCTGTGTTATAAAGAAACTTTACGTATTAAGTGGGATGCTAACACGCTTGCCAACAAAAATCTAACAAGACTTAAAAACTCGGTACCCCATATAGAACATTGACGAACTTTTAGTTCTGTAAGGAAAAATACTCTCCCTTGAGGTTGAATCCCAGAAGAAAGAGTACTGAAAAGGATATTATTTAACGATTAGCTCCAGTGAACATAAAATGCCTAAAATATTTGGTAACACAATAAATTTTCCTACAGTAAAAGTTTAAAGCATTACAAACTGAGACAAAATAGCCAGAGAGCTATTTTCCTTCTAAACTCACCTTCACTGTCCAACTGATATTATCTTGGATTACTTCAAATCATCTGTAGAGAAATGCAATAACGTTTGAATACTTTAACCACATTTTTACAAATACAGAAAAATGTGAGTAATTCCAGTTTGACAAGCTTAAAATATTCTACTTGTCAAGGATTAGAATAAACCCAAGTCCCATATATACTTTATTAAAGGAATATATGATTGTAAGACAAGAGTTAAGATGGGAAGCCGAGTAACAACAGAATTCCCCACAACAAAAGGACTAAGGGAAGGCTGTTGCATGTCACCTACACTGTTTAATATATTTATAGAAGAGGTGTTGGTAAAGTGAAATAAGTCATGCAGGGGAATGGGACTAAACATCAATGGCCGGTTATTGCACAATTTATATTTGCAGATGACCAGATTAATGTAGGACCGGATAAAGATGATATACAATATATAATTAGAAAATTAATAAATGCATATGAAGTAGGCGGATTAAAAATAAATGACATTAAAACAGAATATATAGTAATAGGAGGAATTTCGGAAGATCTGCAAGTAAATGAGGCGGTAATTAAATGTGTCAAAGAGATTAAGTACCTAGGATCTATAATAGATAACACTTGCACTAGTGAAAAAATATATTATCAACAGGGTAAATTGTGCAAGAAAGGCGATTAGAAGTTTGAACAGTTTTTATGGAATAGGAATTTGACTAGAAAGACTAAATAAATTTAAAAAACTATAATAGAAAGTATACTTGCATATGGATCCAAAAGTTGGAAGAACGCAGAAAAGAATATTAGCGATAGAAATGGATGGACTTCGAAGAAGTGTGATTATATCGTGGTTACAACATGTCAGAAACACTTACATTAGACATGAAATGGACGCACTAGAAACTGTTATAGACAGAATGTCCAGTAGATCTCTACAGTGGTATGGACATTGGGATTTCATTAGGGTTCCGGAGGGGATTCCGTATGGAGGCCACCATGCTGGGTCCATTGTTCCTATGCCCCCAAGTTGGGGCACCTCCGGGAGGAAGGATGACGCAAAGGAGACAGAGGGTAGCTGACCTAAGGAGCCACGACAGTACAGAGGGCAAAGCCCCTACAGTTTACTTGATAGAGACTTCCCTCGACAGGCCAGGACAACGGACATTCTCCCCTACATTGGGATGGCAACGAGCCCTAATGGTACCGAGGCAAGCGATCTGGGCACCAAAGGTACCTGGCTGGCGGTCACGAAATGGTCCTAGCAGAGGAGCGAGACCGGCAACCGACCTACCGGAGGAGGAAGTAATTTTCCTCAGAGCATATTATCCCACCATGCACCGCCGAGACACCCGCGACACTTCTATCCTGAAAGAGACCATCAGATGGAACATGATATAAAATGATAAAGGAGATGAAATGGAGGGACAGGAAATTCGGGACATGTAATTAACCTACTCAGCATTCACCTAGCGACCCGAGAAAACCCCCGAATAGAACCATGGGTCAGCTGGTTCGGGCACGGGAATCAAACCCGGGCCTCCCGAATGCAAGCCTCCTGAGCTATCCCGCTCGGTGGTATGGACATGTACAACGGATGCCGGAAGACCGGTGACCCAAACAAGTCCTAAAGTGGGAAGTATAAGGCAGAAGAAAGCGAGGAAGAGCCAGAAGAACGTGGTACGATGAAATGCATGGTCATATGTAGAAGAGGGGGCTAGAATAAGGACTAGGAACGACAGGAATCTCTGGAAAGCAGGAACCAAGGGTGAACTGCTGTAAAGTGGAAAACCTATAAATAAAAATTAAAAACTTCAGTAGTCAATCTATGGATGTGTAAAATGGATTCTGAAGTTATTAGAGTACATTATACAGTAATAAGTAAAATTGCTGAAACAAAGTGCCCATTGCTAGATCTTAAGTCACGGATCACTCTTTATATACATAGGATTACCCTGAAGAGGATCGAGAGCTCTTGTTTTCTAAGATAATGTTTTTCATATATCGAAATCTGATCACTATCACGTCTCTCACTTCTATAAGTCAGAAAAGCAGAAAAAGCATAAAAACCCATAACTGTACACCTCCATTTTATAATTAAAATTTTCTCCATTGTCATAGTAGATTCCCTTCCAACCCTGTCACATTTCAGCCTTATGCATAAATCGGCGTCCAATTGATTTATAATCCAATAAATATAATCAAATTATAATGTGATATTATTTAAGAAACTTCAATGGCACGAAAGGAAAGTTGGATTTTGAAAACATTTTGAATTAGAAACGTTGGCATTATCAAGTTTCAAATACATATTCAGCATGAACGTGTATGAACAAGATGTTATGCTTTAACCTTTCGGTTTTGATTAGCTCCCAAGAGAAGAATTTTCTCAACAAAGTTAAATGCAATTATCAGAAGAATATGGGACACTGTTTACTTTTCTTCAACTCTTACATAGAGCAGCGAATATATTGCTTGGGACCCAAAAGTTTAAAACAACCGGAAAATGGGGAAAGGGGGAAAGTAGTATAGTGCTGTGAAATGAAGATGCCCACCTCGGTAGCGTATATGGTAGCGTGTCTGCCTCACGTTCAAGAGGTGCCCAGTTCGAATCTCGGTTAAGGTGAGTTACTTGAATAAGTTTCTTTCCTGAGTCTTCCCTTATACTGATAGACGATGTCAGGTAACTCTAAGCTTCATGGACCCCGGACTCATTTGAGAGTCACTTCACCTATTTCATTCATCGTCGGATATCACTTAACGTTGGAGGACATAGATTACAGCAATAACAAATGAAGAGAACAATCAAACCAGTAAAATTCCAATAAGACAACATTTGAAATTACAGATAAGAATTTATGGATTCTCCTTCATAGACAAATCTGGAAATAAAACATTTTCTTTCAGTTTAGTTGACTCAAAAATAATTTGAAGAAATCCTTATCCATTTATTACGACCTGTAATGATTTAAGTACACTTGAAAAGCTACACAGCTACCCCAACAAATTTTGTTTGCATTATTCTGCATTTTTAAACAGTGTGTTTGTCATGGAGCCAAATTTAAATTCCTATATATTATATATTTTTCTACAAACATAACTCACGTAATATACGTCATATATAACTGTTATAATAAATACGTTCTTTTTATCAATGTTAATCTATTTGAGATGTTAAAGGTTGACGCACTTATCTAAGATGGTCAGACTGGGAAGGTGCACATATCACGTATATTTAAGTAGGCTAATCGATAATGTTCACTAACTCAGATAAAAGAAAAAGTAAACGTACAAACTATTACTGCATTTTATCACAAATTAAGCTTTAGCAGATGAAGCTATTTCTAAAACTAGAATAAATTATAAGGACATTATTTGGCATTTTTATAAGCTCTGCAATATGCTATGGGTTTAATTTCTAATATATTAGCTCTCTTTTCATTGCGTATCCCCAAAATTTACCTTAATATAAGCTTCGTCAAGATTTAATTTAAAATTCTCCTATCTTTAAATAAATCAGGTATTTTGTCTCTCCTTTGAAAACGTTGTACTAGATGACACGCCCAACCCTAGTCTATTTTCCTCCTTCTTTCATTTCTATGTAGACAACCCCTACAGTAATTAAGCTCTATTTCTGATATTTCCTCACTGAAAGATGACTTCAATAATCCATTTATGTTAAGGATCTGAGAAATGAGTTGGAATTGTTTTATAAAATGTGTCGCAGTTATCAAAATGGTTTTTATTGATCGTTAGATTTTAATATTTATTAGGAAATATTTGGCTGTGAATTGTAACACATTTTTATACTTAGTGGTGAATTAAAATTACATAATTTTGCTTATAAGTTCTCGAGTACTATGGGCTAGCAGACAATGTTTATTGGAGGCGAATACGAGAGCTGTTCAATAAGAATGGTCACATATTTTATGACAACGTACTTTCACTCATCCTCATAATTTTGATGGTCTTTCTCAAAACAGTCCCAGCGTTTGTTCCAGCGTTTCTACCAGTCTTCAAAGACATGCTCGAAACAATTTTTGAGAGATCCTTCAAAATCGCCTCCGCAGCCTTCACCACTGCTTCTGACGATGGATAATGCCTTCCACGAAGGCGTTTCCTCAAGTTAGGGGATAGCAGACGGTCACACGGGGATAAATCCGGACCAAGGGAGGGTGACGTTTACACTTCACGTTGATTTTTGCAAGGTATTCAGCAACAACTTTGGCAATATGCGCCCGCGCATTATCGCGGTGAAGCATAAAGCCTGCTTCACGGAAATGTGCTCTTTTGCGCCTGATATGGGCTTGCAATTTTTTCAGGACATCCCTGTAATATTGTCCAGTTACTGATGTATGTGCAGGTACAACATGCTGATAAACCATTCCATGAATATCAAACAACGAGATGACCATAACTTTCCCAGCAGAAGCAATTACATTTGCTCTTTTGGGTGTTGGTGATGAAGGAGATTTCCACAGTGAGTTTTACTGTTTGCTCTCAGGATCAAGATGATTTAGCCAAGTTTCATCAGCAGAGATTACGTTTGAAGGAAACTCCGGATCTTACTCTAACATCAGCTTTAACTCCATTCAGACCTGCTTGCGAATGTCCATTTGTTCGGGAATCAACAGTCTTGGAAACCATTGCACAAAAACACGTCTCATGTGTAATGTTTCTGTCACCAAAGTGTGGGTGGCATCCAATGAAAGGTTCAGTATTTCAGAAAGTGTTCTTTAGGTAATTCGTCGGTCCTCTCTCACAATGGCAGCAGCAGTAACTGGAGTACGGGTCCACCTTCCTTTGAAATTGATTCTCTCTCCTCTTTAAACATTTCAAATCACCTTCGAGCTATGCTATAGGGAAGAAAAGACTCTACATAGGCCTCCTGTAACATTTTGTAGTCCTCAACTGAAGATTTGTTGAGACGAAAGCAGAATTTCAAAGCTACATATTGTTCCTCGCGTGTTACCTCAATTGCAGCGTTAGGCGATACTGGACATGTTTGAGCTTTCCAGGTTATCACAGACGGGAAACAGGAGTACCAACAATGAAATTACTACAGCCTGTTTGTTTCAGATTAGGCTAACAGAGTATAATGATTTGAATTTTATTTAGTGCGAAAATTTATGAAAGCAAAAAATTATGATCATTCTTTATTGAACAGCCCTCGTATAATACTTTATACCTGTTGCATAATGAAATTGGAGCATCCTGTATAGCATCATTGCTTTCACTATAGATGTGTATGTTAATACTTGTTTATGCATTTCTATTATTATAACCACTTTTAGGGTATTTGTTTCAATAAAATGGCTGCAGTAGAATTTGCAGAAGGGATGTAAAGATTGCGTCTTACAAGGAAGAAGGCTGTTGCCTTAATTTTAAAACTGGTGGTGTCATATTTAATTTTGTCTTCTTTTTTTCCTTCTTGAAGTTATTCGGAATACAAATTGCACTTTACGACGTTTACAAGTATCATTAAATTAAATTTTTGTCATTATAATCCCATTCTCCATGGTAATTTAATAGCCTTAATTAAAACAAGGCTCAGTATGAGTCTCGAGGGATGACTGAATGAGGTGAAATTAAAACTGTATCCGCCCTTCTGAGTCTCCCAGGCTTATGACGAACTGGATCTGTTGACAGCTGTTCCGCTGAAGATTTTAATCTGCCTCAAATGACAGGCAAGCCCGGTAATTGAACCTGGATCTATGTGCCTGTGTCACACACATATATTACCTTGCATCGGTTGACGAATAAATTATTCAATTAATTAAAGTACTCATTAAAAAGTACATCGGTTGGATACGCCCTTCATCGTACTTGTCTAATTGGGTCATCTGCTGCGGAATATCACAGTGTCTTTGGCGGACAAATCCAAACGTCAGTTTGCTGATTAGCTAGCAGGTGGACAACATAGATTTGAACAATGTAACGACGGTGAGCTTGTGGAAACAACACCATCGGTTGTTTTTCTCAAAATTATGATGATCACAATAACAATAAAAGTAATAACAGTAAGCACGAATAGCGCATTTGAGTGAAATTGTGTGATTGTGTACCAAAACCTAGAAGGAGAATTTTCTTTCTGATTAGAACTGTTCCTAACATGATACGGCCTGCTTAGTTCAGGTTAGGTTGCTTCATGTTAATCAACTGTGGTACATCATTTCTATAGGTATATTCATCTTCACTCTTATTTCCTCTGTGTGCTGCGTGCAAATCTCTTTGGAAAACTCAGTTGTAATGAAAAGTATGGATAAATCCAGCCTCTTGATGTCCATAAGAGTACGGTAATAGAGTAATAAGGGTTTCGATGTCGCACGCCGTGTCCTAGTGATTGGAGAAAGCTATACGCTAGCACTATTCCTGTACTTTCAATTGATATGTAGCCCATTTTATAATTAGACTGACATTACAACTGTAAAGCAGCCTTAAAGCAATTACTAAACACGAGGAAAATGCTCTGTGTCTCTGATTGGCTAAAGTTATAAATATATTCAACCGCATGCTTCACTGGCTGGAGTAGGGCTCATAGTTAGACACTGTCGTCCAGTAATAATAGACTCCTATTCAACTTTAGGTAATCGAAGACACCATAATATGTTTTGACCAGCATAAGCGTGAACGTGTTCAGACCGAAAACATCATATACCGTTCAAGGTTTTCAAGAAGTTCCAAATCCTCGGAGGTTCCTTGAAAGGAACATAAAAAGGGCGGGTTTCTCAGTAGTTCAACCGAAGCTGGATAGAAGTCTCTACCGTCCAGCCGCAACACTCCGTAAGCCATCATCTGGTCCTTCAACTGAAATGCATGGATGGTGATGGAGGAAATAATAGATATTAAATATCATGTACAGGAAGCCCACCTCGGTAGCGTGGATAGTAACGTGTCTCCCTCACGTTCAAGGGGTCCCGAGTTCGAATCTCGGTCAGCGCCTCGTTAGCGTGGTGGTAGAGTGTCTGCCTCACGTTCAAGAGGTCCCGAGTTTGAATCTCGGTTAGGGTGAGTTACCTGGAAAAGGCTTTTCCGGGGTTTTCCCTTATTCTGAAAGACGAATGTCAGGTAACTCTAAGCTCTATGGACCCTGGGCTCATTTGAGCATAATTTCACCCAATTCATTCACCGTCCGATATGACTTAACGTTGGAGGACGTAAATTACAAAAAAGTGAGTTACCCGGATAAAGTTTTTCCAGGGTTTTCCCTTATCCTGAAAGACGAATGTAGGGTAACTCTAAGCTCTATGGACACTAGGCTCATTTGAGCTTTATTTCACCTATTCCATTCATCATCTGATAAGACTTAATGTTAGAGGACGCAAATTACCACAAAAGAGTACAGGAAAGTAATGGTAGAGGGGGAACCAATCCAATACTCGCCTACTGAGTAACGGAGTAACGTTTTTTTTTTTTCTATAATTTTACGTCCTCCAACGTTAAGTCATATCGTATGGTGAATGAACGGGTGAAATGAAGCTCAAATGCGTCCAGGGTCCATAGAGCTTAGAGTGACCCGACATTCGTCCTTCAACATAAGGGAAAGCCCCGGAAAAGACATTATCCAGGTAACTCACCCTGACCGAGATTCGAACTTGGGACCTCTTGAACGTGAGGCAGACATGCTACCATCTACGTTACTGAGGTGGCGATGCGGGGTACCGCTGTAAACCCATGGTAAGATTAGGTGGTCGCTGGAAATCGAACACGGAACCTCCAAGTACGAGTCTACACTTTAACTTGGAAGAATTTCACTTTGGTGGTCCTGATAGCTAAAATTAACTGTAATTACAGCATATTATAAAGTTCAAATTCGTTCAAACTCAAAGCAAAGAAGGATCGGGACGTTTTCTATTGAAGCATATCTACTTCTGAAATTATTCTGACATTTAGTGACCTAAAAGTGAAGTGCAGTTATTTTCCTCCTGGTAGAGTAATGACTGACTGAAGGAACGCAGTAATTAGGAATGGTTAATTCACGTTGCGGTAAATTTATTACGTTCACGGTATAAATAAAATGGCTCAGTAATGAGTGGATTACCAAGCAATAAGCAACAACTTGTGACATCAAAGTGTAATTATCTTGGCTAATTGGTGCCATTTAAAATAACAGTGAAATGTGAATGCTTTAAAGATGCACCATAGGAGTGGTATGTATAGGACAGAAATGAGAAATAGCAGCACGATGATCGTGTTATTCTTGTATAGGAAATACATAATTAGAATTGCCTAGATGCCCAACCAATCAATGTTACTGTATAACACATATTTTTGTGCATACAAGAAAGGAAAGCAAATTAAAAGTAAATAAACTTATTTTTAATAACCACAAAATAAAAAGTAAAATAAAGGATATACATAATATATAGTCTCCGGGATAAAACCTGTGAGGCTGGCATTCGGGAAGCCTCGGGCTTGAATTTGGTCTACTATCCCTCTGATGTTGGGTTTTGTTTGGGTTTTCCGGGTCAGTAATCAAATCGTGGTATGAATTCTCATTTCATGATTTACTTTACGTCATTTCGACTAAATTTCGTTTACTTTTCGACCCATAGGTTTTGTGGTGTACACCAGTGTCGGACAAATGAAGCGGCTGCTTGTTCAAAGCAAAGGTGCTCTCTGTGGGGATTAGAAGCTACTTGGCTCTTTGGTCGTTCAGTTTTATAACCCCTAGATATACCCAGTTCGGTATTTTTGCCTTTATTCTTATAAAATTGTATTCTAAATATTAATTAATAGGGCTAGGAAGTTAAGGAACTATAAATCGTCTAAAAAGTACTTAAAAAGGACCTAAAACTATACCAGAAAACCTAAAGTTTGGAAAAAATGACGTATACAAGTCAAATTAAAAAATTAAAAAATAATAAATAAGTTAATAAATTAATTTTCAATTAGATATTTAATAAATAATTTTAAAAGTACAACATTCAAGTGTTATGCAAAACATAGAACGAGAAAAAATGTATGAGAGAAATGCTTCTTCTGGTTCAGCAACCAGCAGTGGATATTCTGGAGTAAAATTGGAATATATATAATTAAATCATATTTGGACTAACCAAAATTGTATTGCAGAAATCCAACTTCAGAAAGCTTAGCTCAGTTGACATTGCAGTCATCACAATTCATCTCTAAATTCTTAGGTGTAAAGGATTATCTGCTTTCTGACAGCACGTTGCGAAAACATTGAAAAACGTCTCTTCACATAAACGGATGTCATTTGTGTATATTTGAAATGAGTGAAATCTTATGGAGAAAAATAACGGGAGTTTTAGAGAGGGTTTGCTAGGTTCTCTGTTGGTGCAATGACTGGTATACAATAGAAAGGGTCCTCTCAATTGTCACCTCCTGTAGCCAGTCTTATAACCCATGGCACGTCAGCCCTTAAAGGGCCAAGGCCCACCAACCCGACTGCCAGCCCCACGCCCACTTGCGCACGGCAGAGGTGGACGATACGGGGAGATGTGGTCAGCATAACTTTCATCACGATGCTGAGTGGGCACCGGTCGTATACCCGAGACTTAGAAGCCGCACCCCATGGGTGGGATCGAACCCGGGCCGCTTTGCGTGGCCAGGGACCAAGGCATTCTGCCTTAGCCCGCTACGCCACGGCGCAGGACGTAGCCAGTCTTAGGAGTGTGTATTAATTAAAAGAAATTAGAATTTTCGCTAGACTTTGTTGATCTGAGGAAAACATATTCAAAAGGAGATAAGACTGAATAAAAAGGTTAAATGAAGCAAAAATGCTATTTTTGAAATTTAAATCTATTTAAATAAAAATAGCTAAAAGGCATAAAGAAAAAAATCCGAAAACATGACCTTTATATAAGAAAATAGCTAAAAGGTAATAATGGACAAATAAAATCCTGTATTTTCTGGCCCATAGTGACCCATATATTGTGTTGGGTTTCATATTCAGACACCAGAGGGGGGGGGGGGAACCTTTTTGCGGAGAAACTTTCCTTTGTGCGACGCGAGAATACGTGCCCAAAGGTGCACGTATAGGCAAGCGCAAGCAGACGACCAGCCGGTTCTCACGTTGCAGCTAACATGAAAAAGATATGTAAAACTGTAGAATTTGTAGCCGACCTCTGCAAAAATGCCCCAGACTTAGGTGACGTAGTCCATGTGCAACGAAACATGGTGGGAGCAGGCTAAGTTATCACCCGGTCAAATTTTGTTACTCATGCACTGCTTTACACATAAACAATCCTACGATACGACGATAATGGATAGCTCCGTAGGAAATACATGTATGAGCTCAAAGGCTGTATCGGACTGATTCGGCTTCTGCCGCGAAGTGTGCATGATGTCAAATGATACCAAGTATACTGCAAGGGGGAAGATTTGTGGTCCAAGCCATTGACGAATGCAAAATAGGACGACGCCAGTTGCATCGTGGTCCCGTCGTAGACTAATTTGCAGAGTAATTGTAGTCTAATTGCAGAGCACGTAGAGTTTACCAGCACCATTCACACCGATGCCTGGCAATGATACTATGGGTTCATGACTGGTGGGTTTGCTGCGCACCTCGCAGTGAATCACTCAGTGTACTTTGTGACAAATCTGCACACAAATAACATAGAGTCACGCTGGCACGGACTACGGTATCGTCTAACAAGGGGTGGCATTCGTATAGAGTGTAATTTAGGGACATGTAAGACTTTTGGCAGCATTGCGTTCAGAAGAGAAACAAGGATAGTTTGGCTGCACTGAATTCTTCAATATGGCTACATTACGCAGTAAGTAAATAAAAAAACACTTAGGAACGTTAAAAGAATGCCCTACAACAGGAAATTGTACTAAAATGTAGATAAATTATATTCAAAATCATAGTTGTATATAAAACATCAAAAAGTGTGAAGGAATTAGAAACAATCGCCGCGTCGCGCATTAGAAATTAGAGCCAATTTTTCTATAAATTTCTAGCCCTTTTAATTAAACTTAAGGTTTCAAATATTGTGTGCAGTCCTGAAATGTAAATGGTGGAAAGTAAATCGAGTAGATTCAACATTCAATCGTTTCAACATTCGCCTACCGACAAGAACAAAATGTGGAAAAACAAAGATCAAAGGGGCGAAAGACGTGAAGCGAACCCGGAACTTTCACATGTTACCAAGGAGCCATCTCGCTCAAGCATAATGCTGAAATAATTTCATGTTTCCAGAGCAAATCACGAATGCCAAGAAATGTTTCCGTTTTTAACTTAATTTACAAACAGGTCATTTCAATAGCATTTCAAGTGTTCAGGAATATCACCAGAAGCAGCAAAGGTAGCAAGGATTAGTTGTTACGATGCTGCTAAGAGATTAAACTCATTCTTTGTGAAAAAGCCGGCAGCGGCGAGTGCAAAGTAATTCCAAACATACAAGAAGAATAGGGGAGTGAAACCTATAAACTGCAAGCAAGTGACATTGCGTTGGCACATGGGAGCAATGGGGCTATATTGAAAAGGGTTGCAGTCACTCTGGGGGGTCATGAGGGTGGATTACAAACGCGCCGGAGAAAGGAATGAAGTAAGGGAGGCCCTTTCTGACTCAACATTAATCAGGACTCAAAGAGGGGTTTCACCCATTACATTACAAGACAATGTTGTTTGTATACAGTTTGTTCACATTTCCACATGACGGAATGCAACACGTGATTGCACAAAGCAACACACTTTCATTTGATAATCTGTTATTCTAGTGAATTGTGGAAATTACATTTAATTAAAGTCTTTGGCCTTGTGATGGCTTGGCGATAAGGTAGAGAATATGATATAAATTGCTTTAATACGTTTGGAATGTTTAGAAACGATACTTCAAAGCAAAGACTAATAATTTCACAGCGTTTCGAAAATGCTTATAAACAAGGAAACAAAGCAGGATGGGCCTGGCCCCGTAGCTCAATCGCTGGGTCACCTGCCTGCCTTGCAAGGGGTCCCGCATTCGATTCCCGGCTGGGAGAGGGGAATTTTCTCCAAGGTCATTAACTATCTTACCCAGAGATCTGGAAGTATGAATGAGAGTGCGAATGAGTGCGTGATCTAATGATCAAACTACAAAGTACCAACAGGCGATGTGTTCCAAAGGCTCCCGATATGACCATTGCACTTAAAGGCGGGGTAAAAATAGGACGGAAGAAAATAAGAGAGCTCCCCTGATGTGTGTAGTTTACATTAGGGAGATACGGAGTTCAGTTCTCGGGGGTCGACCATTCTGGGTGTTTTAAACCCAAAACTTCTATGTCGAAATTTCAGGTATCCTGGATCCAAAAGTAGCACGCGCGTGTATTTGAATGTACAACATTACCCAGAAACGAAAACGTGGCTAAATACCAAACCTGGATGCTCCAAGGATCTTCCTGGATCCTCCAAACAAACTATTTGGAGATTTTAAATTTAATCTCCCACCTCTTAGACAACTTTTTTTTTTCAAAAAGTTTGAATTTATAAAAAATTCTGTTTATTTTGATTGAAATATCTTGAAATAGTACCTACTCTGATAAAAGTGTATCATTACTTTAAAAAAGTCAATAATGATTTTGGAGTGTTTAACGCTCGCTTTTATATGCGGCTACGTAGACGGTGACACTGATGATACATGAAATGAAGATGGAAATGAAATGTGTAGTGTTTAACGCGCGCTTTTACTACATACGGCACCGCAGGCGCTGACACTGATGATACATGAGATGGAGATGGAGCACGGTGGAATGAGATGGCGGGGGAAACCGGAGGTCCCGGAGAAAACACGCCCCTGCGCCGTGTTGTCCACCAAAAATCTCACTTTGCAGTCACCTGGGATCGAACTCGGGTCGCCTTGGTGAGAGCCAAGCGGTCTATTCACTGAGCCACGGCGCGGCCTAATGAAGATGGAGCACCAGTAGTATGAAATGGCGGGGTAAACTGGAGTACCCGGAGGAAACCCGCCCCGACTTCGGTTTGTTCATCAGAAATCTCACATGTCGTTGTTTGGGATCGAACCCGGATCACAGTGATGAGGGTCAAGTGGTGTAACTACTCAGCCACGGCACAGCCTGAAATTTTTCTTAATGTTTAGTTTATCAAAAGTGCAATAGAAAATAAGACCTGAAGCTTTGCTGACGATGAATATGCTCTAGTTGTTCTCGGGAAGCAAGCCAGGTGTAAAGACGATTAGAAATCGACGTTTCAGGAATGTGCATCTTTCCCATCACCAAGATATTTATTAAATGTTATAACTACAAATGCGTTATATCCAGTGATTCATTTGTGGTTATAACATTTAATACATATCCTGATGATGGGAGAGATGCAAACTCCCATAACGTCGATTTCTTATCGTCTTTTCAACTGGCTTGCTTCCCGAAAACAATTTGAGCTAAAGTTCAATAGGTTCTAATAATAGCTATAGGAATATTATACTTACAATGACTACATTTGAGCAAACACTTTATAACTATGATGAAACTTTTGAAGTTAGGATTTTATATATTGAGGATGAAGTTTGGGAACTGGAATAAGCTAAGTGGAAGGTTTACTACAAAGGAATAAAACACAACTTTATAACTCACATTTTTTATGAAGATGGAATTAAATATTAGTTATTTAGATATCAAAGATGTTACGTAGGTATGTAATTCAATATTCCATAAGTCGAAGGACACATTAATAACAACTTCCCATGGTGCAAAATAAAAAAGCATTTGTTACTGAATAAATAAATAATTCTTGATATCAGTTCTAAATTAAAAATTCAATTTATTGGTTTTAACCTTCCTAAAAATAGCTTATAATGGGATTTGTGTTTAGTACACTTTAAATCTTCACTTGAAAGAAAGGAACTTGAATGTTTTGCTGAAATTTGGTGTAAGTTAAATACGTTGCACTTAAGCTACTGTAGCTGAAATTTCAATCACAGTAAAGAAGTGTCTGGGTTAATATAAATGCATCGGTCGCTGTTTAAGATACACTTTAGCAATCCTGCCAGCGGACCGAACAGCAAATGTTGCAGTATATTCATGTAGAATAGCATATTCATGTATGTATTTTCATGTAGAATTCATGTATATCAATTAGAATTCATTTTATAACCACGTCTATGCAACGATTGCCAATTCATTTAAATTAAGAAGACTTTTACTAGAGGCAACATCATAATCAAACTTCGTTTGATCATAGTAATTGCTATTTTACTTCTAATTAACTATAGTTAATTTCCAAAGAATACATGCAGATGAATATACGAGGGTGATGATTTTAATAAATGTTTGAGCGCAACGAGAGATTTTGTTTTATGTAATTTTGTTTTTGTTTAAATACTTAGTTTGAATACATTTAAAATACGTGTAGCTATTTGCTTTGCTGGTGTCCAAGTGCTCAGTACTGTGCGCCGTCAAGACCGACACAGGATGGCCCGGGAAGGGGTTTAATGGAATGATACTACGGGTCACGATTTGACATACCTACATATAAATAAGTATGTAATATTTTGCATAAATAACAATGAATATTTCTGCGCCGTGGCGTATTGGGCTAAGGCATCATATCTTGATTCCCTGCCACGGAAAGTGGCCCGGGTTTGATCCCACCCCTGGGAGTGCGGATTTTAATTCCCGGGTATAGGGTCAGTGCCCACTTAGCAGCGAGAGCAAATTTAGGAGCTCGCGATAGGCAAGCGAACCTGGTCATGAAAGCCAACTTTCCGGCTGGGAGTGCCGAGGTGCTAACCACATCTCCTCTTCATATCGGTTGGTTGTTCGCCCACTTCTACTTTGCCGGCGTGAGGGCGGCAGACGGGTTGGCAGGCCCTGATCCGATATGGACTGTAGTGCCACGGGTTTAACTTTAAGCAATTAAATAGTTACAGAAATTACATTTGGATCAATTTCAGGTTGTTATTCTGTTATCTATCATGTATTAAAATTGTCAAAATTAATAACAGCAGGCTTTAGGTAATGCACATATCAGCACATTATGGACAGTTGGAAAGGTTACAAATAATTAGTTTTTGTTCTAAGTTAGAACAGAACTTTGGGTTTCTAAAAGTGCTCTATGGAGCCTATGAAATCTGAAAGTCTTATAAAAGCTGCAGCATGAATTATTAACAAAATGCTAATTAAAGCTTGCGAAAAATATTTTAACGTTAACTCGGTCTTCGACTTTAAAAAGTCTCTCTTTACTTCAAAATAATCTAAATATATTCCTTACCGATTTGAATGCACATAATTTTTATAAAGCTAAAGCATTTTTCACATTCACTATCCTGCTTACTCCCTGGGTAACAGAATTAACTGATATTTAAGTGCGAAGTTATTCTACGTTATTAACTATTGTTCAGAATTTATAATTGTTGTAAAATGCATTTGAAAGAAAGAGTTTTGAGAACTTGGTGTGTCAGTAATTTGAATTCATCTCTATCACAATGTTTTTGTCATTTTTAGTGGTCTGTACCTTTATTACAACATACTTAGGAAATATATTTAGCAATTTTATACAATGAGCACATACATAAAAATACACAAAACCCTCTCTCTTTCTCTCTCTTTGTTTCTTCAAATATATTAGCATGTGGTAGCTTAGGGTGTGATTCATTCTTCGCTCACTTTTAAAAATCTAAAGCGAATTTACAGTTCTATGAGTCATTTGTTCTTAGAAATGGATAAATCTCTTTCATTTCGGATTTGCAATATTGAGCCATAGAAAAGTCAAACTTTTATAAATCATCTCTAAAGTTTCTTTTAAAATTAGGTAGAACATTGGAAGTAACTGTTGTGTCCTTATTTTTGAAACACAGAGTTACAAACCTTTTTATTTTAAGAGCCAGATACGTAGGTTTGAGTAACAATCAGTAGCCGAAGAATAAGCCTCATATTTTCCTTCAATAAGGAATTTGTGGAGACTAGAAATTTCTCAATAATTCCTTCACCGGGTTACGAATGCTGGGAGGGGCACGTTTTTCACGATTCTGCAGCTGTGGTATCTTATAATCTTGCAGCATTCTAAAATAACTCTATCCATTAATTGTCGCTGTAAGTCCTCGCCCATTCTTAAAAGAAATATACGATCCAACAAGAAAAGGTGTTGCAATAACGCTGAACACTTGCTTTCTCGTGGGACAATCCTTTGTTCTACACAAATCCGTTAAAATCCGCTGATTTACGCAATTTCTTAAGTTCATTTTCTGACAAACACTAACATTCCCGTCTGGCTAAGGCAATATAACTGTAAAACTTGAAAAATCCACATTTTGGAATCACCTTAATCAAATTTATGCCACTTATTAAACTCAATAGCAATCAATATGGGTTTTGGAATTTTTCAAAATTCTAACTTGAATTATTATTATCGGATGATCTTTTATTGTATAAATAACATTTGTAATAAGAATTCCTCAAATGACAAATTTTTAAAATTATTCCCATGAAAAACTTTGTTTTTATGGTAAATGAATTCATAGAAAGCTCTAAATTTTAGAAGTGTATTATTTTCCATAATCTACATTTTTTTTCTATTTTTAAAAATTAATAGTTTTAAACTTGGGTCATTAGTTTAAAACGTATATGATAAGTTCCTTTCCTTTGAGGAAAGACAGTGCAAACATTTTTAAACAAATTAATAACACTGTAGCGTGTGAGAACAGCATTCTTACGGAAAAAATAAAAAAGAAATGAAAAGAAAAGAAAAAAGAAGAACAAATTTTCAAGAAAATGAGTAAAAACTAGGTGTGCCCTTTAATAAGTATGTCTGTTCATTTATAGTTTCTTTAATTGATAATTTAAATGTGCCAAAGTCATGTATCGGCTAGTCACAAGGCAATGTTCATAAAGTTCGGAATTCATAACAATTTTATTATGAAAACATTCATCTAATTCCTAGATGTACAGTGAAGCAGAATATTTTGATCTAAAGTTCAACATTAAAAATATGATAATTTGGTGAAATATAAAGCTTGGTATGTTTAGTTCATTTTAGTTTTGAGGTTCACACACACAGACGCACGCACGCATACCGGTTGGTCTAAAAAGTTATTGGCCTGATAGTGAGAAACGACGTTTCATACTTTCTAACTAGTTTTATTTTACAGCACAATGTCTCCTGATATCAATACCTTTTGTTCAACGGTATTCCGAAAACACTATCCCCTCTCTGAAGTGTTCCGTTGGAAGTTCTTCAAAGTACTCATTTGGAGCCGCAATTGCTTTTTCACTGGACGAAAAGCGTCTACCAGTGAGGAATGTGTAATGTGTAGTGTTTAACGCCCGCTTTTACTACATACGGCACCGCAGGTGGTGACACTGATGATACATGAAAGGAAGATGAAGCACTGGTGGAATGAGATGGCGGGGGAAACCGGAGGTCCCGGAGAAAACCCGCCCCAGCGCCGTGTTGTCCAACACAAATCTCACTTTGCGGTCGCCTGGGATCGAACCCGGGCCGTCTTGGTGAGAGCCAAGCGGTCTAAGCACTGAGCCACGGCGCGGCCAACCAGCGAGGAATTTCTTCAGTTTTGGGAACAGATGGAAGTCCGAGGAAGCCAAATCTGGGGAATAGAGTGGAAGTTTCAGCACTTCATAGTGCAGATCCATCAATTTCCCCATTACCAAAACACTCTGGTGTGCAGGTGCATTATGCTGATGGAAAGCTTTTTTTCTTTTTTAACCTGCGCCTGTTTTCAGGAATACTTGCATTCAGTTTGGTTAGAAGTTGATAATAGTATTCTCCGGTAATGATTTTACGCTTTTCAAAATAGTCAATCAACAAAATTTCTTTGGCATCCTAAAACACTGACGCCATGACTTTTCCCGTCAAGTGCACTGTCTTCACCACCTTTGGAGCTGTAGATCCAACTTCTGTCCACCAGCTCGATTGCTGCTTGAAATCGGGTGTGTAGTGGTGAACCCCTGTTTCATCCGTTATGACGTATTGGCGCAAAAAGTCACTTCTATATTCTGAAAATACGCCAAGTACTTATCAGAAAGTGTCGTGCAAACGCACTTGTTATTCACAGTGGGGATATGCAGCAAAGCTTTATCACGTTCAATTCCTAATTGCAATATGTGACCAACACGTTCCTTTGATATTCCAAGAGCATTATCAATTTCACGCACCTTTGTACGCTGATCTTCCAAAATCATGTCATGCAATTTTTCAATCATCTCCGGTGTGGTTACAGTTTTTGGACGTCCTTCATATGGATCGTCGTGGACGCTCTCATAGCCACGTTTAAAATCGGCCGCTCATTTCTTCACAGTGGAAACTGAAGGTGACGAGCCACCGTGCACGCTTGCAATCCACAAATTAATTTCTGTAGTTTATTAAACCCTCTTTTACGAAGTCCTTTATCACAGCACGATAGTCAAGTTTCTCCATTTTTAAAAGCAATGCACTTTTCCACTGCTTCAAACAACTGCCTGAAGCCAACTATTACCTAGAATGACCTGTAATGTTACATAGGGTCTATTAATGTGTACCAACGTAAGGAGGGGGGGGGGAGGAAGTGGGGCCGCGATCTGTGGGTGAAGTCGAGAACTTTTCACACCAACCTCGTACACCTGATAAAAGGCCTTTTGAGGTTCCCTGGATAACAGAACGTGCAATGAAGAAATCCAATGCTTAAACTTGTGGATGAATGCAGAATTTGATTTATTTGATTGATGGGATTGATTTGTTTGATTGATTCCTTGATTAATTGATTGATTGAATCATTGATTCATTGACTGATTAATTCATTGATTGATTGATTCATTTATTTACTTATTCTAATTCTCTATACACTTGGAAACACTGCCATTCGTCTTCTAGCTTACCAATATAATTGTCCACTCAGTTTATGCATGTAATTTTTTAAGCAGTCCATATCCCAAGGTGCTCCCAGTCCATGACCACATTCACACTACACAGTATACAGTTGGGTGTAGGAAAAGGCTTCATTCGATGGACATGCTCTGCCAGACAATGATGTCGTGTCATTCTCCGGAATGCAGCCACAGTTTCACTCCGTGGTAGCTCTGGTATTGCTCTTTGTTTGAGAGTAGATCCATCCACTGCTTTCACGTACAATTTTATTTAATGTGTCTGATCTTTTCGCTTTGAACAAAGATTTTATTTTGAGCTTTTCTGAATGGACAGATAAGGGTGTTGTCTTGCAATTTATGATTTTGAAAACTCTTTTGCCAAATAATCTGCTTCTTCATTCCCCTTTACCCCAATATGAGAGGGAATCAATTGAAAGGCTATGTGACTACCCAAATACTTTAATTTTGCAAGGAGACTCCTAATTTCAATTACTTTTGAATTTATTATATATTTAAGGTTTGTTATTGCTTGAATTGCCAAACTTGAATCACAAAAACAAACTGCTTGTTTAAATGAATCTGTTCTTAAACATAGTTGAGAAAGTGCATATATTGCCGAATTTTATTTATATAAAATAGAAATTAACCCTTACACTGACGTAATAAATGAATCGGTTACGGAAAATATGCCTCTACTCTAACTGGCTTCACAGGTATTTTGAATAGTTTTGCCGTAAATATGACACATATTAGATTTTTATTCGCTTTCTCTCATTCTTTCTCTCTCTTTCCCTCTCTGCTGTATATTTTGTATAACTAGAAAGCATTTCTGAAAAAAAAAAATAAACTCTTCCGAGAACATACTTTTAACGAAGTCCTCTCACCCAAAATTACACTTTATATTGGAAAATATTGTTTATTTTCCAGAAATAGTTCAGCATATCCACATAAAATCACAATACATATGTTTGATACTGGGTTGGCTCATACATTTAGACCTTTTAAGCGAAAATTTTACGTGCAAATTGAACATTTTGGTAATGCATTTTATGTATTTGGTAAATAAATATGAGCTATATTTAGTGTTATGTTTAGTTTTTGTATGCATATAAACCGCTTGTTATCTTCAGGTCAATAAAATGAATAAGCAACAAACGAATCTGCAATAAATTCTGTTTGAGTAACTCCTGAGGCTTTGGCGAAACGATGACTCACAAAAATTGTATTTACGAGTATTCTTCTATGACTTATTTCAGCTGTCTACTTTTTAGTGGTACTTTCTTCTCCTTGTCAGCTACAGTGGTTTATCGTTCTTCTGTTCAGTCTAAAGCAAAATTTGTCCATACACTTTAATGAGATTGTCACATCTCTTAAACCATTTCTTACTTTTCTTCCTTCTTTTTGTCGGAAATCAGCCACTTATTCGTCTGGACCATCCCATCTCCTTTATATTGTATATATCCTCTGTACCACTGCAATCCTTCTTTGATTCTATTGATTGCAATATATTCTGCTCACAAAGTATTTTCGAGGTAGGCCAAGCGGATGCTTTTACAAAACCGAAAAGCTCATCAAATGTAAATATGTTGAGACCTGCTGGAATAATACAATGCTGAATTTTCTAAACTCCATCATAACTGGAGAGGTTACTTAGTGTCATTAAGGGCCAGAATTTTGCAAGCCAATGGGATAGTGACATCCAATTTCTATAACAAAGGAAATGCTTTCTCCTTCTAATATATGTAATAGAATAAATGAAAACCTGTATTATGTATTCTAGTAAACTCTTACTTTTTTCAAGAACGATGAGGAAACATACCATGCCTTAACTGCCTTCTATTGTTCTTTTACTAATTTTTAATGAAGGTGGCAACCTATATCTGGAAGCAACTCCTGTACACAGACACGTAACGTTAACATATAACGCAGTGTGCACTACTCAAGAATTTGGTTCAACTTGTACAATACACTTTTAAAACTAGGTGATGTGATAACACTATTAGGTAAGTGTGAAAGCTGTCCCATCGTTTAACAACTGATTTCCTACAACGTAACTGAGGTTGTGGGGTTCACCGCTCTAAGTAATAAGAGCCCTGCTTAAAAACATGTTGCACAATTCAGTCAACCATACAATCTGTAGGAATTTAACGAACCGGAATATCTTCTTTTCCTTACTCGCATCCAATCTAATGATTTGCATGATTGGTTCGAACAGAAATAAAACAGTTACACCTGTACTGACGGACACATTTATACCAATTTAAAAGAAATATAGAAAAGTAGCTGTCGTGGAATGACATCCCAGAGATTTTGTCAGGAGAAAAAGAATACGTTAGTAGGATTCTGAAGTATGATGTGTTTAATCAGGAATATAATTATAATGTTGGCAACATCTAGACGTCTCCTACTCATCGTGAAACTGCAGAGGATGAAATATTAGCCCTTAAACGAAGAAAATAATTTTGAGGTTTAATCCATACTTGATTCTTTCCTTTATATTTACAGTTTCGTCTATACAGTACAATTTAACAATTCTTTGCATTCATAGGACTCATGCAGACTCTTCTGAAACTGCTCTTTCCAACACTTACTGTTCTAAGTGCTCTTCTAACCTGAACTATATGGTGGTTTTGAAATACGATCTGCGCGACCACAAAAATTAATAGAAACCTTCCAAATCAGAACAGTATAGTATTTTGAAGTTGGAATGAATAACACATGCTTGGAAATGCTTAAGTTAATCAGAGCTTTATTTGCATAAACCGTGGACTTCAACATGACTTTTGTTCTGTTTGTAGTAAGACTGTCTATTACGGTTTACCAGTACTATAGAAGTTACTCTGAAGGACTTCACAGGACATAACCAGTAATTCAAGAAATACGTTTAATTTGCTATGTAAGAAACCTTAACCTATGTCACATTAATCAATAACGCTAAAAAATTCTGAGAATTTCGAAATGTTCGAAAACCTTTGTATGTAAATAGTAAATTGCGGTGGAAGAATTTTCTTAAAGATATTTTGTAAAGAATTTTCTAAAGATCTAAGGTTTTAGATCGAACTGTCTAAAACAATCTAGAAACTAAAGAATGACAGCAAATACTTTGGTAATTTTTGTTGGAAATTAGTTTGCATTTTCACCAACGTTCCTTAAGAAAGTATACTTTTTCTGTGTTTTACAATCTCCCATTTACGTTAAATACAACGAAAATAAGAAGAGTCTCAGAGACTGATTAGAAAACTCACTGTATATTTCACTTGAGTTGCCACCATCCCAAATTTATAGCAGTATGACAAAAGTATTAAACTTTTTAAAATAAAAACACAAAATAGCAGGAACGTTAGCATAAAAGATGATATCGCTGGTGGGAGAGCTCTAAAACTCTGCGCTTTGTACCCAAAAAGGTACTACAATGCAAAGCAAGAAGACGTATCGGAAAAAATTCGCAACACAGAGATGTTTACCTCAGATTATCACGCATACACGGCGAGTCCAGTTTATGTATACTCGGTTCAGATATCATCGTGTCCTCTGGAACACAACGTGCCATACAATGGCAGGCGCGAGAAATCATATCATATAGACACATGCAGCTTCCAATCGCTCTATTTGTGTCGTAACTTACTGTACATCAACTTACTAATATTTCACTCTTCTAATCGACCAGATAAGATCCGATAAGGGACGATGGCAGCGCTAGTCACCTGAAGGTCAATACGCCTCTACGCTCTGTCGAGTAATACCTATATACCCAGTTTTATTCGGAATCACACGCGTATACTGAAATGCTTATGAAGTTTGTATCTTCAAACTCAAAACATACTGTATTGCGAAGTGAAATACATATGAAATATATAGCAGAAAAAAAAAAAACATTATTTCTAATTTTCTTTATAATTTATAGATACAATTTACTTGGCTCTGTAAAACTATGTTAAAATGCCCAACTCGCTTAAAACACTGGGAATAAATTCCCAAACTCTGTAGACTAAAGAGATCTACAAAATATTTGAAATATATCTTGGTGTCAAAAGTTTTGTTTAACGATCCAGTAACATGCATTATTTTCTGTACTAATCAATATTAGTATGTATGCTGAACTCGGCCTTATGGTTTTCCTAAACATATCGCCTAAATAGCTACAGAATATACTGATCCTTTCTAAAATAACCAATGACAGTTCTAAGGTTATTCCCAGAGTTGTAATTCTAACCTTCACATTTACGTATCTCTTGCTAGAAGCACTCGCTTCGATGCCACTCCCCGGCCTTCTTATGGTTAATGCTTAGATTTTTTTCCCGATTCCGGGAGAATGTTATTACTGCTGCGTAGCTGTTGTGCGTATTTTTTGTTTGAAACTTGAATGAAAATTCTCATATTCATTTCCTCGAAAAATCAGAAAATTAACACCGCAAGAAGAAGGTGAAAGGGATCCCAGAGCATACTTAGAGTAACACAAACCACTAAAGCATTTAAAGTAAAAGAAGCTAATTCTTTGGAATAAATAATTTTGTAAATAATATTATAAAATATTTTCTATATTTTGTGTGTTTATTACTATTAAAGTCGAAATAAATCTGGTAATTTTTGACCTTGCGTGAATATGTTAACACGTGTAATGGACTAGACTGCGCCCAGAGACGACGTTTTGGCTATTCTCTGTGTGGATGTTATAATTTCGAGAGAACATAGCCAAGTATGCTTCTAAAATTTAGTATACAAAATATATACCTTGGTGTCATTTACGCAGCAAGATATTTGGCATCTTTCGAAAAAGGTTGCAAATATCAGGTTGTGAAGAAGTACAACGCCAACAATTTAGAATATTTAGGTTGTATAAGCATTTTTGAAAAAAGAACTGAAAATAAAGAATGCTTATAAGCATTATGTGTACATGACATTGCTGTTACCTGATAATGTTTATAGAGTTAATATTTGGGGAATTATACCAAAGTTTTTCAGTTTTTTTTTTGAGTTCCTTTTTTTTCTTCCTGTTATTTGTGCTCTAATTTTACGTACACCAACGTTGTCATATCGGACGATGAATGGAATGGGTAAAATGACGCTCATATGAGCCCAGGGTCCATAGAGCTTAGAATTACCCGACATTCGTCCTTCAGGATAAGGGAAAACCCTGTAAATAACCTTACCTAGGTAACTCACCCTGACCGAGATTCAAACTCGGGGCCTCTTGCACGTGAGGCAGACTTGCTACCACCACGCTACCCAGGCGGGCATTTTTTCAGTATTATTCACGTATTAAACCGGGTACACCGAGAGAAATAGTAGCAGTTACTTCAAAATAAAGAAACTGTGCAAATTTGCTTATTCTAAAATCTTCTACTAATGTTTTATCCTTTATTACTGCTCCACAAAGGTAGCTTTACTATTTATTAAAATCTTATATGAGAATTATATTGCAGAGAGAGAAGAAGAGGTGTAGAGAAGATGATGGAGAAGGAAAAAGTGACAGAACAAGATAATCAATGGAAAGAGGAGGTAGGAGAGGGAGAAATATTGGGAGAAGTAATAGAGAGAAGACGATGGAGAGGGAAAAGTGTGAGAATAGCTAATAAAGTAGTAAAAAAGAGAGGGAGAAGAGAAAGGGAGATATTTTTGCAGTTAAGACACAGTTAAAACAAATCAATTTAATTTTCCCTTCTAAACAGAACTTTTCTGAATAGAACCTTCAGTTGCCATATTTAAAGAATGATGAAAAATAAAATAAACCGAAGTTCTGTGAAGCAACTTTGTTTTAATGTGTGAACGTTCTTCATGGCATTAACCGTAGGTAGTAAAAGCTTCCCGCGAGTGGTGAATCCAGTCATGCTGATCCCGATGGAAGGAATGTTAAATACCGCACTAACAACGATTGCTTTACAGATTAACAAATATAAAAATGCTAGCTGCGTTTTATTTCGTCATGTTGCGCATGATTGCAACCATTTAAGCCATATCTCCTTTTTTCAGTGAGAGAAAGAATGTCACTCGCCTCAAAATAAACCGCTTCGTAAATGTCGTGCAGAATGAAATCACACCACGCTGAGTATGCCAGATTAAATACTTGCACACGTTGCTCTATGAATAAGGAACGCATATTTCTTTATAATGTTCTAATATAACTGTTTACCTCATACCCAGGATGAAGTACAACTAATTCAGAACAACCAAAATGTTGTTTCGTGTTAAACAGAACTTATTGCAACAAGGTAACCAAACAAGTAACCAAAATATCAACAATAGAAAAGAATAGAAACATTAATACATTTCAAACACCAAAAAGAGTGATTCTGCGGTAATGTGCGAGTTCACAATCGAGAAATCCTGGTTTCGATTTCCGAAGACCGTACACACAAACTTTGGACTTTTCGTAGTTTTTACTCCATTAGGGTGGCTACTGATGTGTCTTCTTATCTATCACGATTTATTTTCCATAACCGAGCGGGATGGCTCAGGCGGTTGCGTCTGTGGCCCGCATTTGGGACGCCCAGGTTCGATTCCTGTGCCCGACCTACCTGACTCATGTACTTTTTTCGGGGGCATTTCCAGGGCACCAGGCAAATGCTGGCGAAGTCAATTATATGTCCCGAATTTCCTGCCCCTACATTTCACCTTCATTATTATTTCACAAAATCTCTCATCTGGTATCTTCCAGGGAAGAAGTGTCGGCCGGAGTCTCAGCGGTGCATGACAGGATAATATGCTCTGAGTAAACCAGTTCGTCCGCCGATAGGACGGATGCCGGTCTCCGAACCCGGTCTCTTCGTGGGGCTGTCTCAGAACCACAGAAAGGTTGTCCTGGCCTGCCAACTAGTAAAATGTATGGACTCTGCCCTCTGCATTGTCGTGGCTCCTTGGGACGGCCACCCTCTGTCTTCTCTCGTCTCTTCCTTCCTCCCGGGGATGCCCCCAATTGGAGTTATAGACCACATTTGGGTCTGGGTGCTGAATCCAGTGCAGTACTTTCCATAATTCTCCTTTAATCTTTTGACCATCTCGTTTTGTTGTGTGGCGTTTCGAATAGATGGACCTGATGTTCTGTTGGCGAGGCCTAGAGCCTTTTATGGTTTCATCATTAATACTTCCTGTGGGTGTTGATAGCCGTCACAGTTCTATCTAGACCGCACTGCATAAATTGCCCACCTCCTTAAATAATCTCTAAACTTTATGGAGTGAAATGTCATAAATTGCAGTACCGCCGCGGCGTAAACATTGGCACGCCATACACAAATTATATCAGAATATCTCTAAATAAAATATCAATTAGCTCTCTCTCCAATGTCCACGGATGTCGTTTTATCGTTTCTACTTCTTACACCTACAAAACTAAACGCACTTACTGTTATATTCCGCAAACGATTCTCACTTAACATTTCAAGATCCGTTCAATTTTATAGGATAGGAAAGTTTACTGATAATTAGATCCCTACATACTTGACTAAAACTAGAGTAAGAGTTAAAATCCGTATTTATAGTGACGCTTGACTGTGTTAAAGATCAGGATATTTCAAGGATTAAAAGATTTAATATGCTGCATACATAAAGATAATGAAAGTTAGTTGCTATGATTCTTTTATCTCCTCCTTAAATTACGAAAGTCATGCAATTAAGAATAGAGGTATCATTAGTTAATCTGAATTTCTTAGAATTAGTAAAACAATAAAGTATATTATGACAGAATTCTGACCAATGAATTTATATTGTAAACATGTGACACGTTTACAAATATTAGCTATATTAGATACTGCTATCTATTCCCTTTTTAATATATCTACAATAAGACCTTAAATATTAAACAAAATAATTGAGTGTTTTATGATTACAGTTTCTGTTACTAAACTCAGTCCCATATTTGTAATAAACATATACTGAAGTTTCCTCCACATTTATATTGAAACTACGCTTTCTGAATGGGCTTGTACCACCTGTTGTTTTAGCAGGGGTGTCAGATATCATTAAACGAAAAACTCCTGGCCGGAGTTCCGTGGCTCAAATCCATGAATAAGGCTTCCTCCAGATTTTCCTCAGTGCTCATAACTGGAAAAAATGGTAAAGGTATTCTAAACGTAGGGCAGAATATTTGCTTGCCTATGATATCATCAATGTCACCGACTCGGTTCCGGTGAACTACGAACGGATGTTAAATATTTGCAATGGAAATGTGGCTAGGGAACCTTCCACTATGTTTGGGATATACATATGCTGTTCGGGGAGGCTGGAAAACATTCGGATATAAATTTAGTCAGGGAAGACATTCCTAGTAAATTCGAAGTGCGAACCTCCTGATCCAGAGCCATCGCGTTGTTATCTTCGGAAGTGCGTTGAAGTTATAGAACCTCCTATGTTTTTTCAAGACTGGCACCAGATAGCAACTTCTGTTTTTTATATATATTTTTAAATACACGGGGACTCTTTCTGAATGAGTGACAGAGATGCCAGCACTCTACAGTGCATATACCTCTAGTGGCAGCGACGAGAGTTAGGACAAGTTTCAATACCTAAAATGGCGACGTTTTCATCGCAAAAGCAGCGTGTAATCATTCATTTTCACCATTTTCGTGGTGTGGCACTTCGTTGAGTGAGGCATGTGGTGATGGTACCATGGATGTGTCTAATGTGCGATCCTGGGTGCGACAGTTCAATGAAGGTAGAACATCGTGTGAGAGCAAACCAAGACAGCCATGGCCTCGCACCAGCCGGTCTGACGACATGACCCAGCAAGTGGAGAACGATTGTGTGCATAGATCCCACGGACATGCCAATTTTAGAGGCGATGTCTGCAACTGTATGATGTTCTGATTTCATTATTTATTTCAGCCAGGAACCACATTAGACACATCTATGGTACAGTCACCACATGCCTCACTCAACTGGCGATGAATTGAAGACATGCCCGGAAAAACGGGCTAACCCTAAAAATAAAGTATTTTGCAAAAGTGCTGTCATCTGTTGTTGCGGCAGAGGGCTATCTTTTCTGGTGTTGGTCTAACCTCCAGTAATTATATTACGCTAAATAAAGGTGAAGTTCTTGCGTTTCGTGATATGCTACTCGTATAATCTCAAATATCGACTAACCTGTTCATCCCCTGTGCCAGCCATCTAGTGACCGATCAAAGATTTTTACTTTGTGACCGTGACTTCGGTCTTATGGAGAGAAAAATAAAGAGGCAAGCAGCTTACATTTATGTTTTAGATCAGTGAGTGGAGCTAATGTAAAAAGACAGGGTAAAGAATCCTTTTCATGTTGTCAAAATGACAACTAACATGTTCATCTCTGCAAAGCCTCTTCTAGATGAACTACAGAAAAGAACAGTTTCAGAATCAGGGAAAAAGATGCTCCTGAGCAAGGTGACATCCATGAAAGTATTTAAAGACCTCCTCTTTAAGCTATATTTTAAATACACTTACGGTGCTATTGAGGATTATGACATTTTGGACATTAGAAGGAAAGTATCTGGCAAACCTTCGCTTACATGATATTTTGCCCAAAATAGAATGGTCAAAGTCCTATAAATCCTGCGAAATTAAAGGACTTATAGGATCTGATGAATTATGTCTAGCCAATTTATCATGATACTACAGAACTCTTAAATATGAGGCCACATTTTCTCAGAATATTACTGATGAACCTTTTTTATCAGCCAGCTTACAGCTAAAAAGGCTGCACCAACTTTTCAAAATGATATACTTATTGAAAAGTGGAATAATCCAAAGTGTATAATGTTTAAAATGCCAAAAGGCATATTTAGTTATTAATTTTACCTAAAATGTGTGTAAAATGTAACTAGAATAAAACTTGAATAAAACGTGAATAAAAGCTGACAAAGTTTTCCACTTTATTTTTCTTATTTTACTTTTATTAATGTTATTACATCATTCTTGTTTTTATCCGTTTAAAAAAATTGGGTTAACCTGTTTTTCCAGGCATTTCTTCAATTACAATAGGTGTCACACCACGAAAATGGAGAAAGCGAATGATTACACGCTGTTCTTGCAATAAAAACGTCGGCATTTTAAGTACCAGAAACAGTCCTTACTCTCGTTGCTACCACTAGAGATCTATGCACTATACAGTGCTGTCATCTCTTTCATGCATTCAAAAATAGACCACGTGCATTTAAAAAAAAACAGAAGTTCCTATCTGGTCCTAGTCCTTAAAAAATACGTGTTATAACTTGAACGCACTTCGTTTTTCTTAAAGATCTCATAATGGTATCTACAACATTCGTTATTCATCTGCAAATAGTATATGGACACTCCTATTTCCAATTTGATTTCCTATATCAATAATTTAGAAGCACTTTATCATTCAGGCCGTTATTTACATACAAAATGTTGATATTAGTGAACCATAGGCGCAATCTTTTTGTGTATCGAACCCCTTCCACCACACAAGAGCGGCTTCTATGAGACACATGTGGAATGTAGGTCCTGGCAATAACGGCATATGCGACACACCTAGGTGACAACTCCGATTTTTCATAGATGACAAAGTTGACACTCGACAAGCCAGCCGCCTGCCCAGCGAGAGGCAAGCAAACAACCCGGTAATAAATTAAAGTGTCGACTTACCTCTGTAAGGTGGACAGAAAAGGTGGTCGCTCTGATGACGCAGGATAGGGTGTGAGTTGCTCTGTTATCTTGGACAGTCACACTTACTTTAAAAAAAAACATAACAAAACCACTGAGCCACACATACGAGACAAGGCAAAAATAATGCGTGGAAGAAACAAGACAGGCATGTAAGCTTTTTAAGACATCAGAATAAATACAATTCTGTCCTGTGGCTAATTTAATATATCGAAGGAAACAAAAGGCAATCACTTATTTTTGAACTTAAAAATGTGATTAAAACTACAAATCCCGGAGCATCCTACCACAGCAGGACACCCATCAAGTTTTGTAACCTGTTTAAAGGAAATATGTAATTTTCATGATTATTACATATATACAGACGGTTCGCGTTACCAATTTGAAGATAATATATCTGCAGTAGGATGTGCTTTTGTTGTTTATGAAAACCAAACGGAACTAACTCACTCCATGTTTAAATTGTCACCTGAATGTTCTGTATCCCAGTCGGAGCTCTTAGCAATTAAAGAAGCTATAAAATGGTGTACTGTTAATGGGACCAGTGCCCGAATTCTTAGTGATTCACAATCAGCTCTGCTCGCTATTAATGATAAATACAATTTAAGTTCGTTAGCACATGAAATCAGAACCTTGCTTCAAAACCATCCAGGACATACTTCCATGGGATGGCTTAAAGGACACAGTGGAATTTTAGGTAACGAGAGAGCTGATTGCTTGGCTAAGAAGGCTACAGAATACAATCTTCCTGTGACATACCCTTTATGTCCTATTTCTACTACAAGGAGAATGATACATCAACATATTCTTGAGAATGGAGCCAACAATGGCTAACAACTCCAAATGGAAGTTTAACAAAAGCATTATTTTTCCCTAGTGTATATGACAGAGGAAAACGTGACACTCCTGTACCAAATTTTATTTTGACACAATTTTTAAGTGTACATGGTAAATTTTGTGAATACTTATCACGCTTTCACTTAACATCCAACCCCGAGTGCATGTGTGGTGAAGAATTTCAAACTGTGGTTCATCTCCTTTTCTGTTGTCCCATTTTCTGGAGAGAAAGACAAGAATTAATATTCAAGCTAGACTCTCTAGGAACTGAATTTATCTGCTCCGCTTACATCTTTGCTAATGAAGCCACAACAGTATACGTACTTCATGATGTTTATAAACTCAGTGTTTAAGCGTCTGAAATAGTTTAAATTAATATGCATTAGATTAAAACATAGTTTGTTCCTTCTAGTTTTTAAAATATTTTTGTTAAAATTGTATATTTTTATGTATCAACTCTAACCCTCATAAAACACTGTGTAAAATAGGGTTCAATGAATCTGGATAAATAAAAAAACTGTGATTATGTTACGGGATATCAATAATTTAAATGACGAGGTCCCTAAGTGCAAATTTAGTTCAAAAATAATTGCAATACAGATTTAGGACAATTTTTTTCTGTTAATATCCAGAAACAGATTTTCAAGTACAACTATCTCCGTTAATATGAATGAATAGGTAAACGAAGTTTAAGTACTCATTCCTTCAAATACATCAACTGTTCATGCCTGCCTCGGTAGCGTAGGTGGTGGTGTGCTTCACGTTCAAGAAGTCTCAATTTTGAATCTCAGTTAGGTTGAGTTACCTGGATAAGCTTTCTCCAGAGGTATCCTGAAAGACGAAAGTCGGGTAACTCTAAGTCCCATGGGACCCGGACTCATTTGAGCATGATTTTACCCATTTAATTCATTGTCCGATATGACAACCTAATTTAGAAATAGAAGATCTCTGCCCGTAAAATGTTAAAAGTTTTGACTCAGGTGATGAATAATACATGGCAACACAATTGAAGATTTAAACATTAATTACACTTTATAAAGTATAAATGCTTATCCTACAATACGGCTGCTTGTTTTGGACTTTCCAATTACGAAACTCTAAGCTCCGTGGACTCTGGACTCATTTGAGCATCATTTCATCGAATTCATTCATCGACCGATATGACTTAACGTTGGAGGACGTAAATTACGGGAAAAAATCTATTACAATCATAATAGACATGAAAAATATAAACTGAAATGGAGAGATCATGTCCAAAGTATGCCAAATAATAGAACACCTGTGAGGCAATATACTTTGCAAATTTGGACGTCCTATGAAAAGATCTGAACTATTCTGAAGTAGAACAGGTCGATATGACTAACTCTTGAGGACAATGATGGCATTTGAAAGTAAAAGGTATAAGAGGAGCCTCCGCAACCGGATAGAGCTCCACACGTAGGCCCTTCAGACCCTTTCTGTTTCTAATATGACTGGTGGGGTGGAGGATGGAGGGGAAGACGCCAAAGGCTGCCAGATACGATTAACGTATCTGCAAGTATGTATATGTTCCCTAAAGTCTCTGAAAGGTACCTGCGTGAGAACAACAGAGATATGATCTAGCTGAGCGGCCCTAACGACCCAGAAAGAAACACCTACATAGCGCACATGCACCGCCCAACCGCAACATCCAAGTACTGTTACCTTTCCAATAACCAAAGATCAAGAAAATAAGTGGCAGTGGTCAGAGGGCGGAGTCACCGGAAATTGAACCCAGGACCTCATGATTGTGAAATTCAGGCATATCCACAGAATCCTCTTGCTGGTCAATTCGAAGGTAATTGGTCTAAAGTGATGTTTAAGTTCAGAAAATAGAAGGTGGAACAGACCTTGAGCGGCCTTGGTGTAAATAGATAGTTCAACGCAATTAAGTTTTATATACTAGATGTAGTCTCGAGATTGTAGGTCAATACTCCAAAGTACCTTTTGCAGCAACAAAACGTCTATGAACGGACAGCTGCACGCCAAACTCAGTAGATCAGTTTTGTTTTCTTTCATTTTCTCCCCGGCCACCTCGGTAGCGTAGATGGTACCGTGTCTGGCTCACGTTCAAGAGATCCCGAGTTCGAATCTTGGTCGGGGTGAGTTACCTGGATAAGGTTTCTCCGGGGTTTTCCCTTATCCTTCAAGATGAATGCCGGGTAACTGTTGGCTCCATGGACCCTAGACTCATTTCAGCACCATTTCACCCAATTCATTCACCGTCCGATATGACGTTGGAGGGGGTTAATCGCAACAAAAACAAAAATCCCCTCGTCTTATCTCCCTTATATGAGGTTTTAATTTCTTGCAACTGAACTTTACACAGCAGGAATTTACAGTGTTATTCATATACTCTTATGATTGTACATATCATTGCCTTATCACTGTTTCATTTCGGAACAGATATACAAAACATATGTTGGGTAATTTTACCGCGAATTATCTACTTATGTAACATTTAAGAAAACCTAAGGGGTTAAAAATCAACTGTATGTAGAAATGAATGAGATGTTTAGAAACCTCATAAGTAACAAATGTTACTTAGATTTAGAGGAGGACAAAGACACAAAAACTTTAGGTTAACATACAAATAGAAATAGTTTCCTTTTATAATGTGCTTACTAATCCTTCTAAATATTCAGAAACTCGGATATGTTATGAGAGCATTAGTGTAGTAAAATATTATTTTAAAAGTCACTCGTGGTGTTCTTATAAGCTCCACCAAAGTTTAAAAACACTGTGCTTACTACATAGCTTCTGGTTGTAGTAATATTTTAGATATATAGGTTCATATCGACATTATGACATGCTTTTACAAAATTTAATAGATTCATATAGTATCACATTTGGCATGATTCTTTCTCACACACTTTATCTTGAATACAATTTACAGTAAAAAATTACCTTGTTATAATTAAAATGTAATACGAAATTCGTGAACAGCACTAATTCACCATAGTGAAAGTAATTTAATCCATAAATTCTACAATAACTCATTATTATGTAAACTCTTTTTGTTAAAAATATTTCTTCTATTTTAACTTTCCTAGTTGTACAACTATCGTGGTTTTATGCGATTCTTATTTCTCTGTCACTTTTAAGGTCGGGCCTGGAGAACCGAAGCTTTGGATCTGAAAGAGAACAGAATAAGTGATCTGCCCAATGCTTGGTGTGAAGGTGAAGGCCGTAGGTGATATATGAGGGCGAGATGAATGATAGGAAAGATGATGGAGCAATTTTTGGAATGCTGACGAGGGCAACCTGAGCACCCAGAGAAAACCCGTCCCACTGCCATGTTGTCCACCACAAATCTTACTCTGCTGTCAACTGGGATCGAACCCGGGCCGCCTTAGTAAGAGCCAAGCGGTCTACCTACTGAGCCATGGCGCGGCCCTTTGTTAAAACTACATAAACAATTTCATAAATTCCAGATTACATAGAATCGCACTATAAATAATTTCGCTAATACTCTTTTTATTTATAGCAACCCCTTTATAGATTATGTCTTACCTTGGAGGGAAAATATCATTTTGAGGGGCACCCGAAATCTAGTAACAAGGAACCAGGTTAATACGCTTTGTGCTTTGCCAAACTAATAACTGAAAGTCGTTGACGATTTTCCAGTGTTACCACTTTGTGAATATCACTCCATAATGTTACCATTGTTGCTATTCTCTTGCGTTATCATATCGGTGTAGATTCTTTGAAGTTTCACGTTTGTTTTTAACAAACTCAAACACTGATTCTAAGCACTGAATTTTTTAGGAAAGGGAAAATCCAATGAAAAAAGCATCTGCGAAAATTGCAGCTCATGCTCTTCTGTAATTTCATTGGTATAATTTAAGATATGACTGCATAATAAAAGACATAAAATGTGGTCAACATCAACGCTATCTGGAAGCTCAAGAAAAGTGTACGATAATATCAAATAAAAGTAAAAGAGAAATTTAACAGCACAAAACTTAGTATCGTATAATTAACCCACTTCAAATCTTTGACCAATCAGTTATTGGCAAAGCAAAATGTTCCGAAAAAACCGCACTAATATGATTCTGTGGAAATAAGTGTTTGAACTTATTTATATAAATGCTTTTCTCTTGGACTAATATGAAACTTAATTGATAGTAATTTTTGTTTTGTCTGATAATGTCATTCATATAATTCCTCTTTAGTGGGCTGCACTTTATGCACATTTTGGTCAAAATTCCAAATGTCAGTAGCTGATAAGCTTGATGAATAAAACAGCAGATCTCATTTTCTGCTGTCAAAAGTAATAATTTCCTACAATACGGAATTCTCCAAGTACAATCAGGAAGCTTGTTAATATTGCTTCGAAGAGAAAAAACTCGACTTACGTGGTTTCTGTAAAAACTGGTTTAATTGTGGTGTGCTTAAAGTGCACAACTAGTAGTAGACATTAAATGAAAGGAGTAATGATGCTTGTTGCAGTATTCAGAGTGCAGGTAATTGAAGCGAAATTTCGCGGAACTTCGGAAATAAAACGGGCCTTATTTATGGAATTGATAGAAATATACAGAAGTGAACCAAGTGAAATGATTCAACTGTAAACCAAAGCTCGCTCTGAAACATCAATCTGACTACGTCTTTTCGTCCGCTTCCTTAGCCACACAGGTGATTGTTTTGACATTCAGATGTACAAAGTTCCAAATTCCTCTTATCAGCAAAAAAGATATGATAAACAATACAAAACCACTCTTGCGGCATAGTTTCAACAAAAACTATAAGTCATCTGTATGATAGAAGTGAATTGCTTCTTTAAGCGTATTCGCACTGATACTTAAAAGGTACGCGATATTGCAAAATTAAATGAGCCGATTCTTTGTGTCCAGTGATGGTCCAGTTGCTTAATACATCCATATTCCAAATAAACTAAGGAATTCATCGTTGAAGTTATACAAAGGATACAGTAATAAATTTACATAACACGACGCAACGTAGACATACATACAATGAGTTTGATCAATGTAATTGAATTATATTTACGCAGAAATTTTAAATAAAATCTATACTCCCTTAAGATTATAGAATATAATTTAAATCTTTCCTACACGACGTTCCGATACAATTGTACGTCCGTTTACTTCAATAATTGCAATTGCGAAACACGTCTGTTTACTTCACAGTCACCATCGAAAGACGCTTTCTTTCCTAAATCTTTCTCCAAGATTATTCACTTTGTCTTCACTCGTTACCATCACTACCACTTAAACTCAATTCTGACTGGTCCACGTCACACACCAATAAAAAATTTAACATTATTTCATTTATGTGTAGCGTCGTCTCATGACCTACTAAATTTTAACAAATCTTCTTGCTTATTCCAACATTGCATATTGATTCCTAAAGCATATATTTCAGCATATTTAAATATGTTTCAATTCTCGGTTCCCAAACCAAAAACAACCAATTATACCTATATAAGTTATAGTTGTGGTTATCGTGAATTCATACCAAATGTACATTTTTATTTAAAAGCTTTTATCCGCAACAATACAAAGATTGGATATACAAAACATTATTGGTCTTAGATGTGTATATAGAAAAAATATTATGCTACAACGACTAGAGTAAGCTTATGGAGAGGTTGGTGCTGGTCAGTTGAAGAGATAAGTAGAGACAAATCGACGCGGCGGCAATCTCGCTTATTGCAAACACTAGAAACCAATCAACTGATAAGCAAAATCTGAAATGTTCTCTTCTCCCTGCCTCGTAACATTCGCGGAGGTTTCTTGAAAAATATTCGTGTCTATGCATTCGCTTACACGTGTCAAACAGTTAGTGTGTTAATGAGTGTGCCTCTGGTGCGACAAAACACATGATTTCCTCATTGAATTTGTGATTACCTGTGATCAGTTAGTGCTGATACTGAAAAAAGTTAAGGAGTCTTGTATTTCATTCCCTAACGGTGAAAGATGTTCATGTTTGATTACGATGTTACATAGCTGAGAAACTGAAGCGACATAAAAGAAGTGTGGTTCAAAATGAAATTAGATCAAGTTATTATGTGAAAATGAGAAGCAAGTGAAATGAAAATGATAATTGAAGCTAGATAAACTAATTCAGTGACAGTGAGAACGAAATAAAATAACAATGCAAATTTTCACCACATCAAGTTATTAAATGTCAGTGAGAACGTGTTGATGTGACAGTAAAACCCGAGCAGTCAAAATAGGTTAGCAACTTCAAGTTTTTCACCCTGTATATTAATAAAATGGACTGCTACGATAAACGAAGCTCTCAACCCATTACGGACTCATTTGCACCATTATCAACTCATACATGCATTATACAAGGGACTTACGTTAGTTAGAATGAAATATTAAACGCATACGAAAATATATTGTACACGAGGAACGTGCTCCTGAAAGCAGCATGTAGGCAGCAAATTAATCACATTTGAATGTGACCCCACTCTTAGTTTAGGAAACAGAATTCACAGTTCAGTATACGTGGAGGGTCAACATGGTGCGGTCATTGAACTGAAGACACATGAAATGATACACATCGATCACTTTTAAGTAGAACAAATTAGCAGCGGAAATGTTTAAAGCATGAGGAAAACAATTCTGGTTATTTTGTACAAAAAGAGATAAAATCTAAGATTTTTGCACTAAGAATAATATTCCTTTTGTAAGAAAATTATAAATTTATGCTAATGCTCTCACTTATTTAATTATAAATAATGAGGCGAAACTAATTAAATGTCTAGAGATGTAGTCAAATTAAACTGTTATCGCTGATGTGGAAGAACTATTTTATGCAGTATATATTAATTTTTATATATATATCCATAAGCATACGAAAATGAGAATATTAAATACTACTTACAGCTATAGCGGTATCTAGCCTAATCGTCAGCTGTGAAAGCCAGCACCCAGAAACAGGATGACTGGATACTTGTAACCCTGCTGTGCTTGATATACTCAGATCATTCAGTAATTAGTGGCAACATTTGAATTAAAAACAAACAAAACATTTTTGGAGTTACATTATTGCAGTGTTTAGAAGTAATCTCCTCCAGTATGAACTCGCTTCCACACATCAGGGAGCCGATGGATGACATCCACAGCATCTTGTTATCCTAATATTACAACAGACTGCTCTACTGCTGCTCTAATAGCCAGTCTGGTTCTAAACCGAACTCCTCAAAGTGCTAATTTCATTTCTGCAAACATGTCAAATCACATGGGCTCATATCTTGCGAGAAGGGAGGATGCTCCAGAATTGCCAGTTCCATCTGCGAAGTAAATTAACAAGAGGGGCAGACGTGTGAGAGCGAGGACCATCATGTAAGACAATGTGATGATACTTCAGGAAATTTGGACGTTTACGATGCACAGCTGGTCGTAAATGGTGTTCCATAAAGTGACTGTGATATGCACTATTCACACGATTTCCTTGAGAACCTGAATGAGTGATAAGAACACCGTCAAAGTCATACGAAACAATGAACATGACTAAGTGGATCCTGTTCTTGTCGATAATGTTCTGGCGCTGTGGTGAATCGATGTGCCACCACTCATTAGACAGTCTCTTTAATTTTGGTTCGTAGCTTCGAATCCAGGTTTCATCGAAGAAAACGCTTGTCTTTACATTCATAGCGTTGTGTCATCTCGCTGTTTCCATCCTCTGTCACATTGTTTCCTCTGTAAGATAACGTGGAACCCACCGAGTGCAGATTTTCCTAACCTTTAACTTCTTATGTATGTGAAGAATCGTAGCAGGAGCAACTCCATCTTCCCTTGCTACTTCGACACAAATCCACCAAAAATGTCCTTCCAGCAGTGTTCTAAAAGCATTCACATGCACATCAACACTTGCTGATTGCGGTCTGCCAGCTCCACGTTTTTGATGAACGATGGTGTCTCCTTCCTCTCATTCGTCCACCTAGCCACGGTACGATATGCTAAAGTCTGTCTACCACAAGCTTCCAATAATTCTGTAAGGTATTGTCGAGCATTGATATCTCTTGCAACTTGAATTTTAATGAAGCATTTTGTTCGTATTTTTAAACATATTTAGGGCACTAAAGATAACATCCTACAATTAAACTTACTAAAAATTTCTTATTGAATAAAATAATTGTCTTCAAACTCACAGCTAGCAAACATTAGATGCTCTTATTTTTCAGTTTTCACTGTTATCAGCTTACATGGCTTATCTCTGATAGCACTAAATGCAGTCAGTTTTTTCACTAATTTTTAATGACCCATGTTTATTATATATACTTCCACTAAACTGTCAAATGGCGAACGCGAAGCTATTTTCCAGGGGAGGAGTGAAATTCGGGCAACTTAGCCGCCATTGCTTGGAAGCGCTAGCAGGAGAACCGCCTCCTTGTTGCTTACCGGTTGGTTGTACAGGACTGGAACGTCTTCAAAGTCTTTCGGTGGTAGACATCATGAAAAGTCACGATGCCGGGGCGGAAATTTGTGGTTACTGTGCAAAAAGAGCTTTCAAGTTTTGTTTCGAGAGGTTTGCAGTTCTGGAGCGATAAACCGCGATCGGAAGGATCATATGGAAACTGATGAAGGACCTAGATAGTTGTAGAGTGAGTAATAATAAGAGCTGTGGGGTGCTTCTAGCCGAATGCGGCTCTGACAGGGAGGACTCGGCAGGCCGTGGAACACAGCAGGAAGCAGTTCACAGGACAGTAAATGTGGATCCATGGTAAGGAATCAGAGGGCTGTAGAACTTGCAGCAAAACAATTTACATGCAAATATTGGAGTTAGGTTCAGAATCGGTTTTTTGCTGGTGGACCTATGTGAAGGTCAGAAAGATTGTAGTAGCAACAATGGTGGAGCTACAGAGACATAAAGAAACATTTTAGAGACGTGTCGAAATATTGCATTTGTGTATAAGTAAGGCTGATTTTAAGTTAACGATTGAATTAACAATTTTTTGACAAAGTGTTTGTGGTGTACTTTTGTCGAATTTGTCACACATATCACACAGCACGTCCACAGCACGTAACTCTGTTTTTTCCATTTTCAAACGGAGCTCTCACACTGACCAGTTCAGATGGCTGTCAACATTGAACTGCATCGTATACTACAACACATTCAAACTTTCTGTACAATCTTTTGAATAATCGAGCTTACTATCCACAAAGTTGCAATAAAAATATCCATCACTTCATGTAAATTTACCAGACTTATCAAATGACCCTCGTAGATAATACAAAAGTGCCTAATATGATGTCACAGTGTAAGGTTGCTCTTTGGGGTTTCATTAAATACCTCTTGGGTAAAAGTGAATAGAAAATAATGTGATCGTCGCTGCTCTTCCCAAAGCTTCTGATTCCGGAAAAGATAAGTGATAATTATTAGAAACTGTACTGCAGCACGCAATGTCAGAACATGCCAAGTCTACGCTTTTCAGGCTAGGTAAATTGTAGTAAATGGGTAATATGCATTCGGTTTTTCGTTGATCATAACCTTTCCCGTATTATCAGCATGGCAGACCAAAGGGAAGAGTGAATGGTGCCTGTGGTAAAAAGAATCAAATTTTAGCTTTTATGATAATATACATCCATGTTTGTAGAATGCTTTTTGTCTTCACCAGTTCTCATAATTTATGGCATTTTCCGTTTTAGAAATGTTGATTTCAACAGATCACGTCCCCTTTCTGTGCATGGCTCATTCATTAGCCCATTATTAGTGACTACAAACCTTATTTATTGTACACTTCTTAATTTGTCTTATAAGTCATTCGAGAAGTACTAATGTGAAATTCCTCTAAGCATTTTCACTTCTCCTTTTGGCTTTCCATAGCACATGCACTTCATACTTGGAGGCTTTTTATGAGCCTAGGCAATACAGGCCGAAACTTGAAAAGGGCAAAGTTTTAGGTGCTTTTTGTTCAACTGAATGTAAATTAAATTCACATGATCCAGAACTACTTAGGAAGCAGTAATAATGTTAAATTATATCACTACCACATGATAGAAACAGTTGTGGTTATTATGTAAGAAATCTAAAATAGATCAAAATCTTTGTCGTGAACTTTATAGATCAGATCCCTTATGTATAAAAAGTAAACTTAAATGTACATGGGCATCATGATTATCTAAATGCTGTAATAGAAAATAATAAAACAAAATTTGTGTGCAGAAAGCTTGCCAGGTCCCGTCTTCTCCAAAATTGGTTACTTAAGAAAATACAAAATTCAAAACAACCTTTTAATAATTTGATTTACATCAAAACTCCGAAAAGTTTAGAGGTAGGGATAAATTTAGTAAAGGTTTATTATGTTCTGTGCTTCAACTTGGGCAATCGAGTTATCAGCAGTTGACTGATAGTGTGGTAATAAAGAGCTTGCATAAGCAGTTAAAGATAGCGCGAGATAAAGGAGTAGCCCGCACGGATAAAGTTTCCCGTTTAGAAAATTCTAGTGATATCTTGATTGACAGAGAACAGCCGATTTCTTGTTTGTTCCAGAAATCCCTCGAATTTATCAATGAAGTATTTAAGGTATCAAGAGGGCAGTCGCAAACAGAAGTAAGCAGCTGTAAAGATGTTGTAACAGGAGTGTTGTAAACAGATGTAATTAGAGCGCTGTTTGTTATTGTCATTGACCTTGGTAGATTGTGACTGTGTATATGATGTAATACTGCTACTGTGAGTGTATTTTTACAGAAATAAAAAAAATTTGGATTATCTGCAACCTGGACTTTTAATTCTGTGAACCAACAAAGTCACAATAAGGTTAAACTACTGTATCCATTGCCTAATGATTCTCAAATGCCCCCAATATTACTCTAGCAGCTAAAGGAAGCTATGCTATTGAATAAATAAGTAATCAATCTCTTGGTGAAAGAGGTAACAGGTCCACAGTTTTGAACCAGGTCGAAACACCACAAATTTCCTACTATTTCAATACAAACAACTGATAGAAGGAACAAAAATACCCATATGAATGTTGGATAATTATTAAATAACGAAAAAGAGGAATAAAAAAGGAATAAAGGGGATGTAGAGGACACGCATTTTGAGAATAGGTAAATTCGCAGCAATACGCTATTGAGTGAAAATCACGAACAAATAATAATGAAATAAAAATGAATAAAATGTTCAACTCTGACTTTCTACAACTTACATTTACCTTAGACTTATATTCCAGCTTGATTATGAAACTTGAAACATACATTGAATACATATATGGCTATAAAGTGAGCTCAATTTTTATGCATATTAAAAGTTGATTTGAAAATATGTATCTAACTTTTAAATTTTTGGAGAAAATATTTTATTGTTTTGAATTCTTTAAATTCTAAAATGTTATAGCTATAAAAACAGATTTAGGTCTTGGTTTAGAGATCACGTGGTATATGTATTCAAAACCTTTGATTCAAATGCCCTTTGTCGCACACCACTTCTCTTAACGTGCATTGGTACCTGAAGCAAATCGCTGGAGATGAGTTTTTCTCAATTCCAAATATTACCGGCTCGTTTTCAAGGTGCTTATGTTAATTAGACAATATTGTTCTTACTAAATTTCAACCTGGAGGTGGTTGTTGAAGATTTCTAATACGTATCCAGTAGTAAACGTGGCTTATTATTGACGGGCAATGCTATATTTTATCCTTATCCGTAATATCCAGATAGAAGGTTCCCTCTCACTGTATCAATTTTTTCAAGCAGGAAAGGTGTATCCAAAAATGGACGTTGAAACTCGTTAGACTCTCTTGTTTTCAAAGATGATTATCTTATAGTTATGAACGTCATTATTGTTTGGAAGTTTAGCAGATAATATTTTGTATGGTGATTTAATCTCCTTCAGTCACAGTGTGGAGAAAGTCCTCATTAGTTCTTCTTTATTCAAACAATCCTGTCTGGAACATGCTTTCCACACCTTTAAACACATTCGTCAAAAAACTCTTCAATATAGTTCTGAACTGTGAATGTTAGAAATGCATGCGTTCGTAGCATATGCAGCTGCATTATCTTTAATGCTTCAAAAGGCTACAGAAAGGTACTACTTTAAATACCATTTATTTTCTGCAACTTCTGGCTAACTTGACTTATTCTGTTCAAGGCCTCCCTACTATCTTACCACCAGAGATGGAGCGCGGGGACTGAGGTATCAGAGGAGCCTTGAACTGTTAATCTGCTCTAGTAGTCGATTGTTTACTGTAAAATGCTTTATGTGAATCGCCAATGCGGTGTTGTAACTCTTGTACTGTGTTCCCCACACTATAATGCAGCTGTAGGGTACGTTTTACATAAAAAAGTTCTGGCATGCTCCGCGAAAGATTAGAGTTTCAACATATTAATAAGCAGACATCGGATTCCGTACACCTTAGCAATCAATGTACGCGTACAGGTACTATACTAGGTCAAGCGAGACATCCACAAACGTCGGTGTCAACAAGTATACCGATTAGCTGTATGTCTACACCCCGCTACGGATACAAAGTGTAAGCTACGTTACAACATGCCTTTCTCCTCATTGCTTTCGTTGCGGGAATTGCAATAAACAACAACGTTCATTCGTAAATTGTCGAATGTGAATTTTCTGCGCCTCTCACTGAAATAATGTAAAAATATTGGAAGAGAGTTCGTTCAATGTCACATATCGTTAATGGCCATATGAGTAGTACACACCATTTTCATATATTTGTCCGAGACTTGGTTTATTACTTATATTACGCAGCATTGCAAATACAGTATTTTTGAGTAGAATCCTGGACAACTTACTTTTTGTTCGTTTGGTAGGTGGTACCTTCTCTGTATTGTTAGTTTTTGCAGACACTTCCTCGACTGTTTTTAGATAGCTCTAAAGTACATTATTCAAGATGTTTAATGGTTGCTGATAATACCCAAAACTTTTGATTTATAAAATGGAGATTGTTCAATAATTGTTGTGAAAGTAATGCCATTTGCACAATATGTCAAACACCTTGCACTCCCTGGAAGGCAGATCTACCTGCGTGGCGAGCAGTAGTTGTAATGAAACTAAAGCTACGCGTTGCGAACCGGACAATCCCTGTGTGTTGTCCTTGGGACTGACTTCAGCAGATATATACTGCAAGACTCGTAAACTTCATATCCCTTCAAAGGTGTAGGGGCTCCGGTGTTTGTTAGTAAGGCTTGTGCCACTTAGAAAATATACATCTTGTGCTAAGCTGGGATATAAGTGTCCTAGCAGCTAAAAAAAGTAAAAGGAAAAAGAGGCATACAATTGCTATGGTTTTTCTTCCAACACGGAAAAAATAAGATGGTCTCTGTAGTCAAGAAGTCACTATTTGACTTCTCATTCCAGAAAGCTTTCTTCTTCATTTCCTTCTTCTTCTTCTTCTTCCTCCATGGATTAGGCTATATCCCGTTCCGGTCTCACATCAATTCTAGAAAGCTCGGGTTGGAAATCTGGCTGTTATTCCCTAAGTGGGAGAGACTGAAATTATGATATGATAATGCGAAGAGTTGTTTTATAATAACATACACAACTTAAAAATCCTACATTGAGAAAATTAGTTCTCTCTAAAGCGTATATTAAACAATAAAAAGACAAAACAGATATGACAAGCTGAAATGATCATATAGTTTACTTTTCATCCCAGCTACTGATGCTGGTGGTGCTGAACCGAAAGAGATGGCACCGCGGTTGAGTTTGAGGCTCGGCTTTGGGGATACAGGGTTCAAATCCATTTAGGACCATCTTCGTTGACTGAGGTGATTTGTCAGGATTTCTCATTTTCTCATAACGGGAAAATGTAGGAGAGCTGTCCAAAAACTTAGTCTTTAAAGCTTTACTTGGGAAAAATTATTTCCCAAATATATTTTAACTCCGTATCACAAGTGTACCTAACCGGCTGTGATAATATTGAGTGGGCGTTAAACACTATTTGATAGTGAGCTAGAGTTGTTGATGGTAGTAGTAGTTTTGTTTCATTACCTATAGATAACCTTGAGAAGTATTTTCTTCCTAACATTAAACTTAAGTTGTAATTGAAAGTTGACTTCTGGTTCGTCATATATTTTAAGGGCTCATTAGATGTATAGCAGTAGTACACATAAATCATAAGCGAATAAGGATATTGAAATGTGAAGGTGGGGTGGAGGTTCACGTGTGAACGTTGGCACGATTTACCCGAGGTGGTCCAAGTTAGTGAATCGTGCACGGTGAAAGCAAACACTTGTTTTAATTTATAATTCCCCTTGGTACGTCACACCAGATACATCGCAATACCGGCTGCTGCTGTTGCTGCGAAGATGTTACATTTCTACACGGTCACGTTTCTTCCGGCACTCTCACCCAACATTTCGAAATCATGGCATTCAAGTGTCTCTCCCAAGTCTGTGGCCGCTTCATCTTCGAGACTTTATTGTCCAGGGATGGCCAACTGCCATAGCGCCACGTGGCGTTTCTACTTGCACCGAATATATGGAAATTGTAACCTGTTCTGCGTGTAATCGTTACAGAAGTAATGTTAAATTCAGAAATGTTCTCTATATGTGCTTCAATAAGCTATTCTTTTATGAAATTATTTTTTTTACCTGCTCCATGTTAATACAGATACACATTTATGGAAATTGTACCTACAAAGAAATGTGCAATAAAACAAAGGAAATAAGGAAATGCAGTATTCTGTAAATGCTGGTTGCTGTGTGTTGACCTTGAAACTCCGTTCTCGTTTTTCTTGTCTACTCGTTTTGCGGAATAATCAAAAGAAATAAATGCATCGTCCTTGTGTTATTAAGAAGATAAATTAACTCGAACTTGTCACTATTAGTAATTCCAATATACAATGGAAAGAGGTGAACAGAGCATCAATGCAACAAAACGAAAAAGCAGAATAAAGAGAGTAAATGCAATATTGCAATGTCCAACTAATAAGCCGATTGTACCTATGTAAGAAAAGATATTCAAGAGGATATCAGCATACGACACCTATGGACAAACCAATGAGTCCACCTTCTATATATGTAAGTAGTTATCAGCAATGTAAATCCTGTAATACGAAGACTGAAAGCTCAACATATTGGATGCTTCAAATACATCACAATATTAAACCATGAAGTAAAATTCTGTTTTGTCTTAACAAAAGGCTACAGAAGAGCAGTATACTACTTGGAGAGTTACGAATCTCAGAACTACACCTATCATAGTAAAAGTAAGTGCACATATCAAGTTGGCATGGATAATATTCTAATGCTAAAGGTCTGAACTAAATACTCTTGGTTATGTATCGACTCAAATAATTCCTGTGCATTATCGTATACCTAAATTATCAATGACACTGTACTTAATCTGTAACCTGATCCCAACTACGAAAATATCAACACTGTATTTTTAAACTTTTGGATCCTCTAAATCCACTAGAAGCTTAGTAAACATACTTGAAGCCAATGTATGTAGAACGATCCGTTTGCGTACGTGACAACGCGTGGCTGAGGGACCACTGAACAAAACAAAAAATGTCCTCAAGATACATATTAAAATTAATTAAATCGTGTTTATCTAGCCATATATATTCTACAAAACTTAAATGTGCACAGTTACAATCATATACTATGTATCAGTGGGCTAGGAGGGAGTGTTTGGACCACTTTTATACATTTTTAATGCACCTGACTTTCCAGCACATCTAAATCTGACTGTTGCTCACTATGCTGAGAACACTGCAATTCTGGGCAAATGAACCTACAAATAAACAGAGAGACAGCAAAATCTATTATGAAATCAGCATACACTGTGTAGCGAATATGATGCTGGGTGGCGCACAGTTCCAATTTCGGCGACAGTTTGATACAATAATATGGGTAGCTCAGGGTTGAGCAATGAGGTTTCCCTCAGGGTAAGCGTGAGTATGAATGCGGACAGTTTTAATGACACTGGAATGCCCGCTTCAAACTGGTTTAATGACTGCTTTTTTTATCATAACACCAAACTTGAAGTTGCCGACCAAGGGTTACCAATATCACTGTTTGGAGTTACTATATGTGAAATGCTTATTACTCGATAAAACTTAATTCGTTCTTCACGTCTAAATGAACCGACAAATACCTTCTCTCATAGCTTCTAATCTGACCTCGACCAAAACAGAAGAAGAGGACTACCCTCATCGGCTTCACGTTAGGACTAAATGTCCACAACTGCGCGTGGTTGTGTGTGACTTTCACTTCCTCGAAGCCCTCTATTAAACCAAAGATTCCCTTTGTGACTATTTGGTCATGCCATTATGAAGGGCCCGAAGAATGCCGTATTCAAACAAAGCCAAGTGCTAACCTTTAGAACCCCTCCTAGCCATGGTCGCTAAAGCGTATGTCTCTAGTGTTTCGCTACGTAGAGGGTCGTGGGTTCGAGTCCCGCCTTGGGCATGGCTGTTTATGTGTATAGTGAATATTTGTGAAACTAGGAAAACAGATAAGAAAATAGACAGAAATAATGAAAAATCAGTTAAATACGAAAAAAATATATATATCTATATACATAGATATATATTTTTACTAAAAAGAAAAAAAAACTCTGTTAAGGACACTCTTTCTTACGTTTCTTTTGTTAAAACAACTATTAACTCTAACTGCTATTCGACTCAACTGCCCCTGCACGAGGCCACGCCGTGGCTCAGTGGTTAGACCGCTTGGCTCTCACCAAGGCGGCCCGGGTTTCTATTCCAGGCGACCGCCAAGTGAGATTTGTGGTGGACAACACGGCATTGGGGTGGGTTTTCTCCGGGACCTCCGGTTTTCCCCACCATCTCCTTCCACCGGTGCTCCATCTTCATCTCATGCATCATCAGTGTCACCGCCTGCGGTGCCGTATGTAGTAAAAGCAGGCGTTAAACACTACACAATTAATTTCATTTTGCCCCTGCACGCGTTGTAACAAAGAACCAACATTCCTTTCAAATCCATCATGATTCTTTACTTATTTCAATCCTTTAACTTCGGTATCAAATGCAAGCCAAGGAGAGTAAGTATGCATTTTTAACATCATAGTCAAATTCACATACAAGGGAAATATTTATTATTATCTCCTTAAACTAAAAGATGCAATAATACCAACAGCACAACATTTTTGACACTCAGGTTAATTTTGGATATAAACTACACCATAAATGACCGCATCACCATACGTTTTCTGAAGGACATGTCAAGGAACTGCTTTGTCACTTGATTTGCAGTACAAAAGACTACTGTACATACAATTATCTCCTCCCCCGTATTTGGTAGAATGGTTGTGCCACCTTGGATTTCGCTATATCATCACAATTTCGAACACTGCCAGCACAATGTTTGCAAAACAGATTTTTCTGCACTGTTCCTCAGGTACCTTGGTATACTGGAACACTACTGTTCATACTTATCTAGACAGATTTCCTCAGCCCCTCGAGGTGACAATAAGAAGCTCTACAACTCATTTCTGCGTCAGAAAATTCCTTTATTTCTGCAGATAAATCCTACTGACAATCCTACAGTCAATTCGTCAAAATAAAATTGAAAAGAAAATTACCAATAGGACTAAAGCGATATATCTAACCAACATTGCGATTAACAGTGAACAGCAACCGAAACATATTTCAAATAATGTTATTTGAATTTGTAATTAATTATACACAACTATGATGTGCAGCAGTTTTTTTTTCAGAAAGTATCGAAAGCAAATAACGTCTTCCTACTTGGGTAAATTTCAAGCAATTGAAAATTGAAAGCAATAAAAATTAATGCTTGGGAAAGCTTAACTCCACAAAAATATACTAGGACTACATTTTTGTGTCTATTAAGATTACGCCTATCTATTGCAATTTACTAGTTATGCAAAAATAATTCAGAATAAAAAGGACTTCAGAGAAGACCAAAGATGACCAGGATGTTAGATTAACACATGTTGTCCTCAAGTTTTGTGTGTAATCATATTTTCCTTTTAAAATTAGAAATCCTATGAGGGAACGTGAAAATATAATAAATTGGTGATTAAGTTTTTTATTAATTACCAAAGGGAAATTATAAGCCTTCAGAAGTGTTCAACTTTATATTAATGTCCTCTCTTTATGCAATCACCTCTGATTTTCAACCCGTTGCCTTTGGGCCTCGAGGTTGCGCGGTTCAGCAGGCCCTATGTTCCACTTATGGATCTACAGGAATTCATTTACTTACACAATTACTTGGTTTTTTATAATCACTCTTTACTCTGTACCTTTCAAATGTTACACAAATTTTAGTTGCCATTATAAACACACACGTATTGTTGTATTGTTTTGTAATTTATATCCTTTAACGTTAACTCATATCGGACGATGAATGGAATGGGTGAAATTATGCTCAAATGTGCCCAGGGTCCATAGAGCTTAGTCACCCGACATTCATCTTTCAGGATAAAGGAAAACCCTGGGAAAAAGCTTACCTACCCAGGTAACTCACACTGACCGAGATTGCAACTCGGGACCTGTTGAACGTGAGGTAGACACGCTACCACCTCGCTACCAAGGCGGGCAAACACACACGTACACGCAAGCATGCAAACGTAACGTATTAACATTGAATTCGACGTCAGGATCATTTCGGAGTTACTTCATACCACGCAGCCAACCAATACCTTGTTTTCGCTTTTACTATTATAAATCATGCTATATTAGAAAATCATATTTATTTCTAATATATTTCAGATTGCTTTGTATGCTCAATGAAATCAAAGTATTTTTTGTAAGAACAGAAATACAGACACGCTTTAAATCGCATTTTACTTGAAAAACCGGTCTTGGTTATAGAAGAACAGTAAGTATTGAAAATGAATTTAAATCAAAATGTACAATTTAAAGTAATAACAAAAGATTCATTTCATTTTAAGTATACCTTATTACGTTTTATGTAGATATATAATAATAATTTATTAGTGATAGACTGAAAAACGACATTAAATTCCTAATAATAGTAAAATATCCTGATATGAAAGAATAAGCTGATAACAAAATTAGTTTAAAATTAAATTCATTATGATTTCTTCATTTTCCTCCTTCAGCGCAGAAATAGCTGTCATACTTCATTAACAACGAGACTCGTTTGTTGCTTAAAAACACATCTCATGTCGTCTTGAGCATTCTCTGTTAGTTCTGCTAGGGAGTTTATTCTAATTAGCAGCTGTAACGGCAGTAGGCTTCCTTTGCAAAAGGTTCGTATAAATGAGCGTACATGCACAAAAAAGGGTAATAAACAAAAGAAGTACGCAAGCTAGGTCCGGTTTAATTAGGTCCTTCTAAGCAGAGAATGGCGTTCATGAATTATGTTTAACGTTAGCTGTCCAGGTATTACAAACGGCGTCGTTAGATACTGTAAATGTGTTTCAGGAAGCCATTTAAAACAATTTTTCATAGAGTAAGTTCTGTAACGGTGACGCACGTCCAGCAGGTGTAATAAGCTCACAGAGCGGCGAGTTAGTCGTGACATAAGAGCAAACAAGTCCGACGCAGTGGCAGACTGGCTCTTTTGATTCCTGAGCTACTTTAAGTAAGCAGAAGTTCCTTGAAAAGTAATATGACCTGAATATACCATACGCTACGTTTCGTAATGTTCGATCCAGCCTTAAAACCGTACTAGATGTAAACAAAACAAAAAAAAATTGTATTCCTCTGCATTATAACACCTGTAAGAAACAAACAAATGCCACATGCACTCAAGACTCGTGCTTATACTACAGTAAATCGGTTAACTGCTTAATAATATGAGGGTCGTTCAAGTCAATCCGGGACATGCCCCTTTTTCAGTTTAAATGGGCGCCTATGCTGGAGCTTTTGTATGCAGTAGACCGTGGTACCTGTGTCCTGTTACTGCAAGACGGTGTTCATTTCCCTTGCTTCTGGATAGACCGTTATTCAAGATGGCGAACAACAGAAATAAAATTGGATGACAGAAATAAAGTCAAGGTTATAGAAAAGAGGTGCAAAATTTACCTCATACAATATCCTCTCGGTCAATAATAATATTCACTTTACTTTTGTTCAGAAACGTAGATAAAGTTTCAATTAATGATTTATGAAAACTGGAATACATGAAATAAAGCAACGTAGCAATTAGGATTTCGTCAAACTTAAGGCGTCTTTTATTGAAGAACTCGTGTACATAACTATGAATAGCACAATTAGAAAATTACCTACTTGCTCTAATTCTAGCTCATATTTGTTTCCTTTTTCTTTGATGTTCGCAATGCTTTGGTTTACTATTGTTCTTTACGTACACCTACAAACAGTACTTAACCCTTCCTTAGTCCCGTATGTATCTGTGAGATACCTGGCCTAAGTTTGTTTCATTATTATGACAATAAATATAGGCAAGGGCTTGCCGAGCCAGGACATATTCCATAATATCTTTGTTATTGTTTCCTGAAAGTTCCAAGCATTTCTCTCTAATGGTGAGTTTGTAAACGAGACAAACGTCATCATGTGCGTGCTGTTGTATCTGTCAGATACATGGCGCCAACTCACGTTACGATTGTCGCCGCTATCGTATCCAACCATGTCATTGCGAGAGAATGCTGATACAAGTGTATGCATTGTTGCAGGGTAAATGAGAGTATCTTTCATTATTACTGTGAATCGTAGGTTTGAAAATGAGTCAAGTATATGATTTGGAACATCCTGAGGATTTGGAGGAGGTAGATCGGCTTATCTTCGACAATGATGCGCTGCCGTTTGAGGATAATTTTGTAGAAACTGATTCCAAATATGAAGACATAAGTGAAACACGATTTGTGGACACCGATACAGATCATGATGCTGATGAAGAGGAAAGTAATAAAGTGCTAGAAGACTATGAATATTACTATTTTGGTAAGCACAAAGGACACTAAATGATAAGGGTGAAAACACTGAAAACTTTTTTGTTGTTGTAATTTACGTCCTACAACGTTAAGTCATATCGGACGGTGAATAAATTGGGTGAAAGGATGATCAAATGAGTCCATTGTCAATGGAGCTTAGAGTTACTCGACATTTGTCTTTGAGAATAAGCGAAAACCCCGGAAGAAACCTTATCCAGGTAACTCACCACGACCGAGATTCGAACTTGTGACCTCTTGAACGTGAGGCAGACATGCTACCATCTGCCGATAGCAGGCGATGATGGTAATAATGATGATGATAATAATGATAATAATCCTACTACAACCACCACCACTACTAATGATAATAATGATAATGATAATAAAACTGTCTAGAGTTGTGGGGAATACCAAAGCTATGAAAACTGAATTTGACTGCTGGAAGCTTTTCGTCAGTGATTGATACTGTGACTCTAATTGTGCAACACACCAACTGATGCACAGATGACTTCGAAGTGAAATATGAATGTCAGAGTGAATGCAGAGACACAGAATAAAAGAAATGAAGGCCTTTATTGCGTTATTATACCTTGCTGGTGTGTTCCGCGGAGGACGGCAAAATATTCTCGACTTCTGGACAGCAGATGGCCTTTGTGTCAATATTTTCAGGATGACTATGTCCAGCAGATACATCGCGGCTATCGGCATCACGGATGTTGACGCCCCCAACGGAAGGCAGCTATGTACTCGTATATCGTCTTAATGACTTCATATTAGAAAAGGGGTAAACGATACCACGTAGAGGTTAACCTTTAGTTTAATATTCCTATTATTTACTATTTTATATCAACTATACATGTCGGGCTGTTTGAAAAATCCAGAGATAATGGTGCATATTTAACATTATATAGTACTGATCACCCGCGAGTGGCAAACTAGTTTATAACGTCATCAAGTTTTCCTATCAGAGTAGAGTGATGTTAGAAATCATCCAGATGCTCCAATAATCTGAGTTTGTTCCAGAATTTATCAAATAATTTTAATTTTATCAATGATAACTTATTGGTGTTCTGAGAAACAGCTTACAACATGGAGTTTATGAAGTATGACATTTGAAATTTAAATTATCGAAGTAATTTAAAGTCAAGTTAATACACAAATATGTCGAAACTATCAAAATGTTGTTGTTTTCAAAAGCTAGGCTTTGGCAATGAAGCTATTAGCTCTCTTGCTCTCCAATATTTCTGTGTAGTGGGTCCGGCAGGTAGGGCTTCACAGGTTAAAAGATGTTCTTCAGTCCTTTCCTCTTCTTTGTTGCACAGAGGACAATTTGGACTTGTATAAATTCCTATTCTGTGTAAGTGTTTGGCCAAATAATCATGTTCCGTAAGTAATATAAAATTTGCTACTGCAGCTTTACGTGGGATTTCTGGAATAATTTCTGGATTTTTAATTAAAATATTCCATTTTTTATCTTTGGCTTCGTTAGATATTGATTAGTTTTGTTTGTTTTTTTATTTGCTTTTGATTAATGTTTTTATGGATGTAAAGGGTAAGGTTTTACTTTTGTTCTGAATTAAATTTCCACCTTTTTGGCAAGAAAATCAGCTGATTTATTTCCAGCAATTCCATAATGTGCAGGTATCCACTGTAATATAATTGTTTTCTGTAGTTTTTGAAGTTGAATCATTTTATGGCATTACTTAATTGGATTTACCACATTTTATATGAACTTATTGCACATAATGCTGCTTTAGAATCAGAAAGTATGACAGCATTTTTGAATTTATCTATTCTGTATAGAAGGTGTTGGAGTGAAATATGAATAGTCGTTACTTCTGCATCAAAATTTGTTGTGGTATCCTGCTGGTTGATAGAATGAGAACAGTGCACACTTAATTCCTGCTCCTGAGTTGTTGTCCACATTAGATCCATCTGTGTAGACATGTAACCATTCTTCAGGTGGGTATCTGTTGAACACAGTTTCTAATGCTAGTGCTTTTAGTACAGGTTTGGAAGTTTCAGATTTTGTAACTATCAAAATGTTATTTTTTAAAATGTTGGAGCAATTGTTATGCCAGGGATCAAAGAATTTGTTAAACAACATTGGCTGAAGTTCAAAACAGGTGAAGTAAAGGAAGATCTTATCTGATGTAATGTTTACCCCGATAATACCATAGATACAATAAGAGATGTAAACAAAAAAAAACAGATTAATTATAGATTTAGAATAGTCATTTGACAGAAAAAACTGGGAAATATTCAGGAGTAACTTAAGATAAAAACTCCATGCGCAGATTGTGCAAACCGCTCAGAGGCTATATTAAAGCAAATTGTATTGATCCTCAATTGATAGTAAACAGCAATATATTTTTTTCACTTAAATAAAAATTTAGTTCAATGGGAGTGTGCACTTAGCCAATTTTATTATTTATTTAGACGACATCCTAATGAATATGAACAGTTTTTAAGCAATGACGGAAATTCATTCTGAAGTAGCTGCAAGTATCTTACTGTGCAGAATCCAAACCAGATTTCCAAATGATGGCGTGTAAATTTCAATTTATAGTGGAAAATGTAATTATAACATATAAATAAGTTTAAGGTTTACAAATATGCAATTAGCATGCAAGGAACAGCTAGGAATGAAATGAAATTTCTGATTTGAAGGACAAATTTCTGTATCTGATATAAGATCTTTTATTGTCCATCTTCAAAATCGTCAGTAAAATGATCATTATTAATATTTCACTTTATATTTCATAACTTATGCTATTTACTGTATATTATTTTTAATCATCACATTTAGCGGTCCTCTTGGACCCTTCGGCTACATTTTCGACTAAAAATTTAAGTAAAATATTCTTTTTTGAAATGTTGATACTACATTATCTTTGCAGTAGCGTTTCTATATTATTAATTTTTTGATGGAGAGGATGTATTTATAATGCTTCTGCTTTACTCTATCCTTTATGACAGCTCGTAAGTACGGGGAAGTCACTGTTTCAATAAACAAAATTAAAACAATTGAGATATGAAGCTATATCTGGAAATTGTATGTTGTAAGAGACTTTATTTGCAGGTTTTATAATTGTAATACACTGAGGCTTGCTCTTTTCAGCAGCTTGCTTTTTTCATAGCGTGCTTTTTTAAGCGAAATTCAACTTTCCAAAATGTATGAGAAACCGTAGGTCAAAAAGATTTTTAGGACAAGCGGAAATACACGTGAAAAATACGGAACATCACAATATATTTGAACATTTAGAAGTGGCTTCGCTGTAGCATTTAAGGCTCCCATTTCATCACTGGTGGGTTCGATTACGGACCATGGGTTTTCACGTAGTTTTCTTTCATAATTTTTTCTGCTAAATTATTCATTTCATCTTTTGAAAGGCATCTATGTTAATATTTACTTAAGGTCTCTAGAAAGCTTAACACTTATTTTTTTCTCTTCAATATCGGCATTTGACTGCTTAAGCGGGGAAAACTGACATGAAAGTCATTGAAAGTTGTTTGTATCCAGTCCACCACTGCGGAGGATCTTGGGTCACACGACCTTCTCTTAGAAAACAGCTCCAGCAAGTATCCATCATCCTCGTCACTGGTTTATAATGTGCTACGCTCCTGGCGCTTCTTCTTTGGTTTTGCACTAGAAGATTTCTAGAGCTAATTAGAGTTCTGAAGTCACGTACAGTTCTAATTGTAAACTAGTCAACCAAACTGCTCTTCGCCCACACTGTAACTAGCTCAGAACAGCCCAGAAACTTGAGAATAGTTCCCTACTCTCTGTTAGAATAAAAAGGTGTGAGATTCCTTAGTAATGTTTGCAAAAAGCAATACACAATTTGTAACAGTTTAGGAATATCTTAAGCAAATTGTATAAACATTTTTTTTGAAATTATTGAAGTAATAGGGAATTTAGAAAAGCTTTTCGTTAACGTTTGGATGCACAAAAACGATTGGATTCAAGAGAGTTGTCACTGAAAATGAGTTTTGTGTATTTACTTGGCAGTGTTACTTACAATTTAAAAAAAATGTTTAAAAATATTGTAATGTATATATTAAGTATTGTGAAAGAAAACTTCTAGAAAAAATAAACAAGATATGTATATTGGTTGGTACAAGTGACGTTAGTATAAAGAAATGAACGGTTTCTATGGAGAGAGAAAGTAAATAATCTTGTGGAAAAGGAAGCGGATAAGATGAATGTTTTATAGTGATGGGGCCACGCCGTGGCTCAGTGGTTAGACCGCTTGGCTCTCACCAAGGCGGCCCGGGTTCGATCCCAGGCGACCGCAAGGTGAGATTTGTGGTGGACAACACGGCGTTGGGGCAGGTTTTCTCCGGGACCTCCGGTTTCCCCCACCATCTCATTCCACCGGTGCTCCATCTTCATCTCATGCATCATCAGTGTCACCGCCTGCGGTGCCGTATGTAGTAAAAGCGGGCGTTAAACACTACACATTTTATAGTGATGAGTGGACGTGCATGAGAGTGATCTAACAGAAAAGATATTGTGTAATAATGCATATTCAGTGTTCTGAAGAAAAAGTCAATAATCTTGCTGAAGAGGCTTAGAGAGAAATCTTCTTTCGATCAACATATTCAGGAGTGAGCAGACGTATTTTCTTTAATCCATCAATATAATCTTTTAAATATTTAAGTTATTTTTGAGATTATTAGTGGTTTAAGGAACCATATTGTATTTTAAAGCATCATTTTATTAAAAATGGTGGAAAATTAATTTATATTACATTTGGAAACATCGAAGTTATGGAAAATAAATTATATATTACGAAGTTTAACTTATTAAAATTTTATTTATTTCACTTATAACCACCTTTGAAAAGAAGAAGAGATTTTATGACTCATATTTAAGCAGAAACAATACAATAATTAACAGCTAGTTGTGGAATAGTCGACGATATGTACGGCTGAAGGACGACGCTCGAACAGCAAATGAGGTGAGAGGCCATTTGTCATGCTACATATGGCTTCCCAACTTTGGAAACATCTCTACAACGAAGAAATCCCGTTACACAGTATATTCAGGCTTATCACTTATCAAAATATGAGAAATATCTTTGATTCTAGTAATTAGTTTAGCATTCTCTATAAAGGTACAACCAGGAAGTACTCCTGGCCAACGAGCGGCAAAATTTGTGTTCTAGCGGACGCGTGCCTGTAACTTTTCCGGTTTCCCTTTACTCCTTATATCAAAGCAAGCATATTCATCGTAAGTTGTCTTTTTGATTTATGGATGCATAACCACTTATTGCCATAAAAATTTACTTTGTGGTTTAAGGAGCAGTTAGTTATATTATCAAAAGATCACAAAAAGGTTTAATACGCATGACAGTGTAATCAGATATTATTTAATATGTGTACTGCCGCAGTATTTCGAAATGTGTGAGAGGTTAGTTTTCTTGTTTAAACTTGACACGTTTTGCAGAAAAGCACTTGCATTGGATTAGATCACGTTGTTCAACGCTTAGTGCCTGACAACTGTATGATACTTTAGTTGAGCGTAAATGTAGTGCATCAACATTGATTGTTATTTATTTACGTGTGTAAATGTGAACGCTGCATAAAATACAATCCATGGGTTTGAACTCAAGCTTTGTTAGGGAAATCTGAGTAGAGGCAAGAAACAGATTATGTTACATGCTTTAACGTCTTTTCAGAAAGAAATTCCATAGTTACCAATACGACACTGGCCATACGACCAGTGACCACTGGTATCTGAGCTAAACGGGAAATGCTATTTGTCCAGTGTCAACAAGCAAATCACTGCTTATCTATGCACGGTGTACAAAATTGTCATAAAAGTTTAAATTCATAAATAAAGTTTAAAAAGTCAAGTGCTCAATAACCATGATAGCATTAAAACGTATGGCAGTTTTTTTTTGTAAAATTCTTCTGAATGTTTATGAGGGTTTTCAATCGACTTTGGTGAAAACATCACCACTGGAACATTTTAACAACCACCATAGCCTCACAAGGGAAACAAATTTTGAAACTGTAGGCTCGAAAAATATTTTTTGACATACTACTATACGAAGGCTTATTTTCTCAAGGTTTTCACGCAGTTTCGATTATATATTTTAAATCATGATTCAGTTAATGTCGTATGTGTAATGTTACATTGTGTTAGAGAATTTTATGATGTTGTTCCAAAACCCTCGTTTTCCACCGCGCATCTCGACGTATTATAAAGAAGTTCACCAAGATTGATTCTCGGATGGAATGGAAATTCAGGTTACTCTTCCGTATCTTCTTCACCTGCACCACTAGATGTTTCTAACGTCTCCTCAAAATATTAAATATATTAAATGTGCACGAATGCAAAGGACTTTTAATCATCTAATACGGAGGCATGTGAGCTTTCTTACTGCATAATCTTGTTTATCACGTGGTGAGGTACCAGAAAAAATAGATCGTAGCTGCTGGAGGACAAAGCCAGTTGATTGGTTAAATGTTCAGCCTTCCTGAGATAAGTGATTCTTCTACATTCCGGTACCTGACATTTTTCCAGCAGGTTATTTTTCTCTTACTTACTAATCTTTGCTAGTATTAGACCAAATTCATTTGCTACTAAATTCTTATTTGAAATAATATGTGATATATTCATTAGTTATTACAACACTATATTTTCTTGTAGGGTCAGTTTCAGAACTGTTCATTAACATATATACTTTTCTATAACAAACTAAACAGGAGAAACTTTTTGAAATGTGTCTGTATGCTACTTAAAATAAATTTAATGGCTACTTGTAAAAAGGGATTACTATAATTTTACCTTTACAGACGACAATAAAAACAATATCCTTGAATACTAACATACTAAGAAGTAAAATAATAGCCCAGCCATCTTACACTAATCCGCCATGTGCGTGGCCTCTTATCTAAACTGCTAAGTGCATCTAATTTATCAATAATCAAACACGGCCGATTTACAATAGATCCACATAAAATTACAAACTTTGTATTTCATCAAGCGGATTTCCTTAACATTAAGCCTATTCATGAAAGATGTATTACAGTTTCTGTAGTAGATGTTAGTCGCTTTTTGACGGCACCTGTTCAGTTAATTTCTATTTTCATAATTTTCCTATCTTCAGCAATCTATTTTCCCACCTTTTAACAAAATATACACGTTTATTGGAATATAGATTTTTAGCAGGATATGGTAGCTCTTTTTAAACAAGGAAGGAATTCTTGTTGTATTCAGGTACTTATCCCTTCTCTTTAAAGTTACCTGGAGCACTCAGTCTGGGTGGCCCAGTAGGTTAGATCCTAACTTATTCATGCCAAGGTCGTGGGTTCTAACCTGAGTCCAGACCGATACTTTTAAATCGTAACGATACCAAGTCAGTAGACTTACTGACAATATAAACAAACAAAAAAACTCTATAGGACAAATTTCCGACGTTATGATCCTGGAGAAAGCGACAATTTAAGGTACCCTTCACATATAAAACATTTCTTTTTTATGTTACCAGGATTAAACCTATGTCTAGCACTAAATATATAATGATATTTGTTCTCAATTTAATTGGTTTAAAAATGTATTCACAATAAATAATTCATAATTTAATATATATATATATATATATATATATATATATATATATATATAGTTTCCCACTTTACAGCAGTTCAAGCTTTATTCCTGCTTTCTAGAGATTCCTGTCGTTCCATTGTCCTTCTAGTCCCGTCTTCTTCATATGACCATATATTCCCTCGTGTCACGTTCTTCTGGCTCTTTCCCGCTTTCTTCTTCCTGTACTTCCGTCTTTAGGACTTGTTTGGGCCACCGTTCTTCCGGCATCCGTTGTATATGTCCATACCACTGTAGACTTCTACTGGACATGCTGTCTATAACAGTTTCTAGTGCGTCCATTTCATGTCTAATGTAGGCATTTCCGACATGTTGTATTCTTGATAACCTCATACTCCTTCAAAGTCCATCCATTTCTTTCGCTAATATTCTTTTCTGCATTCTTCCATTTATTGTAAATATACTTTTTATTATTGTTTCTAAAATTTGTTGTTTAGTCCTTTTAGTCAAATTTCTATTCCATAAAAGACTGTTCAAACTTCTAATCGCCTTCCATGCACAATTTACCCTATTAATAATGTCTTATTCACAAGTGCCATTCTTATCTATTATAGATTCTAGATACTTAAATTGTTCGACACATTTCATTAGTACATCATTTACTTGCAGAACTTTCGAATTTCTTCCTATTACCATATAAATGGACAAGTATATGCTTAGTATAATTAATTCAACCAAATATTATAAAACGCAATCATAAAGGTAATATAAAAGAACGTATTCTGTTTTAATGGCAATTATTTTTAATCCGCCTACTTCAAATGTACTTATTAATTTTCTAATCATATATTCTATATCATTTTATCCTGTCCTATTATAATCAGGTCATCAACATAATAATAATCTATCAATAAACCTATATAGTCAGGTGCTCGATTACAGGCAAGCTAAAGCACTACGAAGTCACAATTTCTGGATGGCTCGAATAGTTACAGGCAGTAGTTTGGGTTGCCTAACAACACAGGGGCTTTATGTCTCCGGGAGTAGATGCACTTCTGTAACAGGAAGCTTTCTGGCAGACGGGTGCTCAAGGCCTATAATCACGTTATTCGCACTTAAACTTATGCTTCATTCATAACATCACAGAGAGATCATTATACAAAAACAATATACTAGTTTGCAATATTGTTATTTGGAGAATGTCAACATAATCATTGCACTTTAACCCGTTTTTCAGGGAGACTGTATCACAGTCATAGCTTCTTCTGTTTAACTTCCGTGAATTAAAACCGTAATTGAGGAATCAGTGTCGAATGATTGCGAAAAATTAATCACTATGGCTTCAAAAGAAATATTCTGTGGTAGTAAATGCTTTGAGAGAATTAGTTACCATAAATGCTCATACCAGCTGTAAAGCTGCTTGCACGAACTGCGAAGCCATGCTGCAAGAGTGCGTAGGATGACAAAAGTGAAATCTTCTAATTCACAAATTAATTTAACAAATTAATACAATGTGGTATAAATCTCTAAATTATGTGGTTAAGGTGAAGCTCGTGATTTCGCCATAAAGTAGAATATCTCCACAACAGCATAAATATTATCTCCATATGATATATTCAGGTAGTGATAGCGTGCATGGTAGCAGCCTATATGATGAATAAATAACAGTATCACTGAATTTATGCAACCTTTTATTATTATACCACATAAATATGTATTTAATTGTTTTTCATCTTTGTTTGATATGCAAAATCCACACCATAATATGAAGCATTTTTCGACCAGGTGAATTGTAGAAGTGATGATAACCATAAATGTCAGAACACAGTGCACGTTTAAGGTTGCTTAGTCTTGGTCGTTTTATCGTTTAACATGTTGAATAGAATACCTCAAAATGTTATCCAAATGTCCAACAAAGTCAGAAAACCTCAAAGAAATGACTTTCACCTTGAATATTTGTGGACCAATGTTATTTTAGATGCAATATTTCTTTGGGGCATTTTGCTTTGTGTTCAGGTTTCCGTATACAAGACGAGCTTAATAGATTATATTCTTTGTACATACGTGAGGATTCGTATTTATCAGAATCACTTCCTTACAGAAATTACCTCAAACATAATTTGTGCATATGCAATTATAACAGCTGCAACATTTGAGCAGTGTGAGGAATGAGAAAGTATGTTGTGTGCCAACAGGAAATACGTTATTTTAAACACCATTTTTGAATGAAAAGTAGGTCCTTTACAACAGAAGCAACTGATTTCAAGGGAACAGACCACTCAACCTATTCCGAGTATCAATTTAAGACACCTCTACCCGTCAATTCAAGCACACTGGTGCAATTATTACAGTCAAGATAATCCCCTTCCCTCATCTCTCCCTCCCCCTCCATTCATCCTTACACTCACCCTCCCTCCCACCCTCCACCCACCCCTCCCCATCATCCTCCCCTTCATCCTGCTATTCTTACCTCCATCCATCCATGTATTTATTTATTAATTAATTTAGTATTTATTTTATTTAATATTTATTTATTATTTATTTTTATGAATGTGTAAGGCCTAAGCCCAATTACAATACTCATTCATAAACAGTACTATTTGTAATTTTACGTCCTCGAACATTAAGTCATATCGGACGGTGAATGAAATGGGTGAAATGATGCTCAAATGTGTCCAGGGTCCATGGAGCTTAGAGCTACCCAACATTTGTCTTTAAGGATAAGGAAAACCCTGGAAAAAACCTTATCCAGGTAATTCATCCTGACCGAGATTCGAACTCGGGATCTCTAGAAAGTGAGGCAGACACGCTACCATCTACGCTACCGAGTCGATTCATAAACATTGTTACATACAGTAATATTTATACAATTAAGTGAATAATAATGATAATAATGATAATAATAATGATGATGATGATGATAATGATGATGATGATGATGATGATGATAAAATGGAACTGGTGGTGGCAGAGTAGGTATATCTCATGGGAAATATTTGTTCTAGGCACTGCCAAACACCACAAAACCTGGAAGCACTGCTGAAATATGACAGACGGAGAGAAACCGAAATGTCGGAAATGAAGGTTTGGGGGTTTAGAAGCCTCTCCAGCATGTGTTAAGTTTTGCGTGGCATGAAAGCCTTTGATAACATAAGTTTGAATAGGCCGCGCCATGGCTCAGTGGTTACACCGCTTGGCTCTCACAGGCGACCCAGGCGACCGCAAAGTGAGATTTGTGATGGACAACACGGCGCTGGGGCGGGTTTTCTCCGGGACCTCCGGTTTCCCCCGCCATCTCATTTCCACCGGTACTCCATCTTCAATTCATGTATCATCAGAGTCACCGCCTGCGGTGCCGTATGTAGTAAAAGCGGGCGTTAAACACTACACATTTCATTTCATTTCATTTTTTGAATATTCGAATAGAATCAAACATAAGACCACCGGAATACGAGTCTCAAATGCTCCCTCATTTTCGAATTATCAGTAAAAAAGTAGTTTTATGGTGTTTTTAAAATCATAATGAGAACGTTAAATGAAATATACAAAAATAAATACTAACAAATGACTTATGTGCTAAAGGAACGCTTTGATTATGACAAATGTTGTAATAGAAGTCTTCTTCCATGTACAAAGGAACATTGCACGAATCACTTCATTAATGTTGTAAGGTAATGTCAAATTCGTGACTGTATGATAACTTCCATTAGCAGGAGATCTTATTCAGTGATATCATGTAAATGGTACGCACTTTCCGTAAAACGCCACTAACGTGCACGCGTATGATTGAAAAGCATCTACCTTCATAAAAGTACCGGCAACCATGTGGCTTTGCACCTTGGAACGTGAATTTCTTCTCATGATCTAACATAAATGACCGCCGTAGGGAAGTAGATGGGTATATTATTATTTACACGGCGGTGTATATAAATAACAGAGAGGAAACAATGGGTAATGACCGGCGAGCTAAAGAGGGAAATATTTCATATGTGTCACTAAAACGTATGTGTTCTCCCGCGCAACTCGCGATGTTAAGGATACTCTGAAATAACTCAAAAATAAATATCTGTTCTGTCTTTAACCTTAAAAAGGTCGACTGTAGAAAAAGAATATGGGGAAAACTTCCTTTTGTTTTTAGAGTATTCCCTGTTAACTGTCGAATATTCTCTTAAAAAAATTAAAGCAAATCCTCCACTTTCATATTCAACATTAAAACCTGAAACTAATTCAGATCCACCTTCAGCAAAATCAAATGGACCATGATTAGATTTAACACTCGTTTTGTTGAACTGCTGGAAATTTAAGGTCACTCAATAAATAAAACGTTAAGTTACAATGAATGGTGCGACCACGAGTTTACCTATATCTTGCTACACAGTGATATCAAAAGATGAACAGAAAAATTGCTAATGAATAATGGGACACTCGTGAACAATGTTAACGATAATGACGTGGCTCTGTGTTTTATTAAGTAATTTGAGTAATAGACAACCGCGTGCTTTATTGGAGCGTAGATCTCACAGATGATAATATATTTAGATGCGTGCTTCAGGGATCTACTCAGAAACCTCTGTTGTTCATTATTTATACAACCGGCTTACCATATGTGATTAACTAAGATTGTGTTAATAGTTAGTAATTTACAGTTTATTTAGTCACCATATCGTAAAATAATGAATAGTTGTTAATGAAATCAGTCACATTAAAAAGATAATTTATTATTGGTATGCGTTAAATGCTTTAGTAACAGCAAAACCTACAACTTTATAACCAACATTGATACAATAAATGGTAACACAAAAAATATTTGGGTCTTTTATTACAATATTAGATTTAAAAGAAAAACTAAGATTTTTATTCAATTACTAGTATATCCAACGGAGTTTTTATGTTCAGTATATCTGGACAAAATATAAACTTAAGTATATTAAAGTATAAATGTTAGAGTTTTGTCCATTCTTTTTGTTGTTGTTGTTGTTGTAATTTACGTCCTCCAACGTTAAGTCATATCGGACGATGAATGGAATGGGTGAAATGATGCTCAAATGAGCCCAGGATCTATGGCGCTTAGAGTTGCCCGACATTCGTCTTTCAGGCTAAGGGAAACCACTTGAAAAACCGTATCCAGATAACCCACCCTGACCGAGATTCGAACTTGGGGCCTCTTGAACGTGAGGCAGATTCGCTACCATCCACGCTACCGAGGTGGGCATCCATTCGTGTGATGTAACTATGGTATAATGATATCTATAAGTGCAAAATGCTCCTGATATTACAAAAGAGAGCAGTAGTTACATGTTGAAAGTTAAAACACTGCAAAACCCTGTCGAAGAAACGTGACTTGAGATCAAACGTTTGTATAAATTCCATAGCTAGAGCCAATTTTACTGAGGTGGGAATTATTTATACCTTATCAAAACAACAAAGACTTAAGCATATTAAATTTGATTGCAAACTGTGCCGAATAGTGTTATGACAGATCTGTTTACATAACATTAGTGCATATTTTCAAGTAATGAACTGAACAGTGTATTATTATATCCTAACAATATTTCTCGCGTGTCGAGGTGAAGTTGTGCTGTATTCACTATCCTAGTACGCAGGGATGGCTTGTCAAATCTGCATGGTGACTTACTTGTAAATAAAACTGATTGTAATACAAAATTAATTATAAATGAAAACAAAATCCAATGCAGGATTTATGTTGCTTTTTAATAGTTAACAGGTGGCTAGTTAAACATTAAATAGATTACCGTTTATTCTTTCAGCGTGTTTTATGCATATAGAGTAGCTAAATACTACTTTCTTTCCTATTTTTCATTCCCTTCGCATTCCTCTTCATCTTCATCAACATGTTGCTCTCTCTCTCAAGGACTAACTAGGCCATATCTTTAGCCAGTAGCCTGTCGATTGACAAAGTAAACACAGCATATAGAGGAGGTTAATAACTTTAATCAAATTCTTTGTATTATAATTGTAATAAACTATAATTGATTTTCTTAGTAACACTGCAAACCGTTAGCACATGTTCTGTGTTACCCATTTCTCCACAAGCACAATATAAATAACCTTTCTTTTCCGCTTTGTAAAATAGTATTGCTGCGATCGTAATATAATTTTAAAAATGTTTTGGAGATCCTTCATAGTAAACTACATACTTTTAAACCATAGAGCTGCACTTAATCCCTTTATCCAGAGAACTTCAGGATGTTTATTAATCCATTATCTTCTTATATCTTTATTTAATTTGGCACACATATCTTTACGGGTGAAAATGTACTATTATTTTCATTCTTGTCGCCTTTTCCAATAGATTCAATTTATATTTTCTAGTGATATTGCTATTTCCTGAATCCAGATTAATTTGCCGCTCAGTCTTTACCAATTAGCCATTTAGATTTAAAGATAATGTTCCAAGAAAATTCAGGTGTACATTTCATTTGCTGTAAAAATATATAATGAATACTTGGCATTTTAATGAAAAAGTTTGTGTTTTAGAGCACAGAAGTTTTCCAAAAAGTGCTTCACGTAAAGGAAAGTTTGGGTTGGGGGATTTCACTGAAAATTTTTTGTCTCATTCTTGGAAGATGAATATAATTCAGGTAAAATTTTATGTTTGAACGAACTTTTCATTTTTGATTTATGCCCTTCAAAAACACACACGGACATATAAAAAGGTTTCTAATGTTTTAGTCAGGAGCCTTAAAATGTATTCTTCCAGTAAAAATACGGACATCATAGTCTAGTTGGGATGCAATGACTTCTCTAACTATATCGACATGTTAGAGAAATTAAAATGTAATTAAAACATAAGAATTATTCACTGGTGGAGATCTCATTAGTCATTATTTATTATTTTGTAAGTTTTTCGGCTTTGTAAATTAACCTTTATTACGAAGATGTGTATGCTGTGTTTGGATCAGTGCAATTGTTACCATCATGTCTTGTATAGGTAAACTCAAATTCCTTAATTTATTCATCCATCATCCATCCAATGCATAAATATGTGATACTGAAATGAGTGTGATGTTATTAGTAATATATTTTACTTCATGTTACCAGTATAATGATACATTAAATAAGTAGTATTAAGTGTTAGATTCAGATTAAAAGATACATTCAAATATTATAATTTATATGAGAATAATAGAGATAAATAATAATGAGAATATGAATAGTAAATAACAGTCAAAATAAGAACGAAGAATCAAAAAGATAAATGAGTATAGATTTGAAAACAGTGCAGATTTTGAGCCGTTGACCGCGTCCGTTTAGCTCATCTCGCGTCTGGCTGGCAACGAGAACAGACCTATGTTTCGTTCCGTCACATAAACTTCTCCAGAAATATACAATTTATGAATATATTTGTTCCATATCAAGTGAATTAGTATTATAAACGTGACCGAGATATTTTGAACATTTAATATCAAGTTTTAAAACAATAAAATTTGATTAAAACTTTAACTCTCTGTCTTTTCTTACAATATTTATCCTGATAGTTACCTCACATTGCTCTACCGAGCATGCTTGGCATTGATGCAGATGCTGGTGAGATCTTGGAGATATTTAATATCAAAGGAGGGCACTTTTATTTTCCGCATCATACACACACACACACACACACACGCACACACACACACACACACACACACACACACACACACACACACACACACTTACACACTCACAAGAATAGAATAATCCTGGAATAGATTATTATAAAATGTGATTATTTTGTTAAAGCTAATGTAGGTATTATGCATTATTATTACTTACACAAACATAAGAATTTCCCTGTAAAAGTAATTGCGTATAAATTCTCTATAACCACACATCGGTCGTGAAAATTTTTCTGTCGCACGAGGCAGTTCAATTTTTTTTTTCTTACTCAGCCACTTACTCCATTAAGGCCGATGCCATTTTAGAGGATTTTTAAACACAACATTGCATTTTGGAGGTAAATGATGGGATTCTTATTTCAGTAGATTAATTGGTGTGTGTTCTATTCTTGCATTGTACTCCTACTTTGGCACAAGGCACTTGTGGGAGGCATTCAAACAATGGAAGGAATCAGTACCCAAGATCAAAGATGGGACGTTCCGGCTTGGCCTCCTCCAAACACTGCTGCAACAACAATAAGAGTTTTTAGAGACCATATGGCAGTTTGCTACCGCATGGAATTCTGATTACCAGATAATGGCGGATATTATATCTGGTATCCAATGGTGACTATTTACACCTCTTTATTAGAAGCTCTATATGAGGATTTTGAGAAACACATATTGCCTAGATTTGGATAGTGAGAGTCAGACTGAAAAATTTAATGCCATTGCCGGGATGTGAACCACGGATATGCCGGTCTCCGTCCGATTGTTCTTAACCATTGAGCTATCAACACCAGTATTCATATAGTGAAATCAACATTAGAATGAACCGCGAAACAAATGAGTAAAAACAAAAAACATTTCGGTTAATAGAGAAATTGGAAACAGGAATATAAATGATAATACAAGTGTCTTATAAATGTCACTATGGTAGTTAGCATGTACCTCCATATCATTATACTACATAAAGTGAAAACGAACCGGTAATAGTAAAGTTAAATCAAGAAACGAATGCCGCTTTTGGGTAGCGTAATAATTTGTCAGACAGTGTAATTGCATTTGTTTTGCGTGTGGGAAGAAGCCTCTCTCACTACCGGTTTCTGAAGGTTCTGGTTTAGACCACACATCAGCTTTAGTGGAGCCTTAAGCGAAGTTGTTGTTAAAACACATTCCTCCCCCGCATCGTGAATGTCGTTGTGCAATTCCTGTATTGTCCGTCTCTTTTATCTTGCGGGACGAACAAAGTCGATTATCCCACATGTTACTGCAGTGGCGTTATATCTTTATCCTATCCACTTTCGGCCCTTGTTAGGGTAGTCTATCTCTTAACCTGCACTGGCCAAGAAACTCCAGATGCACGACCGTAAGTCTTGGAGGTTTTTTATGCTAATGTTTTGGATGCAAAATTAAATGTTTTAAGAATATGTTCTACATTATCCTATGCAGATGTATCTCTTCTACAAAGCAGTGTTCAGTTTTGTGTGTTTTACTATAGTTTTTGAGATCAATAACATGGAATGTCAAGTCAACATTCAAGTGCTGATCGAACAGCTTCTGTGGCTTTGGCATCTCGATTAAGCGCAAAAAGTAGTTGTCAAAAGTGCTCTTTCTTGCCAACTTATACTTAATTTTTATTGAAATGAAAAGAACAGAACAGAAAGTTCTAATACTGCGTAGCAGGACCTGACGCCTGGAGCCCTAATTACCAAACGATGAGCAACAAATATAAAAACTCCATATATAGTGACCTTCCAATTTTCAATTCCCACTTCACTAATATGATCTAAGTGGCATTAAGAACTCGATCTAGTTGAACTTTACACTGGTGTTTCATTTTCTTCGTGACGTAGTGGCGTAATGAACTGCGCGGTACTTAGCTTTTACTTTAATGCACTGAGGGGATGGAGGGTTGGACACAAGACAACTCCAATCTGCGACGGTTATTTTTTATTCTAAACCTCTAAACATTCTTAATAGTTCAATTTTGTTAGTTTAAATTTGTTAAGAAGAGAATTCATTGGAAATTATTAGAAACTTTAGTGTAAAGTGTACAAGATTAAGAAACAATTGACGGTAAACTTTGAATGAATAGGTCAAAACGGAAAAAAAGAATAATGTTAGTGTAATTAAGGACTATAATAGTAGTCTAAAATTATAAATAATGTTACTTGAGTGTTAAATTGTTTAAATGTGATTTAAACAAAAGACTATGTAAATTATTAAATATGGTAATTCAAAGTGGTCGAAAAAGATGACGTGAACCAATGAGAAATTATTGAATTGGACTTTGATATGATAATTTCAGATGTTTTAGCATTAGCATCATTCTTTATATGGACGTCATTGAGTTAAGAAACAAAACCTATCGGTGTGAAGGAACTTGATTTCAAGTTATACTATGAAAAGTTATAAAAATGTTTGATTTCAATACTTGATTTAGGACGCCTCTAGAGTTACTTATTAATGTGTGTTTTGACACGTTTCTGTTAATTTTATATAGAATTAAAAATTGTAATATTTAGCAAGAAGTTGAACGATTCTTTCACTTCGTTTGGTAAATTTGTTCCATGCAGTTTCCGTCCAAGACTACACCCGAGGTAAGAGGTTTTCATGCTTCGACTGGAGCAGCCTATGACATCTAGAGGAATTGCTCAGCCTGAAACGCCAGATGTAATCAAAAGTTCAAATTGAGACGACTACGAGACCTGAAACATCGGCACCTACCTCATATGCAGGACGCAGCAAATGCATCTGCAGGATGCTGCATCTACCCAACCCTATGATCTTGTCACAAATCTCTGGTACAGAGTAGCATTTATAACACGTCATATAGACGTAACAAACTCACTCGTAGAACAGCACTTATGTCGCAATAAAAAGTACTCTCACTCACTCACTCACTCACTCACTCACTCACTCACTCACTCACTCACTCACTCACTCACTCACTCACTCACTCACTCACTCATTAAACTCACTAAACTCGTTACTCTCCTAAGCAACTGAATCAGTCGAGGCCGTTTGCTTCTATAGCAAATGAGTTCTAGAATGCTCTGGACACACGACCTGGATTAAATACAGTGAGTATTTAAACTTTCAAAACTTGTAATAGATATGACGCCTTGTCAATTTTACCATGTAATAAACTCTGGATGCAGTCATTAATCAGATTCAGGTTTGCAACTCATTCGCTAGAAGTGAGCAACTTTACCAATTAAATTATTGATTTATGTTATTATAGTAATTCATAACATAAGCTCTGTCTATTTATTCCAGAACAGAATTAGGAAAATTAAAACCAGTTACTTGACCAGATGTTAAGAAGGATTGAAAATGCCTTCAAATATCAGGAACAATTAATATTATTGAAGTGCTGCTTGGCTAGAGTCTTCGAATTGGATTAACCTAAGGTGTCGCAAACGGAGAACCGTTGATAAGGTCTGAAAAGCAAGGAAAAGGGCAGACTAACTGCATGGTGTTCTACAATTACTACTTTTGTGCAAAGTGCAATATAGATTCCATATCCACTAGAATTTCACTTATTGATAATTTTGCCTTTCTCTCAACATTTCTCGAGTTCAACTCTCTGGGAGCAACAAAGATATGTTCTCTGACATCCCAGAGCGCTTAGTTGACTGTTAGTGTGCTATTCCACGCCTGGCGTGAAAGAACGATTAAATTACGAACAAATAACCTAATAGTGGCAACTATAAAGCCTGGGACTTAAGTGCTTACACAAAAGATGCGTATCTCATGGTATATGAGAACCTCTAGCGCTTAGCCGGGAAACATATGAGTCAGTTGGAGAATTTAATGTTATGCTGGCTTATTGACCATGGTAGCTTAATAGTTAAGAGTATCCGGACGGAGACCGGGAGATCCTTGGTTCAAATCCCGGCCATGGTATTGAATTTTTCAGTCTGATTTTATTCAAATAAAATGTTATATCATGTAATGTGATGTGATGCTGTGTTTATACCTTAAATTGTATATTGATAGCTTAATCATATTTGTCAAAACACAACGACATTTTATTTACGCTATATAATTTACACCTCTCCAAAATGCCTCAAGAGTTACATACTCTTACATTTTCCATTCAGCTGCAATATTCTCTCAGTCTTCCTTCAGGATTTTTCCGTGTTGCACATCACTACTTTCTGCATACTGGTCTCTAACACATCAACATCTTTAGACGATGTCTGAGGAGATGGGTCTTGAGAACGAGAAATTGCCAAAACTAAATTGCCAATATCCTAAATTTCCTGAGTGATTTCCACCAAAATATCCCCAAACATTTGAAAATACCTTTATAAATTTCACTTTTGAATCGTTTTTAGCTATTCAGGTGATCATCAGGCATATGATGTCTGCTTTCAAATACAATATACAGCAAACCAAGGGACTCGAAAATGTTAATTAACATTATTGTATCTTTGAAAACCCAACTGTACGAATAGTTTGGTGTCATTTTTGCCATCAAACAGGAATATGCTTTGCACCTGAAAACATGTAATAGATCAAATCTAAATACTCTTATCTACGTTATAGGCTACACTCAGCTACAACAGTACATTCGGTGCTCGTCCCTTCGTGTTTGTAACTTCAATTTGGTATGCATATCCACCAAACTAATCAAATATTCCCAAAGAGAGATAATGTTCATACCAAGTTTCAGTGATGTTCGCTAACCTACGTATTGGGAAATCTTAAATGTGTTGGTAATTCTCTTAATGTAACTTTGTTTTATCCTTATAAAATCTCTCTTCGTAATATTTTCAACTTCCAGTATAACAGAGTTTACCTTTACTTCTAATACGTAAGCATTATTGTAAAAATCACAGAAATCTAGTATCCGAATGCGTCCAACTGTTATATACATTTTATATACTGTTCATAGTTTATTACTATAGAAACGACTATGGCAAACGATGATGGTCCGAAAATTCGATATCATGACTTCCCGGAAATAATATTTTGTAATTTCTTGAATACAAGTACAGGATATTTTTAGTAATTTATGTTTGTGTGTCCATCTCCAAACGGTATAATCCACAAACAAAATGTCCTAAAATTGAGCTAAAAACTGAATATGACATAATAAATTACTCTTAAAATTGAACTTGAACTTCGGCTTGTTCCAATGAGATGAAATGAACATTGAACAATTGATATTTATTTTTAAAATATATTTTCAATCCAAATTAAATCTGTATATGAATTTTGTGAGATATATCATTAAGTCGTCTTAATTCTGAATGACTAATTGTAAACCTCAGAGGCAGAGAAAATTTACTTGTAAGAAAAATGTGTATTACGTTGAAGCAGAGAATTTATGACTAACAATTCCTTTGGGTAGTTGATCCTTTTGGGGACATTCCCTAATGTTAGTTTGAATTATTCAATATCAAAGAGAAGTGAATTTCAAAGTCATCATAGAAGGCCAGCTCTTAAGGGTACGTATGACTGAAATTTCATGAAAATCGTGAAAATAACGACTTTTTTATTTCAATTCTATAAAATAATTTAGACATTCCCGAATGTGAAAAATGCATAATTTGCCTCCGAACGCCATTTTTAAATGCTTGTTTAAATGTCGGTGGCCTTTAAACTCTGTCAGAGTCACGCCCTCTTTTGCCTACATCCACATTCTTTGTCTGTTTTCCGTTCTTAAATTTTCAATTCAAGAAAAGAAAAATAAGGCTTTCAGACAAAATAGCTCCTAAAATGTTGCCAATATATCAGAGGCTGGCTTGTACAACATTACTAGAGAGGTGCAAAACAGGAAAAACACAGAATGCCAATGAATCTTTGCATCACGTCATATGGAATAAGTGCCCAAAGGAAGTTTTCATATCAAAACAAAAATTGGATCTTGCTGTTATTAAAAGTATCAGTGAGTTTAACATGGGTAGTCTTAAGTTATTGGAGCTGCAGCGAAATATCAGAGGTGAAAGTGTAGTAGACTCAGCAAGGAAAACTTCAGTGCAGCGAGATCAGACTCGTATCCTGCAAAGCAAGAAGCGAAGTTGTGCAGAAGAAAAGCAACATCTAAAGAGAAAAAGGATGAAAAAGCAGCAACAGAGGAGAGGAAAAAGAAATCTGAGGGTCCAACCTATCAGCCTGGTGGATTTTAATGTGAGTTATGCAATCAAATCTTTAATCGCTGTTTTCTCAATGTTCATATTTTCAGCATTTTTATTCCTGTAAAATGCTCCTTGCGATGCAGTTTTTGTACTACATTCATGAAATTTCCTACACAGGTTCAGAATATCATGAGGAATGAAAATTGCCCTAGGTTTTATTGTGAAATGTATATAAGGATATATTTTTAATTTTCAAACACAAAACTTGCAGTTTTTTAGACAAAAAAAGAATATTAGCAAATTAAAAAATTTTTGTGACCTAAACTAAAGGAGACACAGAAAAACCCAGAGCAATTTCAAAAAGTATGTGTATTATGAACATAGGGTTAAAATATTAGACCAAAATTCAAAATATTTTGTCGCAAGGGACTTTTTTAGTGACGCAACAAAAACATACAAAATTTATCATAATTTCTAAACTGCTGGAGAAAAATGTTTTAAATTTAGGTTGTAACATGTTTACATTATACTACACCTATGGTGTAAATTTCAAAAAGCTAGCATTATTAGTTCAGAATTTGAAAATTTCAGTCATACATACCCTTAAAGAGTTTCATATATCTTCTATCTTGAAACGTGTATTTTTCATTTCCCTTCTACCTGGAAAGGTTTATCATATAATCATTTATACAAATTATCCCATTTAACATGGGTAGATAAAAGAAATAGTATTTGTAAGAATACTTTATACAAGAGTGGTCATACGAGTGTACATACCCTTTTAACTATTGTAAAATATGTGTATGAGAGGAAAAATTGAAAATTTTAGTTATTATTTACTAAACATGCACAGGAACATCATATACTTAGACAAGGATAGAAACTGTCAAAACATAAAACGAAAAGGGAACAAGAATATTTAAAATTTGGATGTTGTACGCCTCGAAACTGCAAAGTCAGTTTAAAAGTCAGCAATGACAACCAATGGAGCATCGATGCTACACTAATCCAGATGAAAGTTCTGAACAGTCATGACAAACATTTTTAGGCTAAATGAGAGTAAATCTCCTCAGATAGTACGTGTTTAATTCCTTGGGTTGGTGAACCTCCCTAATTTTGCAGGAAATGAGGACCAATAGTTGGGGGTTTCCATTGTTAGTAACGCCACTGATAGAGTTAAGTGGGTGTGCCCATCTAACTTGAGAACATTGTTTTCATATTTCCGTGGTTAACACACGTGCTTTACAATGTCTGCAAACGAAAGGCATGGTGACCGGTCGCCACAAGGAGGTCAGCCAGAAACCGTGCAGAGCTTCGGGTGACGAGATTCGACCTTTCTAATGGTACATGACCTCAGTGGACAACACCTATGTGTAACCTGCGGGTCATTGCCCATTACTTTCGAAAACCGTTCACTAGAAGATGGAACAAGGTTCTGCGGATTGCATTGTGTGAAAATGTGACCTTCTATTTGTTGTATTGGAAATAACTACCTAGAAAATCCTTGTAAACATTTAAAACAGGATAGGCTAAATAATATTAACAAAGTGTGCTTTGTTACTTTTGTTGCTTAACTTGGCTTCCATGTACATCTCATCGCGCCTTTAGATACGCTGATGTATATGATAAAGAGAAAACCTGATTGCGTAGTTGCAATTAAGTGCAATTTAATTTTCTGCTGATTTAATCAGTTTCTGGAGTGCTGTGCTCATGTAAGTGATGGTTTGTGGGCTTGTGCAGGGAGTGATTACTAACAGTTTATCCTAGTTGTGTAGTCGCCTTCGTCTATCATCTGCTTCGTTATTCGTTTGTCGACTGTTTTTCTATCACTGGTACTTTGGTTCGTGGTGCAGAGATTCATTCGGGTTTTATGCGACAAATGAAATCTACGAAAACCTCTTATGAATGACTAGCACTTGGAATTTGATTGCTGAATGCTATTAGCAGAATTATACTCTTTCTCAACACCGCATGCTTATTAAACCTTACCGGCTACAGATTTCCTGTAGAACTTTTCTTGTGAATCAAAAATTCTCCTAATACAGAGAACCAAGTCTCAGTGTCCTGTTTCACCATCTTACGAAGCCCTCAATAAACTGTTCCTCAAAATGTGACGGGGTAAACAGTGCGCCTTATAATAAACAATATATGGTTAATGTAATTAACTTTTTTTGTTTATGTTCCTTGAACTATACAACCACAAAGAAGAACGGACAGCAAGTAGGTGAATTCTTTTCTGAACATCTTGATTAATGTAATCAATGTAGATAGTCAACTCCATTCAAGTATTAATTGCAATGACAGACAAAATGAATAATGGTACTCAAAAAACCGAGTATGTACAGCAGAGAAACTACAGCTGAAATACAGAGCTGCCTTATACACTAGAAGGGAGCTAGAGTTCGTGGACTAGATATGTATAGAAATTAATTGTTCTAGCCGTGTGCAGGACGCACTATGAGAGGGTAGAGCCAGAATGAAAAATTCAATACCATAGCAGGGATTTGAACCACGGATCTTCTGGTTTCCATCCAGCCGCTTTAACCATTTGAGCTATTATGGCCAACGTGCCAACATGATATTAAATTCTCCAACTGACTCGTGTTTCTCCCGGTAAACCACTAGGAGTTCTCATAAACACATGAGACACCTACCATAATGGTGACTTACTATGCTGTAAGTACTTTAAGGCCCGGGTTTTATAGTTCGGACAACTAGTGGGTACAATTAATGGAAATGAATTGTTCTTTCACACTATCCGTGTGTAGGACGCACTATAAACAATTAATTTCCATTAATTGTACCTAGTAGTGGTCCGAACTATAAACCCCGGCCCTTAAAGTTCTTACAACATAGTAAGTCGCCATTAAGGTAATTGTTTCATGTGTTAATGAGAACTCCTAGTGGTTTACCGGAAAAAACACGAGTCAGTTGAAGAATTTAATATCATATTGGCACGTTGGCCATAGTATCTCAAATGGTTAGAGCAGCTGGACGGAAACCAGACGATCCGTGGTTCAAATCCCGGCTATGACATTGAATTTTTTAGTATGGCTCTATCCTTTCCTAGATATGCATAGTTCTCCCGGATGGAATATTTCTGTACTTCATTCTTATTTAAACCTATAGGGTCTTTGGCAACTTAGAGATTGCATTAGGCATGGTATATGGACGTTTTATAGCAAGAAAATATGCAGAGCATTTACTATCTAAGGCTATTTTCTTTTATTACTTACAATTTGATCGATCAATTGCTATATGGTAACCTTCCACATGTATGTATCGGTTATACTATAAAGAGAGACAATTCGCTCACTGACCTTTCCAAATCATTGTGATTGCCATTTCCCTGGGAATACTGAAGAAACTACAGAAGTCTACTAACCGCAGGCTAGTAGATCACAAAGACACGGAGAAGTGCGTAACAGCCCCACTATTGGAGCTGCCCAGAGAGCAAGATCAGTGATCTTGACCAAGCAGTATAGACTAGGTGTGCATTTTTCTGGGCAAGCATGCGTGCCATCTGTGTGGCACAGGTATAATCACGAAACGTAGCACACATCTGTAAAAGAACGATCTGAAAGGAAAATAATAGACAGGCACCCTAGCATTCTTTATAGAAAAGTGCCAAAGAATGAACGGTTGACAGTAATCGAAATCTGGACCACCGGAACGCAAACTTCATACGTTACTGCGAAGGAAACTATATGTTAACACGAGGTCCCAAATGTACACTTCTTACATTATCTTCCGATAGTGGGTAATTGACAAATATGAAAATACTTCTCGACTAAGACAAAATAAACCTCAATAGTGAGTTTCCTCCTTAGCCTACATAACATTTCAGTTTGGTTGAAATGGTTCTTCGAAAAACATGTGTGAAGTAAATGGTGGAAGAGTATTACAATGAGCGCCTATGTTTATCCTTGCAGTCATGGACTTTAATTTTTTTAGGAACTTGAACCCAATATTATTCTTGATTAATATACGAGGGCTGTCCAATAAAGAAGGATCATAATTTTTTACGGTCATAATCTTACGCACTAAAATTCAATCTTATTATATTCTGTTAGTTTAATGTGAAACAAACATTCCGTAGTAGTTTCATTGTTGGTACTCCTGGTTCCCGCCTGTGAGAACCAGGTAACTTCAGACATATTCAGTATCGCCTACTACTGCAATGGATTTAACATGCCATTAAAGTTGATGTTAGAGGAAAATCCGGAGTTTCTTTCTAACGTAATCACTGCTGATGAAACTTGGCTACATCATTTTGATCCTGAGAGCAAACAGCAAAGCTCAGTGTGGAAATCCCCTTCATCACCAACCTCCAAAAAAGCAAAAGTTATTGTTTCTGCTATGTAAGTTATGGTCATCTCATTCTTTGATATTCATGGAATTGTTTATCAGCATGTTGTACCTGCACACGCATCAATAACTGGACAATACTACAGGGATGTCCTGAAAACATTGCAAGTCCATATCAGGCGTAAAAGACCACAATTCCGTGAAGCAGGCTGGATGCTGCACCACGATAATGCGCGGCCGCATATGGTCAATGCTGTTGCTGAATACCTTTCAAAAATCAACGTGAAATGCATCCCTATAGTCCGAATTTAGCCCTATGTGACTTTTTTCTATTTCGTAACTTGAAGAAACGCCTTCGTGGGAGGCATTATCCTTCATTAGAAGCAGTGGTGAAGGCTGCGAAGGGGATTTTGAAGGATCTCTCAAAAATTGTTTCCAGCATATCTTTGAAGACTGTCAGAGATGCTGGAACAAGTGCATCGCATTCAGGGGAGACTATTTTGATAAGGACCATCAAAATTATGAGGATGAGTAAAGGTACGTTGTCAAAAAGAATTGTAATCATTCTTTATTGAACAGCCCTTGTAGTTAGTTGCCTCTCTTCTGCATTTCCGGGGACTTTTATTTGCTTTTTGACCTTTGCTTTTATTTCAGGTTTATAACTTTCTCTTTTTGACGTATTTATTAAATTATGTTCACACAACAGTGCTAAATGGTTTCCAAATACGAAGGCCAGTATTACGCAAGCGTTGTCGTTGGCATTACCGAGTATCTAAATTTCGGGTGTTGCAAGTATTAATA